>CM053784.1:76805826-77405826 GCA_028749045.1 Cupressus sempervirens | reverse complement strand
ATTAATTGTTATAAATCAGATTGAGTTTCTTTCTGTGAATTTATTGTGCAATTGATCTGTAACTGGGTTATAAGAAATTAACATTGTATTAGAGCTCTAAACTCTAAATATAGAGCCAAGATTTGTGACATAGATTTCAAAGAAAAAAATCATTTTTTTTGTATCCAGGTTTTCTTGTGGCTATGGAAACCATTCTTTGATACGAGGAAAAACTCGAGGGTGAGTCAACTTCTTGTAGTGGAAGGTTCAAATTATATTTGTTCTCAAGGAGAATAGGTTGTGGATTTATGCTAGTAAAATAGTGAATCCACTTGCGAATGATCATTTTTGCTTTGGATTTGCATGAGGTCAAGGAGACCAAAGCTTAAAAAATCATTCTTGATGGAGTAAGAGATCATTTAATTCCTCATCTATTGGGGAAAGTCACTACCAAGGAGATGTGGGATACACTCGCAAGACTCTATCAAAGCGACTATTAGAGTCATAAAATGATGCTCAAGGACAAATTGCATAATACCAAGATGTCCAAAGGTGAGAGTGTGACCTCTTATTTGTCCAAACTAACACAAGTTAGAGATGAGTTGGATGTTATTGGAAAGGTAGTTGTTGAAGATGAGTTGGTGTGTATAGCCTTAAATAGTTTTTCAAAGCACTAGAAAGTTTTTGTTAAGTGCGTGGTTGGCAAAAATCGACTACCTAATTGGGAAAGACTTTGGGATGATTTTGTTCAACAGAAAATCCACGAAAGTGCTAATTGAGGAGATCGGACAAAGAATGGTCAAGAAAAAGAAGATATTAATCTTGCAAGAAAGGGTAAGAAGAAGTTTAATAAAGGGAAAATAGAAGGTTCTTCTTCTAAGAGTGGGTAGAAGAAAGATCTAAGCAAGATAAAATGTCTTTCCTGCCATCAAATGGGTCATTATGCTAGTCGATGTCCAAACAGGAATAAGAAAAATAAGGACAATTAGAATAACCAAGTTGTTGCTACAGTCGAGGTGGAGGAGTTTGCATCATGAATTGAGAGTGAGTTTTCACTCATTGCTTGTCTCTCAAGCTCAGTTGCCAACAGGGTTTGGTATATTGACAATAGGGCTTCTTGCCACATGACAAGAGTCAAAGATTGTTTCACCAAGTTGGAGGAGAAGAAATTGGATTTCTTTATTGAACTCGGTGACAATGCCAAGTACCATGCAACTAGTATTGGCATTGTCAAGTTTCCAAGGGAATCTGGCAAACCCTTGTTAGTAGAGGATGTGTTGTATGTTCCTGGCATGACAAAGATTTTAATTTCAGTTTCTACTTTGGAAGACAAGGGTTACATTCTAACCTTTGAAAGGGGAAAAGTCTATATTCAACCTAAGGATTCCAAAGTTGCAAAAGTGATTGGAGTTAGGCATGGCAACATTTTTTGGTTACATCTTGAGCGTACACAAGCATCGATAAGTAGATGTAAAGGGCAAGGAGAATTGTGGCATAGGAGGATGACTCATCTTCGCCATGGAGAACTTAATGTGCTCAAGGAAATAGAGAAGGGGCTTCCTGAGATGAAGACATAAAATCACGAGGTGTGCAAGGGTTGTGCTCTTGGGAAATATGCCAAGACCAATTTTCCAAGTAGTGACAGTAGATCTGAAGGGATTTTGAATCTCGTACACTTAGATGTGTGTGGGCCTATGTCAATAAGATCCTTAAATGGGTATGAGTATTATGTTATTTTTCATTGATGATTTCTCTAGGAAGACATGAATATATTTTATGAAGAACAAGGATGAGGTCTTTCATTAATTCAAAGAGTTTAGGGATTTTGTGGAAAACCAAATAGGGAGAAAGATTAAGATACTAAGGTCTAATAATGGAGGCGAGCATACCTTGAATGCCTTCAAAGATTTTTGTACTTAGGAAGGTATCAAGAAAAAGTTGAAATTTCTGTACAACCCTCAACAAAATGGGGTTGCTAAGCGGGAGAATAGGGCAAGGCCATGCTTCATGACCAGGACTTGCCTTGGTTCCTATGGGAAAAAGCTTGCAATACAACTATAACTTGTAGAATAGGAGTCCTCACAAAGTGCTAGGAAAATTGACTCCAAAAGAGGCATTTAGTGGTAAGAAACCAAATTTGAGCCATATTCGCATTTTTGGATGCCTTGTGCATTGTCACATTCCTGTAGAGAAAAGAATAAAGTTAGAACCAACTACAAAGAAGGGTATCCTTGTTGGGTACAATGAAACTTCTAAGGCTTATCAAGTTTACATTCCTTTCCTAAGGAAAATAATTGTTCACATAGATGTAAGGTTTGAGGAGGAGAAAGCTCTTCAGAATTCTAGCAGCTTGATGAATGATGAGGAGCAATCATCCACAATTGAGTTAGCACAAATTCCTCAAACTTCAGTCACTCAAGCTAGAGAGAAAGACAACCAAACTGAATAGGATGATCAACAGGCTCAAAGCACTCCTTGGCCTCATATCCATATTACAGAGAAGAGAAAAAATAGGGCAGTTGAGCAAACTTTGAGAGAGGCTTAGGAATATATGGGTAATACACAAGATTCAATAAAATAGAGAAAGTCTCCCAAACATTATTCTGATTATGTAGCACTTATGAGTGAATTAGTTGAAGTAGAGCCTTCGAGCTTTCAAGAGGCATCCAAACACCAAGTTTGAAAGCATGCTATGGTGAAGGAGTATTCTTCCACCAAGAAGAATAGTGTATGGGAGATAGTACCATGACCAAAAGAGAAATCTATGGTGGGCTCAAGATGGTTGTATAAGATTAAGCATGCTACAGATGGTAGTGTGGAAAAGTTCAAAGCTTGTTTTGTGGCTAAGGGATTTTCTCAAAAGGAAGGAATTGACTATGATGAGACATTTGCTCCTATAACTAGGTACTCTTCCATAAGAGCTATAATTTATGTGGTCAATTAGATGGGTGGAAGATTCACCAAATGGATGTTAAAATCACATTTGTCAATGGAGTAATTGAGGAAGAAATTTACATTGAGCAACCTAAAGGATTTGAGGCATAGGGGAGGGATTCTTATGTTTGCAGGTTGAAAATAGCACTATATGGACTCAAGCAAACTCCTAGGGTATGGTATTCACATATGGATAGTTACTTGCATAGTGTGGGCTTCATCAAAAGTGAGGTATATTCAAATTTGTACAATGTTTAGGTGAAAGGTGAACTTCTTATATTGTTCTTGTATGTTGATGACTTATTTCTTATAGGGGTAGAGGAGCCCATATCACATTGCAAGTGAGATCTTGCAGGGGAGTTTGAGATGAACGATTTGGAGTTGATACACTACTTTCTAGGATTGGAGTTGTGGCAGAAAGAGGGAGAGATTTTCCTTGGACAAGGGAAATACTTAATTGATATCTTGAAGCAATTTGGGGTGGAGAATTGTAAACCCATGACAACACCACTTGTGAAAAATTGGAGGAAGATTGGTACTTCCAAATCCGAAGCAGTGGACCCTACTTTATACAGATAGTTGATAGGATCTCTTATGTATTTGGTTAACACTAGGCCAAACTTTTTTTTTGCAGTGAACTCTCTCAGTTAGTTTATGGTGGAACCTAAACGTGTGCATTGGAACTCTCTCATCATGTTTTGAGATATCTCTAAGGCACAGTAGCTTTTGGGCTGAAATATGTTCAGCACAATGGAGTGAAGCTTGAGGGGTTTACTGATGCAGATTGGGTAGGCAGTACAGTTGACAGGAAGAGCAGTTTAGGGTGTAGTTTCAGTTTTGGATCAGGAGCCATCTCTTGGTACAATAGGAAACAAAAGTCAATTGCACAAAGTTCTGCAAAGGCTGAGTATATGGCTACCAATATGGCTACATGTGAGGGTACTTGGCTTTGTAAACTTCTATTTGGGCTCTTTGATCAGAAGCTAGATCTTACAATCATTTATTGTGATAATCAAAGTTGCATCAAACTTTTTGAGAATCCAGTGTTTCATGACAAGTCCAAGTACATTGAGATCAAGTACCACTTCATTAGAGATTGTGTGGAGAAGGGGACAATGAAACTTCGATACATTCCTACAGAAGAATAGATAGCATGCTTTGGTGAAGAATAAGTTTGTATTCTTCAAGGATAAGTTGGGTGTCATGTAGAACACCTTCCTCACTAAGAGGGAGTGTTGATTTTTTATTTTTCGATGTAGCTTGGAAGGTGGAGTTAATTTAAAGAAACTTGAGTTGGATGTTTAGCAACAACTTTAATTTTTATTCTTAAAATAAGATAATTATGAGTTTGTGAGGTTGCATAAAGCAAGAGTGATTTTATATGTTTTAAAGCCAAAGAAAGCAAGGAAAGTCTCTTTCCTTGCTTGCTAAGTAAAGCAGTTGGGCTCTATATATGTAAAATTGTTGAGCAAACTCCATTTGTATTCTAGAGAAGAAAGTTTGTTATTAGGCTAAATAGAAAATCCAACAGTTGCAGGTTTTTCCCCGAGGTAGGGTTTCCCGAGTATATCTATATTATTGTCTGTGTGTGTTTGGCATCTGTTATTTTTCTTCTGCTATTTGTTATTGTTAATTAACCTAGAGTATTAATTGTTATAAATCAAATTGAGTTTCTTTCTATGAATTTATTGTGCAATTGATTTGTAACTAGGTTATAAGAAATTAACAAAAGGAATGCATGAAAAATGAGAAACCTCTGGAAAGGAGCAAGTCCCACCAAAATGGAAGCAAGAGGAGTTTTTGGTTTTAGAATGGTTGATATTCCCAAATGCTCAGATTCAAGCATACCACTAGAGAAAAATCCAGCTAAAGTGTCATTCTTGCATATCCTCCCTCATTGATAATGGTTGAGGTGGCAATAATGTATTAAACCTCTTGGTAAGTAATTGAGATTGGTGTAAAGAATATGAAGAACCAACATTGATTCTCATAGAGCTCGAAATCAAAATTGATGTTTGTATTATTCTTGATAGGTACAAGAATAATTTTCTATGCACTCAATTTGAAAATATATTAATATATGATGCTAGCAAGACTTTAAAGGTTGATCTAGGCATAAGCCTACAATGCAACGGTAACTTGCGAGCCTCTCATGTGGGAGGTCTTGGGTTCAAATCTACCTTCGCTTAACATATAATAATAATTAATTCCAACAAATAATAATAATTAATCTAGACTTCGACCATTTACTGATAAAAAAAAAAAAAGACTTTAAAGGTTGATCACGAAATTAAATTGGTCAATTGAACATTTTGGTCTACAATTGAATAGTCTAATTTTGATGTTAAAATAATGATTTCCAATTATTAAGAAGATATGGTTGTTCTATTTATATTAGTAATGGAGAAGCTAAGGATAAACCATTATCAAATAAATTTAATTCATTAATAATTAAATAAAGAATAAGAAAAGGACATCCAACCCACCCCAACAACAAGTGATTAATAGCTGACTCAACCTTAACTCTCAGACCTGGTGACCAAGATTCACTAATATCAATTCCAACTTGAATGACAATTTTGACCTTTATATGAAGAACCCACATTGATTCCTAGAGAGATCGAAATCAAGATTGATGTTTTTCTTATTATCGATACATATAAGTATAATTTTTTATGCACTCAATATGAAAATATATTAATATATGATGGTAGCAAGAATTTAAAGGTTGATCAAGAAATTAAATTGGTCCATTGAACATTTTGGTTATAGCTGAAAAATCTGATTTTGAAGTTAAAATCATGATTTCCAATTATTAAGAAGATATGGTTATTCTATTTATATTCACAATGGAAAAGCTATGGATACATTTTTTATAATAAAAATAAGTATAAAATTATTATTAAATAAATTTAATTCATTAATAATTAAACAAAGAATAAGAAAAGGGCTTCCAACACCACCCCGACAACAAGTGACTATTGGCCAACTCAACCTTAACTCCCAAACCTAATGACCAAGATACACAGATATCACGTCTGATTCGAGTGACAATTTCGATCTTTCTCCACACACTTGCATCCTCCTTCCCTAATGATACTCTCTCTCCCTTCTTTGATGGTGATCATTCTCTTGCAGCCCCTAACATATGAAGAAATTAACTATTCAATAATATATTAAACATTTCTAAGTAGCATAAATCCTCTAGGTTTACCACCATTCAGCCAATTTGTCAATAATTATTCATCCATAAATACATTATTTCTACAAAAGTATCATTTTTCTATAACTTCATAATAAAAAGTCTTCAACATTACATTCATACGTATAGAACAATTAAAATCATTATCTGAAAAGTCTACAAGGAAGGGTTGTAACAAATCGATATAAGCAAGAAAAATATAAGTTGAGAAAGGTTCATGAAAATCAAAGTGTAGTTATGAAACCCTTCAAAAAAAACCAGACAAAAAAAGGACTAATGATGAATTGGACAACATTAATAATACCCATGACTTGAAACGTTATTTGAAGACATTAGATAATGAAAGATTGAAAGAAGATAATTTGGTTTTGAAAATAAAGGATAACCTTCAACTAGTTAATAATCTCTAGTTTGAAGTTGAAGCTAATGTGACCTATAATAATCCACTGGTTGAAATAGATGAAGAAGCAATCCTAAAACCATATGATAAGATTGAAGATGAATAAAAACCTGGGACCTGGGACGTGGCACATTTCCTACCAAGTAAGTGTGGAAACAAGCTTGAAGTAGTGAGACCAACTAGGTTGTTATCACCAATTTCAATCAAGTTACAAGAGATCATAGTTCAGGTCAGGTTAATGAAAGAGATTCCTTACTTTGATCAAAGATTAAATATTGTGTTTAGAAGTAACACTTCCAGTATATATCCTACACAAAATAGTTATTTTGCATAGTGATGACCAATTGATGACCAAAAGGATCTATTAGACCGTTGCTCACTGTATGGAAGGTAACTGCAAAAGATCCTACACGTACCATTCTGATATTCACCTCAACCAGGGTGAACGATAATTCTTATCAATAATCTAGGAGATCACTGTACAATTCTTCCTACAACATTGTGATGGATGAGATAGATTGGAATATTCAGAATTCTTGTTTTGACACTTTATGTAGAGACTTTGATTCTACTGTCGTCTTTGATTCTATGATGGAGTGAAGTTTTTTCTCCATTTATCAAGAATGCTATCTATTTCAGTTTGAGGTTAGACAATGGACATTTCTTAGGACTTGAGAAAAAATGGAGGTAGTTTGGGTATTAACAAATTATTTGGTTGATGGCATATAAATGAATAGGCTAGTTTCACATTTTTAACATGAGATTCTCTCAGCATATGTTATTTTGAAATGTTTTCCAATTGTCATTTGCTACACTCCTTTCATTGGATTGTTTGGCCAGCCAAATATCAATTGTTAGAAGCAATGCATTTTACTTGATTATCCTCAACATACATATGGCATGGTAATATTTCTGCAGCACCTGCTAGTTGCAATGAACTGAGAAAAATATTGATATTTCTAATTCATAGCTGATACTACATGGTAAAGAAAAGAAACCAGTCATTCTAGCATTCAAAATGCAAATATTGGTAATGTTTAGGCATAGACACTGTCCTGTACTTGTCACTACATGCCAAGATTTCAATATTTTAACATTGACTTTGAAATGGCAAAAGGATATGTATTTGTCATTTCCCTTTGACTATAAATAAAAAAAGATTGGATACATTGATTCTGAAATCCATTGAAAGTTTCATCTGTGGAACGGAGAGAAAATGCATCTTGGTAATCAAGATTTTCTCCAGCTTCCTTTGATCAACACTGACATAAAGAATAGACTACATTGCACAAATTCTAGACCTATCGATCAATGGCTTTTACAACTCGATATCCAGTATTATCCCATAAATAATAAATGTACAACATCAAATAAGCCCCTGAAGCTCTAAACTGCAGAGAAATGCTGTCTAATGCCAATGCTATATGAATCATTTACATTGTTTTTGTGTCATTGGTATGATGCTTGCAGATGTCAATCCTTCGTCACCTATCAAAAATGTTAGAATTTTTCCCCCAATAATGCACATCATAATCTTAGTAAAATATATGGTTTCCAAAGACTCCAATTCCAAAATAACACTTCCAAGATAAATATTCTGAAAAAAGATAGAGGATAAAATGCAAAAGAAATAGAATCCTGCTCAATTTCTTTCTCATCATTCTTGTCCAGATTATAGATTAATCTGCATGTCTGGTCCCTTTTCACCAGTTTCTGAGAATTCTTCAGGCACGGGGAGGTTTAGCTCAGAGCAAACCAATTGAATGATCTTCCGAGTGACTCCTCCAAAAGACATCTGATTTACGGTAATTGCAATGGAAAAATTATGATTAGGATCACAGAAGCCAGTTGAGCCACCAATCCCTGAGTGTCCAAATGCCATCTTTCCTGTTTGAGAGCCTAGAGATGGTTGAGTAGGAAGCCTCCTAAAGCCTAGTCCAAATTTTTTATCAGGATGGATCAATTCACTGTAAGCACCTAGACCTAGAAAAGCATCGTGGATGTTTTCATTACTGAAAATTGATATATGACCATTTTCTGCTGGATTGTGCAAGCAAGATCCATTGGGTTTATTTTGCTTCTTGTGTTCCACTGCCTGCTTAGCTTCTTTCTTATGATTTTGGTAAAACTTATTGGTCTTGTTCTTTTTTTTCTTCTTAACTTCATCTGACAAAAATAATGGTGTGTGAGGATGGCTACCCAAGGGAAGTTCACTTGAAGACGGTTCGGGAGGAATTATGCCCCCAGTTGCAAGTGCTGCATAGTATCTTGCCAATGCCCGTGCTGAACAATGTCCATTTGCTGCTGGAATAATTGCTCGGCGAATAAATAGCATATTGAAGACAACAGGCAGAGCTGATATCACTTGCTTCAAGTCACCATATTCAGATGTCTCTGCGTTCTGGACAGTACCATTTGTTTCACTCGAAATCTTGGACATATACATGGCAGTGACTTTCTGGAAATCCTTCATATCCAGAGAAAGTGAAGCAAGACGAGATTCCACACCTGACAGAAGAAAGTAGAGAATCGTCAACTTTTGGTAATCCTTTATATCTGAGCATGTTAATCCAAACAATAACATTTCAGAAATTGACAATATGTAAAGATATTTATTCATACCTGGTGGAATACCAATGTAAAGCTCACCACTAATGCCAAGTGGATGTATAAATGCCTCCTCCAGAACCTCCTGAAATTTCTTTTTCGATGCACACTGCTTAGAAAAGACACCATAATGAGTACTGTGAAACCATACAGAAGAACAGACAAGATAGCAAATGTATTCCACGTAGATATATATCTGATGCTCGTCTTGAACTTTGATTGTCAGTGAGATTCTTATATTACTTTACATCAATGCTTAAATCCTTAAAATTTATGTGGAAGAAGGTTTATTTCTAGCTATGAAGTTTTCCAGTGGAATCTAGTGTCATGCTCACTACTCAAGCTTTCGACTCTCTTAAATTTGAAGCAGATAAATACTTCAACCTCTGAAAATATTACGAAAAATGTTCCACAGAGTTCTACTTGAATTTTGAACATGCATCTTTACCCCCAAAAAAGAAACATGCCATCAAATGTAACTGGAATTTTCATGGAAGGAATAAATAAAATCAAAATGTTCTATAAATGTAATTTCCTGTCCCTATAAGGCAAGATTAATGATAAAGGTTTCAGGCGGAAACTAAACAAAGCTTTAGAGATCAATAAGAATGGCCTGTTACATCACATTACTAGTAGAGGTGATTTTTAGAATCAAGATAATTGAGAGATTTTTTTTTATTTCCATAGGCTTGTTAGAAAGATTTAGGAAAATAATTTAATAATACTACTTTAAGTTGGTCCCAATAACTTTATTTCAAAACAATGTAAATAGACAACTTAAATATTACAAACTAATAAGGAGGCTGTCTAAATGAGGTATTAGAAGGCATTACATAATATATTACTAAAGTGTTTTTTACCACTTTTGAAAAAAATCTTTGGAATAAAAACAAAAATCAAATTAAAGCGACCAAAACAAAATTTCTAAAAGGAAGAGAATTGTGATATTGCTATCAGGATTTAACTGTGTGATTTTGAGTCAAACTCATTGACCCATGTTTCATGAGTAGTGATTCAACATGAATCCATCTCTCATGAGAATAAATGGAACACTTAGCACTCATTGGATCTAGGTGATGCTCACAGGGGTGAAGCACTAGGACTTCCTGGGAGGAAGAGAATTGCTCAAAAGAAATCATTTGTTGTAATCTAAGTTACCGATTCAGCCTCCTGGAGTCTGGATGTGGAAGTGGATGCAGACGGGTGCTGGAGGCAGATGGGTGCATTGTGGGTACCACTTGAATACCGCTCACAGGCACCCAAAATGTGGATAGATGCCCGTTTCAAGCATCTAGACGCATCCAGGTGCCTATGAGTAGCATCCAGGTGGTACCCACAAGGCACCCGAAAGCATCCACAAGCTTCTATCAGTGCACCTTGAGATCATTTCTTCTTTAGTGAACTGGTTATCATGTTCAATAAGAACCTCACATCCCACTTGCTTCAGATCTTTCATGATTTCCATTTCCACAGCTTGATAGCCTTCTAAGGCTCCCTATAACTTTGTCAAAAGCTTTCCTAGTATCTGCTCCTTATGACCCATGAGTCCCTAATATTAGTAGAACATATCATGGGATGGAATGACATCGCATAAAATCAAGATGTCCAAATCAAAGTTTGCCATTTGATCCCAAATACCCAAAGTTTCTTTCAAGGTATTGGTCTCTTGGTTGAAGGAAGTGATCATGTCATGAAGTATCTCCTCAACACCTCTGATGCATTAAAGGACTTTGATCACATTTTTGATCGATTTAACTCCTTTTGAGATAACTTCTTTGAACCAAGCCTTTGTTGCCTTGGCTCTCCAATTCTCCTGGGTTGTCTAAGATGTGATGACTGCAGGCTGTGAGGACTGTTGGCAGATGATCTCGTGAGGACAAGCTGATTCTTCTTTTCCTAGAGCTCATGATTTCTTTTTGACAAATTTGAAAGTGCATCTTGGGCATCCTATAAACGCCCCAGTCGTGACTGTTTACTGAGTTCAATTTTAGTGAACTTTTAATCTGAGTGGTTAAGCTCCTCAATTGGTTTGTCTATCAAAGGCTCTGCAATCACAACATATTTAGTCTTTTCAGATTCAACACCGATTATTGAAACAACCTTGGCCTAAGAGTTTAGATTTATTCTTCTTGGTAGGGAGATTATCTAGGGATAGTATGACTATGACCTTCCTTCTTTTCGTGGCGATTTTTCCCAACCATATAGGTAAACTGAAACTTTCATCTGTTGAAGCTGGAATAGTGGCTACAATAAACATTGATCCTAATGTACTTCTGTCATCACCATGCATGCTTCCGTTTGCATAGCCGGAACCATGGGTGTCCTTTGAGATATCATGTTGGGAAACTCGGCCTTTTGTGAGAGTTGGAAAATCATCAAACCAAGTTCTCGCATTTCTTTGTTGTGAGGATAGGAGTTGCAGAAGAGATGGGGAGTGTCGACATGTTCACTTCCAAGACGGAAATGGTAGGTGTGAATTCAGTGGAAAATGAATCCACATCATTGTCTACGACATCCAAGAAAGGTTCCTCTTGAGTAGATGGCTCTGGTTATTTTTTTGGTCGTAGATGAGATATGATCATTATCTCTCCCTCTTCCTCTTCATCTTCTTCATCAAATTCTTCCTCTGATTCTTCCTCGGATTCTTGAGCTTGCATGGGTGCTTGAGAAGAATCTAAAGATGGTTTTGATCCTTTTCCTCCTTTGAGCTTAAACTTGAGAGTTTTAGCTAACCCTAAAGAGCATGAACCATCCTTCTTTTTAATCTCCACCTGAGATCTCCCTCTAACTGGCCCGAAATGATTGCAATCTACCCCGAGCTTCAGATGTACTTTCTTGAGGCCTTTGATTTTCAGCCACTTGTTAGCATTCAGTAAGATAGATTGGAATCTATCAAAGGCAGAATTTCCTTCCTTTTGTTGCCATTAAATAAGGAAAGGGTTAAACTTGTCAAACTGAGTATTGTGATACCCTAGATCTAGGATCATGCCATTATCTTCAATTCTAAAGCCTTTTGGGATCTCAACCATGTTGAGGTTGATGATTTCCTACAATGTAAGCCTGCAACAGTCCACTTTCATGATGTCTATCTCCGTGCATAAGTAGATTTGCACATCCTCCATGGGATGAACATGGGTGAATGCCCTTTTGATCTTCAAATGCATCCCTCGGTAGTCAATGTCAAATCTAACCTTGAACTTCTTCAAAGTAATGAGTTGAAGTTTTGCTTCCATAGCTTTCACTTTATACACTGAATTGAGCATATATTGACCAATTTGGAGGGATTTTGGTAGTGGTAATGTCAAATCCTAGCCTATGCTGACTATGTTGGTATGATTGTACCTCCATGAGTTGTCTGCCAACTCCATCAAATGATCCTATCAATAGGATATCTCGGTAAGGTGTATGGCTCTCCTTGAAAATATCCAACTCTCAGATAGGTGAAAGTTGGAAATTGTAAGAAAATGCAGCCAAATTAATTTATCCTTTGCCAAACTTCATCTGATACTCTTTTGACTACTAACTCTTGTCAAAAAGACACCTGAAATGTTCAAAGAATGCATCTTGTACTCTTTTGTAATAACGCTTTCTCTAAGTCAGTGTAATATGGTCATAGTAGTTCCAGATGGGAACTAAAGACCAATCTCCTTTGTTGGAAAGTCTTGAGAATGTTCCCATGGCTGCAACAATGTAGACCAAGTACAAATTCATGTAGAGTGGTGTTGATGTTCCCACATGAATCAACTGTTCACACAGTGTTGTGCTTATAAGCTCTCCCCAATAGATGGGTTCCTTGTTCTCAAAGATCTGGAGGATGAACTTATACATCCAGCGTTCAAAGTTACCAAATTCTTTGAGGTCATAGATTTTGCTAAGGAGAGTTATTAAATCATAAACTTCTAGGAAAAAGTCGGATTTGTGTATTGTTCTGGGCCATCTAAAGAAATTGGGTCTCTTATTTCCAACCAGCTTTCATTTGTATGCCTCTGATAATCCAATTTTCTCTGATTCCACAATCACAGAGACATTTCTTTAGACAAATCCATGCATTCTGAAGTCTAAGGAAGTATGAAGATTTTCTCAATAACATCCGGATCCAAGCTGATAATGACCTTACCATTTGCATCCTTAATTAATTTTGATTTAGGGCTGAAACGTCGAGCACATCCCAAGATGAACTCAGGTTCCAAGGCAGCCATAGTAAAAGAGGACACGAGATAAATATTACTCCTTTTGATATGCTTCATTCCTTGTTGGTAGGAGCTTTGATCCTCTGCAAGAAATTGGCCATGTCTACATGCCCAATCTCCGTATTTGATACTTGATCTAGAGGAGATGAAATGAGCGACGCAGTTGTGTGAGCCAACTCCTTATCATACTGATATTTCATCTTCCCTTTGGATTTTGATGGTGTGGACATATCTTGCATTTTGCAACATGGAAATTCCAAAGAGTATATATACTCTGAAGGGATTGGATCCATGAAGGCATTAGACTTTGATTTACAAAGGCATATCTATGAAGGGCAGGGTGTTTGGGGTATTGATTAGATATTCGTGGAACACGTGATGGCTGGAGATGAACTGGAAAGCATATGTATTTGGAATAAAAGGGCCAAAATCAGACTTAGAAGAGTGGATTGCATGTGAGAAAAGATGGACTTTCATTTGTATGGCCAAGAATGCAAGTTGGATGCATATGAATGTGTGCAAAATGACAGCTTTGGTATTTAGAAGTGTGACCTTTTACCAAAATTGGATTCTCTAGATGTAATTACATGTGGTAAAAATGAACCATCTTTACTTGAGGTAAACATGTAATCGGGTTCGGAGGATGTAATTGCATGTGTTGGAAAATGGAATTTGGAAAATGGATGTGTGGATTGACATGAAAGATGGAAGCATGCATATGCAATTGCATTCTTGGGTGGGAATCCTCAACTTTCTTCCAAAACATAAATCAAAATAAGCAACAAACCAATAAGAAAAACTAAGAACAAAACAAAAACATACCTCTTGCTATTGACTCAAACATGACAAACTTCAAGATATCCCTTTACATGCAATTTTTTTTTTTGGAGTTTGGAAGAGTTTTTACAATTGCAGATTAGAGGATTTCACACTTATTTAAAGACGAAATGCAAAAGACATGAGCTGTATTTGAACAAATGCAGAAAAATATGTGAAAGAATGCAATATTGTAATAAAACAAGTAAGAAATACAAAGAAAGTTGAAACCTTCAACTTACTTGGAGCTCAATGAGCCAAAAATGGAGGAAAGAGAAGTTTACATGAACAAGTTTTCTCCAAAATGAGGTTTTCCAAGTACAAACGCAAGCAACAACTAAGAGCCTTTGACAAATTCAAATTCGCAAATAGTGATCTCCAATGTCAAATTCTTGTAAGTTTTTGCCTATAGATGCCAAAATGTGGTCTTCAATCTCCTTGACATGCAAAATGTTTTTGAAAAATGCATGTTCTTGGGTGTTTTTGGAGAAAAACATGTCCTAGAAATGCTTATACATGAGACATTTTTCCATGAAATAGTGAAAAATGTGAATCCTTGATGCATTTTCATATAATGTTTTTTGATGTTCTTGCATTCTTTCATGCAAAACATGCCCTTGGAATGCTTTAGCATGAAACGCTTTTGCTGGAAATTGACAAAAATGTGGACTAGAAATGCAAATACATGAATCCAAATGCCAAAATGTGACCTTCAAATGCAAACACATGGGCTGGAAATGAATGTCTGGGTGTTTTTGATGAAAACACAGTCTTTGGCTGCCTTTACATATAACGTTTTTAGAATGTAATGAGGAAAAACGCCTTTGAATGATGTTTACATGCATCCAAGAAGCAAATTGCACTCTTGGGATGCATTTACATGTTTTATTTTTTCCACTAACTCCAACATTTTTAACATAAAGGCAAAATCAAACCCTTAGAGTGCAAACACATGTTTTAAATGGGCATGCATTTGTGACTTTAGTGCAAATCGTACTCTAGGAAGGGCATTGCATATTTAAAATGACTTGGAAATGAGATGTTTTAGTGCAAATCGCACTCTACAAGTGCATTTACATGTGTTGAAAATATGCTTTAACTTTACAAATATTTGGGTTTGCAAGACAAAATCTCACTCTATGGATGTAATTACATGAAACATATTTCAAAAAAAGTCATGTTATTAAGTTGCACAACTTAAACTTCCTATTTAGCACATGTCTAGTTGATTATTTAGTAAATATCACTTAAAATGGGTCAAAATAGAATATTTACACTATATTTTACATATTGTGTAAATATTTATTTAAAAGCAACATTTTACTTAGATGTTTTATATAAAACATTTAAGTAAATCTCAACATTAAATTAGAGTATATAGTGCACTATAGTCATTTAAGAGAAAGATTAAAAAGAAACTCAACATGAAAATATAACATAAAGTGCGCTATAGTCACTTAATCACTTAAGTGATAAATCAAAAGTAATAAAGTAACTTAAAAACATAACATAAAGTCATTTTAAGTTATATTTTTCAAAAAATTGAAACTCAACATTAGAATATAAGATCCATATTTTAAATATGCGATTGTTCTTGGAGAGTCCACTTTTAGGGCACTTAAATGGTCATATCTTTTGAATAATAAGTACGATTAAGCCCTAAGATATACTAAATTGAAGGGAAAACTAAAAGCAAGAGATTGAATGAAACAAAAAGTTTAAAGCAAACTAAACAAACACTTGAAAACACAAATAAGGAGGCTTTAAAAATCAAGTATAGGCTAATAAAATGGAAAAACGAATAAATTTGGAACAGTTGGTTGATCAATGTTGGCCAATTTGTTACATCCCAATTTTTGGCTCAATTTTAAAATATTCCCTTATAACCATTAAGGCTTCATGCAAAGTTGAGTAATTGGTGAAATTAGTTATTTGTTATGGTCTCATGTGAAAATGAATTGTTGGTTATTTGTTATGATTTCATGAAAAATGGAATATAGGTCAATCATTATGACAATGTGTGAATTGGAAATGGATGGCTAATATGATTATATGCTATGGTTATTTTAACTTCAAAAAAAATGATCACCAATATGTTGTTGCCATGATAAATTTTCACTTGCAAGAACACGACGAAGGGGGGAAGCATTGCTAGAGAAGGAATTGGGCAAGGGGCACCCCTTATCATTGGATAAATAGGTACAAGTCCTAAACCACCATGGCTAAGGGTAAATGGCTAGGCAAGAAAGAGTATACTTTGGATGACCATGAGCTAACTAGGTCGATATGTGCATATCTTTAGATCATAAAGTATTCACTTGAGCAGAATGAGCTAAGAATAATTGTAATATATGTAAATATAATAGGGGAATCATTATAATAAAATATAAAGAGTAAAGTTATTATTTTTCCACCTTGGTAATAGTTTTATTATTTCAACTTAAGTGGCTATATTTCTATACTTCGTTTCATCGGCCTTAGATTATTATCGGTGGCCACTTTATTATTATTGCCACATTGAACCAATGGCCTTGTATCTTGTAACTACTTGCCACCTTCACAATCTTGCCCATAATCGAGCATGCAACCGAGAAGGCAAAGTTTATGATACAAGAGCTCATTTAGATATAACATTCACATCTTTGGCAAAAGCATACCATCACAAGCAAAATTACATCTTTCTCTTGCTCTCATTCTTGCTTCACAATTATCCCTACGAGCTTTATACACACCTTCTACAGGTGTTGAATCAATTGTAAGCAATATTATGAGGCCTAATAAAAGCAGCAACAATCGATCATTGCTTCCATTGCCTTCGGTGTTTGGGCATTCTAAGCATCATTCAAGAATTGTTCAGGCCATGCAAGGATGACCACCATTCAAGTCACGATATCATCATTGTTAGCTTATATTTATAGTTTCAAATGATATAGTGAGGCTTAGCTAAAGCTGCTTGGAAAGTTTATGTAATGCTTTGAATTGATCAAAATATGAACCGGTGTTCTCTCTTTATATACACATCATAATAATGTTCCAGAACTATGGCATCTCTCATTTAGGAAATTCTCTTTCAGAATAATGAATAACTAGAGTGGGTCTTATACATGGACATTTGAAATATATTCCTTGAGATAAGAAACTGCACCTTGTGAATCAAGAATAGTATTTGTTTTCAAATTCAATTACCTTTTTATAATGCCAGAGCCAAAATGGCAAATGTAATGACCGCAAATATAAATATTGAAACATTTAGAATATCTTTTATAATGCCAAGGCCAGATCAACAGATGCATTGGCTGTGAATATAAATGCTTAAACATCCAAAATATCTTTTATAATTCCAAGGCCAGATTGAAAAATGCATTGGTTGTGAATATAAATGCTTTAACATTCAAATTTCCATTATATTGCCAAGGCTAGACCGACAGATACATTGGTTGTGATTACAATTGTTCAAACATCCCCCCAATGAATCATCCAAGAAGACCAACATGGTTGAGATGAAGGGTGTGAAATGACAATCATTGAACTATGTTTATTCTTGCATGCTAAAAAGAAAAGAACCATCAGTAACTCAAGCAAGTAATATGATATGTTTAAAAATCCGTGTCAGCTCATGGTAGTCCTTTGTATAGGTCTTGTTGTTTAGTCAAGCGATGGATTGACACTTTAACATCAAGATGTTTAGCCTAATCCCAAGGTAGGGAAGGTCTTTCTCAAAAGAGATTGTGTGAGGATACTTAAGCATCCGCGGTTGGGAGGTTAAGCCATTGGCAATGCTTCTCCTCTCCACTAGATGCCAAGACTTGCACAAGATAGAGATACGAACTGCATTCAACAATCTTCCTTAAGGGCCTGTTTGGTTGCGGGCATAGGAATTGAGAATAGGAATGGCTATTCCAATAACAACTATTTTTTGGAATGGGCATAAGCTCATTTTAGACGCAAAATGGGAATATGTATTCCTATTCCCTATTCCAATTGGCGCACCAAACAGAAAATAGAAAACATATTCCTAACTTCCTATTCCTATTCTAGCAACCAAACGGGCCCTAAACGGCTATTTTATTTGTATGTACTTGCAAGTTCAGCTGAACATATGTTAGATTGCTAATATTGTTAAATTGGCTACTCTCCTTTCAGTTCTTTAGGATTCAATCAATCTATTATAGCCATTGAATATGTAATGTAGTTGCTATAACCATATTTCATTCATGTGAACATGAATAGTAGTGTATCTTTTATTTACATCTGATTGTTCAATAAGCGATGGGAAAATAGTTTGTTGCATTTGTTATAGATATTTTTCTTCAATATTGAATGACTAAACTTAGTAGAACAAGAACCTCTTTTTCCATTAAGTAACAGTTAATTACGATGGCAAAAATGTATATCTTATATTGTTGATGGAAAGCTCCTTCAATTGTTTGTTAAGACCTTTCAATTATTCTGTTATAACTATTAACCTTCTTCATATGAACATGAAAGATAACTGTTACAATGGCCATCCCATGCTCGTGAATATGAAACAGTAATTGTATTCTATGATATGATAGTTGTTAGCGAAGACTAGAAAAACAGGAAGTTACACAATTAAATAGTGAATTACCTCAAAGATATGGGAAACTTAGTTGAAAACGTTCGTACTATTACCTCCATTTTGTGATGAAAAATGGAGGACAACACATCAAAGGAAGAAATATCATTGGATTATCATCAAGTCAGTCCATAAATGAAGATATTACATCACCATTGTCAATATACAACTATTACAAGATAGATACATTCACTTCCTTCAACAACTTATTTGCAACTGATCATTCCTAAAAAATACGATACTTCAATAGACCCTAGCTATCCTAGTTGCTTTTACCATTTCTTCTCTATACTTCTCTACTTAGGCAAGAACCACTACCCTACTTATATACAAGAACACCAATTACAAGTCACCTCATCCCGTCATTAAATTCCAAGACAAAGGAAACGTATAACAAACAAATAGGTCAAGACCCAAATCCATAAGAACCCCAAATAGATATAAAAAATTGTGCAAAATGCAAGAGGGTTGATCAAATGTATAACAACATAGAATAATGCACCATTAAGCTTCACATGTCGTGAATCTTCGTTGCAAGCTACAACTCGCCACCCTGACCTTTAGAACAAGAAAGCCAATATAGGACATGACCAATCTTAAGAAAACTTTATCTGGAAACCTCGAAACAAGATATGAAGCTAGACATAGGATGTCCATGATGCCTAGACTACACCATAAAGATCACAAAAGAGAATGAGCCAACTGGATTGGTCGCAATCTAAAACAACAAGAAAACTGTAAAAAATGAACAAAAACAGATAAACTGAAAGGAAATATTTTCGGGTGATGCAAGATTTGCTCTTGCATCTCGCCTTCCCCTTTCATAAGGAGATCTAGAACTTATTATAATACTGACAAAAATTCTGCTTGTACAAAGTCTTGATGGAATATTTGTCATTGATGTCAAAGGATTTCATGTCAATGAACAGAAATAAAAACAGTGAGTTCAAATTAGAGCAGAACAAAGAAGTGTATAAAGAAAAACAATAAGAGGAAGTGGAGTATGTGAGTGAATAATCTCAAAGGTAATTAAGGAATATATATTCAGATTTGTTAAATCTGATGTGCATGTGTGTGTTTATAGATGCCAGAACAATAACAGAGAATTTATATATGCATATATCAGAGGGTGTGGAAAGAGGTATATAAAGAAGATAAGAAGTATAAAAGAGTAAGCTGATAGAAGTACTATTATTGCTGTCAAAAATGATTAAGAGTGTTATGCCATTGATTAAGAGTTAACCATAATAAAAGCACAAAAATAGCTAGGTATAGGAAAGACCAATATATATCACCACCTATGGAATTATTAATAACAATATATAACAGTTCTAGACAGAGATATAATATCTGAATAGAGATGTCTTCTTAATAAAATAAAAGATGTATATATACAAGCTGTTTATTTTTTAAGAGTGTAATTGAATAAAAGGAATAGTGATATAAAGTGAGAAGTACAGATCGATGTGTCAGTGATCAAAGAAGACTAAGAAGTGTAAAATGAAGAGGATGGAGAGCAGATTTATGGAGCAGAGATTATAAGAATTACACAAGGGTTAAGAATTATAGAAAAGTACAGATCATAAAAATAAATGCAGATCTTTTATATGATATATATTAATTTTAAGCAAGGGGTAAAATATTAGTCAGTGACTTATATTGAAGGAAGTGAAAATAAAGATATTATAAAAGATATACATTTGTTTATTTGCAAAACTATATTAAGAAAGATCACTCTTGTATTGAAGAATATATAAGGGTGTGTGTTTAAGTTAAAGAATTCATAAAAATCAGATTGAAGAAGGGAAATTGTGCAATCAAAGTATCCATCATCACTTGAGCAAGCAACATTAATAAGGTGGAATAATAGTTTGTGTTCAGTGGGTTGATGTTCACAAAGACAGGAGTGGGGGTTGGTGCTTCCAATAGGTTGGTGCCCGTGAAGTGTGGGAGTTGGAGCTTCCACAGAGTCGGTGCTCATAAACATAGGGGTTGGAAACTCTAGTAGGTTGGAGCCTACAAAGCATTGTAAAAGAAAAAGTTTATATGTAAAGCAATTTAATGTTGTCGTTTTCTCCCGCATTGGGTTTCCATGTAAACTGCGTTATTGTGTTCATGTGTATAATTATTTATCTCAATATTTTAAGTTATTGTTTGGATTAAAGTTTTAAAATTTGCAAAATCATTATCAAATTGATTTCCCCGCCCCCCCCACTCTCTTAGTATAATCATATGCTCTTCAAGTCTAATTTCTCATGGTAATCTTTTGCTTGTATTCCAAAAGTATTGTTTTGTTCCACCACAAATCTGATCTTGGACTGCTATTGATATCTTCTTCTTTATCACTACCCAGTCTTCTTCTATATCTGCATGAACTTCTTTTCAATATCATCACTGATCTCTTTTCCATGTCTTTGAATGCAGATCTCTATATCTTTATTTCCATTTCTCACACCTTGCATCCACTCTCCTTTTCTCTTTTTATATTCTTACTAGTCCATGAAGAGAAGTATCTCTTTGAAAAGAGACAACCTTCTTGAAAAAACTTTTAGCCTTTTGTTGATAATACTTTATATTAATTGTTGCCTTTGCAAATTAAACATAAACCTTTTAAAACTTTCTTCACATGACATAAAAGCTACCTTTAGCAATTCCAAAAGTATTTTTTTGTTCCACCACATATCTGATCTTGGACTGCTGTTGATATCTTCTTCTTTATCACTACCCAATCTTTTTCTATATCTGCATGAACTTCTTTTCAATATCACTAATCTCTTTGCCATGTCTTCAAATGCAGATCTCTATATCTTTTATTTCCATTTCTCACACCTTGCATCCACTCTCCTTTTCTCTTTTTATATTTTTACTAGTCCATGAAGAGAGGTATCTCTTTGCAAAGAGACAACCTTTATGAATGGAAACAACCTTCGTGAAAAAACATAAATAGCCTTTTGTTGATAATCCTTTATATCAATTGTTGCCTTCGCAAATTAAACCTAAACCTTTTAAAACTTTCTTCACATGACATAAAAGCTACCTTTAGCAATTCCAAAAGTATTTTTTTGTCCACCACAAATCTGATCTTGGACTGCTGTTGATATCTTCTTCGTTATCACTACCCAATCTTTTTCTATATCTGCATGAACTTCTTTCCAATATCACTAATCTCTTTTCCATGCCTTCAAATGCAGATCTCTATATCTTTTATTTCCATTTCTCACACCTTGCATCCACTTTCCTTTTCTCTTTTTATTTCTTACTAGTCCATGAAGAGAGGTATCTCTTTGAAAAGAGACAACCTTTATGAATGGAAACAACCTTCTTGAAAAAACATAAATAGCCTTTTGTTGATAATCCTTTATATCAATTGTTGCCTTCTCAAATTAAACATAAACCTTTTAAAACTTTCTTCACGTGACATAAAAGCTACCTTCAGCAATTCCTTATAACATAATGCCTTTGGAAACTTACTAGTCACTACCTTTAATCTTTTTCTCGATCACTACACCCTAAGAATCTTTTACAATCACTACATTCTCCTTTTTATATTTGCTATCTTATTTTTGTCTTATATGACTCATTGTGACCTTTCCACACCGCCGCATTAAAAATGGTAACCCCTCTTTTTGCAAGATAGGTCTTACGATTTCGGCAGTAGAGTGTCAATAATGAGCTCTAGAGATTAAGGAATGGTTGAATCTTCAAGTTACAAAGGTTGCAAACATAGACGAGTCATAGGGGTTTAAAGCAGAGATCCAAGAATCATCGCGATTCAGGCGATTTGGCAAACCAAATTAAGGGTGGTGATTTTTCCCGACTTGGATGGGTAACTTACTGATTTTTGGCCAAAAATCACCTAACTTGGCAAGTCGCCAAAACTCTCTAGAAATCGCCAAAATCAGTCCCAGATATTGGCCACATGGATAGGAAAGTTGGGGAGTTGAAAACAAAAAAAAAGCTCAAACATTTTTTGGTTTTTTTTTTACATTTCTTTTTTTTAAAACCCTAAAAGGCCTTCTAAGTGCTTAGTATGGGAAGAAGAGAGAGAGAGAGAGAGAGAGAGAGAGAGAGAGAGAGAGAGAGAGAGAGAGAGAGAGAGAGAGAGAGAGCATAGGTTCGCAACCAGCAAGTAACAAGAGCATCAAGGAGATCACAAATCAATTTTGGGAAGCCATAAGTTTGCATTAGGAGCATTAAGGAGTCAATAGCAACACTCCTCAACTCATTTGCAAGAGGTGACTATTAAACTTTGTCGTGCAAAAGCACCAATGATTTTATTTTGTAAAATCAATTAGAGTCGTGTTGTTCAAACATGATTAAAATAAGATTGTTGATGTAACGAGAATAAATTAATCCTACTTGATATGTATTAGGTCCATTTAATATGTTTAGAGTCATATTGTCAAGATGGATGAAAATTTGTCAAATATGTAATAAAATATTGTCATAAAATGTTGACAATATGTAAAGATGATGCGAGGGAGAAGGTGAATGGTCATGAGGGGTAATTAATTAGTTATAGAATATGAAAAGGCTTTAAAATATTCTATATTGAATGTGATTTTCAGAATGTAATGGCTGGAGAAGCTGAAAGAAGAAGTGGAATAAAGAGAAGTTTGTGTTTGTGAGTTTTATGATAAATTTCTAGGTTACTTTTTCAGAAATCTGACTGTTCTTTTTGTTGGTAAATGCACGTATGAATAGATACAGATCTTCCACCTATATTTTTGGCAAGGAGTTTGAGTTAGCTTTAATTTGGTTTTGGTTTGGACAAATTTCATTGTGATTGGAAGAAGTTATGGTTTTTTTAGTGCAGACTGGCCTGAATCTGATTTTCATGGTAGCAATTTTGGCAAAAGTTTGATAACTTCTATTCTACTGATTGTATTGAGCTACAAATTGGGAAAAAGGTGTTTAACTCACTCATATTCAATTTCACAAAAGGGATTCTCAATAAATATTCATTTTCAAAAGTTATGAGTATATATGTAAGGTAGTTTGATGCTATTTCAGCTTAGTAATTTGGTTAAATAATTATATATGATGGGTAAGAGCCCATTATTGAAGCTTCTTGAATGTTAATCCCATGAGAAGTGTTTCAAGAGGTATATCTCTGCATCACTTTGTAGATTGTATTGATTTATTTTTTGTATGTTAATGTATTCTTCATTATTTATTAGATTTTTTTAGTTTTAATTTGTAAATCTTGAATGTTTTTATTAAATTGCAAACTCTACAATGCTTTTAGAAAAAATTTGCAAACATGTAATTCCAATTTTCTCAAAAAAATATAGGGTATTCTGATTTTTTATTAGTTTACTGTTGAACTCTATAACTTTGTAAAATTTTGAATTTTTTTATTGCAGCAGCCTTAACATAAATTTTTACAATGCTTAAAAAGGAGATGGCTTTGAAATATACCAAGGATTTTCCTAGAAGACAAAAAATCAAACAAAATATTTTTTTTGTAAAGATATAAACTCTCGTGGCATCTATAGATTTAAATACCATATTGTTGGCATACCTAGGCATGATATTACCGTGCGCACTAACAAACTAATGAGGCAAAATGTTTTTGTTATGTCCAATTAGAGAAGTATGAACAAGACAAGTTAACTAGAAAGAGGCAACTTGAAGAGTTAAGTGTTGTTGGCTCCCATTCTCCCACATCTGCATCTGTGCTGGATAGGGTTATACTAGGCCTCCCTTTCATGCTAATGCTAGTGCCAATGCTCTTGCTCCTAATACCAGCCCTATCACATTTCGTCATAGAGTGCAAAAGTTGAGATTAGATAGTTATTTTGTATCGTGCACTACTCTTGGCACACAACTCTCACTTGAGAACATGGATTGGAACAAGGAGAATCATGATGCTCCCAAAAAGAAAATTTGCAAAATTAGGTACTTTTGCAACATTTTGTTTATTGAAGCCCAATAACTAATTGTTTTTTATTTGTTTGTATTAAGTTTAAAGTTAAATTTTAATTAATTATACTTGTCTAATGATCTAATCATAGATTCATAATGATTTATCATCTAATCATAATCTATTTGTGGTAGGTCTCCTTATTGGCAAGGCATGATAGATGTCGTAACTATTTGTGATGTGGGGTTTAAAGCCTCTATTGATGTTAAGTAGCTCCCTCTTAGATGAAATTGTTGAGGTTATGAAACTTGAGCAAGAGGACCACCGAAAGGCATGGACCCAAAAGGGTTGCACCATCAGGACTTATGGTTGGACGGATAGGAGGAATTGAACACTCCTAAATTTTCTTGTTTCCTATGGAGCTGATTGATTATTCTACTTTCCTACATGTATTTTGAATCATGATTGAATAATGTGAATTTTGATTTGTTGATTGATGATGATCCATGATAATTAATTATTTTTCTCTATTTATTTTTATAAGATCCACCACGTTCTTAAAATCTATCAATGCTTCCTCACATGTTAAAAATGCTACATACTTATGTGAGGTTATTGAGGAAGTCATAGCAGAGGTGGGGGAAGAGAATCTGGTATAGGTGGTGACATATAATGCAACAAGTTATGTTGTTGTAGGTAAACTTTTGAGTTTCAAGTTTTAAAATTTTTGATGGAGACACATTAATAGATTTATTTGAGCTTTTCTAAGTTTCTTAACATATGTAAATTTCTAATTTATTTAAAATTGATGCAGGTAAACTTTTGATGGAGAGGCACCCCAAAAAAATTTGGTCTCCTTGTGCAACCCATTATCTTGACCTCATGTTGTAGGATATTGGTAAGTTTGAGTGGGTCAAATCGTGCGTTGTAAGAGTTGAGAATATCTGCAAGTTTGTCTACAATCATGCATTGATCCTTACCATAATGAGGAAATACGTGGGGCAAAAGGAGTTAGCTTGTCTCGTTATCACAGGGTTTGCCTTAAATTTCCTAACACTGAAATCTTTGTTGGAATCAAGGTTGGTTTTGAGGGGCATTTTTGTTGGGGAGGAGTGGACTTCCTCTTCCTTTGCTATGACCACTCTAGGGATAGATGTAGCAAATTGCATCTTTGACAAGGCTAGTTTTTGGGTTCCTTTTAAAGTAATATTGGAGGTTAATTTATTACAATTTAATATTTTGTATTTTGTATTTACTTGTTTAATAATTTAATTTGTCGATTAAATATTTTTTTACATTATATGCAACTCACCGAGCCCCTCATAGTTCTCCTACGAGTGGACGGCGAGAAGCCCTCTATGAGCTACATATATGAGGGCATGGATAGGGCCAAGGAGGCCATTAGATCCCCATATGTAGGAGTGAGGGAGAAGTATGGCCCCTTTTGGGAGATCATTGATAGGAGGTGGCAGAATTTTCTTTACAGGCCCATCCATGCAACAACTTGTTACCTGAATAAAGCATTTTGTTTTCGTCCTAACTTCAAGGTGGATAACAAGGTTCTTACTGGCCTATATACAATAATGCAGAATATGTGTAGTAATGGCAGTGCCTCAGTAACAACCATTGAGCTAGATAAATTTAATAATCAAGAAGGGGTGATCTTCTCTCGTAGGATGTGCATAGATGCTCAAATAAAATTACAACCAGGTAAAAATAATAATATATTCTTAAGTTTATGGCTTATAAATTTTAATTTTTTGTCTTGTAATTTAGCCTTGAAGTTGTACTTGTAAATTAGACTAATCGTTTTTCTTTTCCTTATTTCAGATAGATGGTGGAAAATGTTGGGCCCTCAACCACAATTTTCCAAAAACCAGGCAGCACTTCTAGATGTGAGTGCAATTGGTCCATGTTCAAGAACATCCACATGAAGAGGCAAAATAGGTTGTCCATGGATAGCTTGAATGATCTTGTCTTTTCATTACAACCTTCGTCTTAGGACCAAACAAATTATGGACATTGACTCCTCTCCGATCACTCTTGAGGAGATCAATCCAGAGTTAGAGTGGCTCACTGAGGCTACCAAACCAGTCTTCATCAAGGAGGACCTTGACTTGGTTGACCAGACAGATATGGAGGTTAGGGTTGTGGCCATGGCAGAGGAGGATAGAGTACATTCTAGTAAACACCCATGCGCCCACATAATCACACGCCTTGTTGATGTTGTTTACAAGTCCACCTCACATGTGGGTGCTATGGCTACTTAGTCCTTTAGGACCTACCTTAGATGGCTTTCTAGCAGGCAAACAAGATACTTGAGGCAGAAACTGAGGCTGCAACCGAGCTTGAGGATGAGTCTTGATTGATTAGCTTCGTTCAGATAAAGTTGGATGATAATATAAGTATTTGATCTATATTTAACACGCATGCGTACATAAAAATATACTTTTCTTATATTAATACACACACACACACACACATTGAAATCCAAATAATTATATTACCATCCACTAAATCTGATATTTATTTCCAAGTATAAATGAGATTCTATCAACCTATTCTAGCCAATTTATTTTTCTAATTATAGGTATTGATATGAAAGAAAATATTGCTTATTTATGACAAACCCAGGTCTGTTCATATCGCCAATCATATTTGCCTTAATTAAGGTTTATTAGTGCCTAATTAAATCGGCAGTGTTAAAAGTATAATAATATATTGGTTAAGTGGAAAGGCATGTCAATGAATGGACATGTCTCCACTCAAATAGAGGCATGTCTATTCATTGACATGCCTCTACAAACTGGATTTAAATCCGAACTTGATTGGTCTAGAGAGCAATCATAGTAATCAAATAATGCTCTGCTCTTCTAGATCGAATATCATTCAGACCTGGAATCCATAATCAGTATTTCTAAATATTGATTAGACATCACCTTTAATTCATATCAAGTTCAATACTCCGATTATAATCTGCAAGAAAGTACAGTGACAGTAAGGATTATATTTTGAAAAAGAAAAGATATAAAGAGATCAAATCTAAAAGAGAATTAATCTACATTCACAATGAGGATGACGCTTGGGCTAGAGCTTGAGTAGATAGACTTTTTTTTTGTTTACAATGTTACTGTTTACACATAGCATTTTACAATTACACATAGGTTTCATGGATATTACATACGTTTATGATTTTACAACATTTATAGTTCTATATATCTATGTCATATGATCCTATGTTTTCTTTATATCTATATCATATGAAATTTCGATGTCATTGGTTTTATGGGTCTTACATACATTTATGATTTGACGATATTTATAATTCTATATATCTATGTCATATGATCCTATGTATTCTGTTTACTTCAACTACAATTTACATTTTACATATGGGATGGATTTATCATTTATATTCCAACTTCTATTTGATGATGTTATAGTGTTTTCAAGTTATATTCAATAAAGGGTGCATGAAATAAGTTTTAAATCATTAAAATCTCTAAAATCTCTAAATTTCAAGGGCTTTTTCATCTTGCCAAGCCATAGCCAAGTCACAAGTCAAGTCAGCCTTGCCGAGTCTGAGTTTGGAAACTGTGGTTTAAAGTCATTAACGTTAAAGTGCAAAAGTGGAAGTGGTTGAGTTTTTAGGGGAAATTCCTAAGTGTTGGGATATTTTGGCTAGTCCAATCAGTCTCTTTGGTGCATTAATTTCCTATCTTACTTGTGAATTTGGACCATAACGATGAAATCCTGCAAGTACAAAGTCCTTATGAAGATCGAATTTCCACCATATTTAGATCAATTTCCAGACTTTGGAAATTGATTTTCCCTAAAAACTTGATGAAAAGTTCCTATGGAGGTTGATTTTCTAGTCTTGGATACCGCAAAAAAATGAAATTTAAGTTGAAAACCCATAAAATTCCTATAAGAATCGATTTTCCACTTTTGGACACAAGAATTAAGGTCAAAACACTGAAGTCCCTATACTTAATCATTTTAGCCTTTCCTAAGCTCCTTCAAGCTGATATTACAGAACAGCAGCCACACTTATTTATGCTCCTCAATCCTAAGGACTTGACCAATTTCCCTCTTTGGCTTCATCAAACTCTTCCTAAGGCTTGGAGACTTAAAATCGCCACCAACTAAGACTATCTAAGACCCACCTAAGAGCATCTAATACCACTACCCCTATTGCCAATGAAAAAGAGGGGGTGTCATTTGCAATGGAGCGATGGTGTGAAAACCCCAAAACAGTACATCTTTAACTTTTCTTAACCAAATTAATGATATTAATTTCAGTTATTAATTCTTTTCTCCTATAATTACATTTCCTTTTCCTGAATGTGTATAATGTACTCATCAAAATATTTCTCAACCTCTTCATTTGCAGGCTTTGTTAAAATGGTTTTTTCTTTTTGTGATATTATCTGCATTCATACATAGCCAACATCAAGCTCTTTGGCAATAGCATATGTTATTCCATAATAATTATCTTCCTTTTCTCTTGCAATAACAATGATTCACATTTTGGAGTTTTTTATGCACCTTATTATGAACCACATTCAGTTTCAAAACTTATGCTTTCTTCATTAGCAACTGCATTTCATATTTTAAGTTTGTACACTGCTTCATGGTCACCATATAGCTATCTCGTGTCTTTATCTCTACATGTAGATCAACAAAGCAATCTCCTTGGCTAGATATCATGTAAACAAGTTCATGCAGTAATGTCTTCTTAGCCATGATGATATTTCCTCCATGACTTTTGTTAAATTCTATAATCCATTTAGCTCTCTCCTTTACATTCTTGGTCAATTAATGCAATAATTGCATCTCTTACATTTGTCTTCATTTCCTTGGAATTATCTTCAAGATTTCAACAACTCTTCAAACTGTATATTAGTCCAATCCTATCTATATGTATGCACAACTCCTTTGACATCTTTGGCAATAATGTGCTTGCTATAGTTGAAATCAATGACGACTTCCAACACAATGATCTTGAATGACAATTCTATGAGAAGTGCAACAAAATTACCACCCCTCTTGATATGGTTACCTATGATCTTGGCCCCAAGTTTTATGCACCTATACCGGGTTGTATCCTTCCAAGGATGAAGAAGTAATGGAAGGATTTATGAAGGTCTTTCGTAAGATGTAAAGTGTCAAGGAGACAATCATACTTTGGGAGCAATGGCTATACTCTTCTTATCTTCAAAGTCCTACAATCAACAAATCAGAGACTAGGACGAATAGGGCCATTATTGCACAAAAAAACATATTGGATTGAAATATCCCCCTTCCTTAAGTTGTTTCTCAATAAGATTAACCTCCAATGATTTGTTACTAAAATTTATTAAATTTAATTATAATAATCATTTAGATATTTGCTTGCTTCTACACAATCCTTAAGGATTCCTTCAAATTAGCCTTCCTAACCCTTTAAGAGGATCCCCTGTGTTCTAGAGAATGATCCTCAATTATTTTTCCATTTTCCCTTGAACTATTATTCCAGTCAGGCTTCATAACCCTCGGGGAGGACCCCTTGTGATCTACAAAAGGATCCTCAATTAGTTAGCCATCTTCCTTGAAAGGCATCCCTTAAGGTCTACAGGATTTGCTATCAAATCCTCTACATTTCCCTTGAATGGGATCACCTAAATCCATGTCCTTTCATATTTTATTTTTCATCTATGTCCTTCTAAAAAGTCACAACCCTTTATAATCACAATCCTTTTGAAAAGTCACAACACATCATAGCTACAACCCTTTCAAAGAGTCACAACACTTCAAAATTACAACCTTTTCGAAGAGTAACAACCATTCATAATTACAACCCTTCTGAAGAGTCACATACTTTCATCATTGCAACTCTTTGAAAAAGTCATTTTTTTTCATTAATTCCCTCTTCCATTAACCCTTCTTTAACTCCTATCTTCTTCTTCTACCCTTCCTCTTTCAAATGAACCCTCCTCCCTTTTATATCTTAATTTGAAGAGGTCGCATCCTTTATTACATATCTCTTGAATTTTCATTAGATTTAGTTAATTTATATTATTCTATATGGTTTTTTTTATTTTATGTTTATTATCATTTATGAATGGTAACATAATTTCTACAATATTCTCTCTTACAGTTTACTTTATTTACTTATTCATTCATTGTAATCTTATTTTTATTTAATAATTATAAATATTATTTTATCGATAATGAATTATATATGTTATTATTTATGTTATAATAGTATTAATATTTTATTTTATTTTCTTATTTTTACATTTTAAGATTATTTTTTATACATGATATTATTATCATTAATTATGTAATAATATTGTATCATCTAATTATTATTAAAATTATACCGTAAAAATGGGGAAATGACATGAATGATGGATAATTTCATGGGAGGGACAAAAAGGAATAAAGCAACATGTCATTCATCTATGCTCAAATATTGCTGCCTCCTTTGTTGTAGAGAGGAATAGATCGCCTATAGCTTCATCCGCTTAATCAAGTGCAATAAGATTGCCTCTAGATGCATTGAGAATCTAGTTATAGTTCATACTTGTAGTGCCTCAAGACTTCAAGATCATAAGTCAGGATGTTGATCTTAAGGATATCATGTAGATAGATGAAAAGGAGGTACAACCAAGATTGGTTGGGCTTCCATTCAACAATCCACAACTTCAGCCGAAGAGACACAAATATTTCTGTTGATATTGATTTGTCAGATAAGGGACAGTTGCATTTTGAAGTTTGAGACTTCATGTTCAAAGTTTGAACAAGGAAATCATAAATTTTTCAGATCTTAGTGTTATACAGTATATCGTTGTCATGATATATTTAAATATTAAATAATTAAATTTATTGTTGCGATCTGATGTTATAATGGTCATATTATACTGTTGTCTATTAAATTGTAGAGATTTGAGTACCATCTATCTATCTGCATATCTGTCTGTCTATCTATCTATCTCTCCGTTGATATATTTGTTTGCATGTCTCGCTGTCTCTTTTTCAAAAAACTCAAAAAAATAGTAAGCTCCAAAGGTCGAAAATAGTAAATCAAGATTGCATGAAAGTTTAGGAAATAAAATTGAATTATTAATATTTTTTTGCTGCAAATTCAAAATTCTCACAACAAACTATGTTAAATTGGTACCTTCTTTTGTGCAGCTTCTTCTTGGTTTTGGCAAGTTGGGTAGCAGTGTGGTGGATTTTGGAAGGTTTCCTTGGCATCTTTAGCATCCAGTGGCTTTCTACAGATTATTATGGCAGTTTCCATAAAATGATTAATTCCATTTCATGCAAAGCTTCCTCCATTACAAATAGTGGGATTTGGGCACCCAACTTGGGGTTTGAAAGTGGTTGCATATATGCATGGTTTTGGCTAATTTTGATCATTAGTGTTGCACATATTGTTGAGCTTGTGCTTGTTTCTTCAGTAGTCAGTAAACCAATGGAGAAGGAGACTGTAGAACAGAAGCTGTAAATTTCCAGGTGATCTAAGGATGGGAGTTAGAGGACTACCAAGTATTCTAAGGATGGTATTCAAAGAATACCATCAAATAATCTCATTTAGAGGTTATCACTCCGCTGATTACTTTAGGATTTCTTCAGATTGTAGTTATTTGGAGTACGATTTTGAGCTCTGAATACATCAGTGATTTGCACTAGTTCATGCCAGCCTTGAGGCTGTTGCATTGCTGTTATTTCATGTATTTTCATTATATTTTGTCATTAATAAAATGGTTGAAGTTTGGTGAGTTATTCTTGAAATTTGGTGAGGTTTGCAGGGAGTTTTGCTTCCAGATTTGTATCAGATTAGCAACATGCGATGTGTTGTTTATGACATAAAAATAATGTATTTTCTTGAAATAAATCTGAAATAATAATTTCATATTTGTTTCAAGAAGTTTCCTGAAGTTAGGGTGAATTTCAGAGTCATTATTATTAGCTAGTCACATGATACCTGTTGTTTGCAAGATTAAATTTTAGTTATCTTGGATAAGTTAATATCATAAGGGTTTGGGTTGATTAGTTAGATTCATGATATGTCATTTTCTGTAAACCGATTAATTTAACCTGGAACATTACAATCTCTCTGTTTGTTTGTCTGTCTGTCTATCTATCCATCTATAATCATCCCGTGAAAGTGCCCTCAGATTTGCCTTCCACCATCTCTATCTAAAATATGTTGCAGAACATATTTCTTTAGACATAACTAATATAGTGTTACTACATCAATAACATAAGCAACAAATGCCTATGTACAAAATGTATTTTAACTGTATTGTAACATCATGTCTAACGTATTATATCTAATTTCCCTTCAAGAGAACATAGTCCAAGTCAAGTGTAGAAAGGAAGTGAAATGACAAGGATCTAGTTGGGAGGTGAAGTCAAATCTTGATGAGGCTTTCCATGGGATCCAAGCAGGCTCAGAATTTCTCTGTATTGCAAAATATCTTAGTAGGGTCTGTTGATTAAATAGGATCGATTAATCTGTTCTGTAACTTATAAAGCACTTCTTTTATGTGTTTTCCAAGTTACTATACGAATGAATATATATGTGATATAAAGAGGCATGCCTCTTAAAGAGACATGTCTCTTTAATATATTAACTTACATTAGTTATAGTTATAACACAATTAATATACCCTCAATATATTATAATGATTATATAATAAGATATATATATATATATATATATATATATATATAGACATATACATACATACATACATACATACATATACATATATATATATATAGACATATACATACATACATAAATACATATATATATATATAACTCTTAATATAAGTTAATTATTCCATATATAATATTTGCCATATATTATATATCTCATATATATAATATAATTTATCCAACAGAATTATAACATTAACAGGGTCTGTGTTAGTTCCCTCCATTTATTTGAGAAAGCAAACAAATAACTATGCAGAATGGAAGATTTTGCCCATGGGTCTCAAGGTTTCTTATGCAGACAGCCATCACAGTGTGGGAGCATCAGGGGACTCAGATCATGGTCAACATAGTGTTAAAAAAGCACTGCCTGGACTGGAAATTGAAGACAATTTTGGAAGAAATCTGAGCTTGGAGCTTAAAAATTTCACTTTTCAAGCTATCCCATTGCCAAAATCAAGTGTTCCGCGTCTAAGCTAATCAAGGGGCTTTATTTAGAGACTTTTTCCTTGATAGAAAGTACTGATGAAAATGATTGAGTTTATTTAGTCTCGTTAATTGAAAAGAATAGGGTGTGTTAGGTAGATATGGTGACTAATAGTCATTATTACTAGTTGAAAATTCGCAAGACTTGAGATGGATTAACATGAAGATAGGCATCTCATACACTTTGGTATGGGGGTTGCTTGCTTTTAATTGTGGGAGGTCTCATATTAGCACATGGTGTTTTGGTGGTTTGTCTCTGAATTGTGGAGCTAGTGTTTTGTGTGTGGCTTGGGTAAAAGGTGTTGGCCTTTTGTTGCAAGGGAGCTGGATTTATTCTGTTGTATAGTACAGAGGGAGAAGTCAAGATAGCCACAAAAGCAGGATCCATTTTCAGATCGCCATTCGAAGAGGATTTGTCATTGTGAAGTTGATGCCAATGTGCAGCTGGTAAAAGCTATCTTGAGAAGGGAAGGATTGGCAGATTCAGGGTGTTTTCTTTCTCCTGCAAAAATTATGTAAGAGTTCAAGGAGAGATGAGCATATTAGTAATGGATTTAGATCTTAGGGCTTCTACCATGGCTTGTTGGTTAGGTTAAAGGGGGGAGGAAGGAGCAGTGGGAGAGGTTACCTCTTTTCTTGTGAGCCAAAGTATATGGCAGGGAAAAGGCAATGTCTTGAACCATCCATTTTGCAGTTACACAAAAGAATACATGGATTAAAGGTGAATAAATAAGTACTGAAACAAATCTATCAAGACCTTTGTGCGGAAATGCAGCGAATGTTTATCACATTTCATAATGGAATATTGGAGTCAAGAAGTGACTTTACATGCCCTTGTTGGAAGATGGTCTATTGACAAGGGAAACACACTGAATGCTAGTGATCACTGGATAAAGGTGCACAGTGCGGTGATAGCAACTGGGCTTTGTAATGACAATAAGGTGGTGATACTGTTATCTGATATGTATGATGTTAAGTTGTAGTTGGTCTAGGGCACCTTAATAGAACACTAATAAAATAATTGATAAAAATATATACAATACTATATCTATTAATTTAAATGATGAGCTGTGGGACAAGTGAAAGCCTATATCAATGATGGTCACTAAATGAAACCAATGCCATTTGGATTACTGGTCAGATATAATTTTGTTCTGATTTACCTGCAGTAAAGAAGTTAAAAGGAAATTGACACTAAAACTATATAAACAAGCATCTATTTTCATTGGATGGATTCCCAGGGTGCAATTATCTTGATATTGCACAGAAGGATACACCGAGGACTACTTTTGCAAATTGAAACACTGGTTCAAATGGAAGCCTATATGAATGATATACACTAAATGACACCAAGGCCATCTGGATGACAGGTCAAATATATTTCTATTATTGGTTACCTGTGACAAAGAAGAGCAAAGAAAAGAGATACAAGGATACTGTAATAATTAAAACAAACATCATTACATCTAAATCATGGATGTGTATAGTTGCCAGAAACGGTAAACTATGCACTGAACAAACATTAACTTTTGGTTCAAACTGATGCACTATTGATTTTTTACCAAAGTAACAGCAATTAATTGCTTCTAAAAGATCCTTTACGTATCTCCGAACCATTCCTATATTCTATTGAACCAGTAAAAAAGGAGATTCATAGCCTCAAACTAATTTGCCTCAATCAGTTACAACCTGACTTGTAACTGAAATAGGTAAAGAAAATTTTATTGGAATTTGTGGAGCATACAAGCTAATCAAAACAAATTTCAAACAATGTCCAGAAGAAATAATTAAACAGAATTAGAAGTAGTATCACCTCTACAATTGCCCCACAAAGCCAACCAAAAGACAGTGAATGATATTTCTGCTCAGACCCAGGTGCAGACTCAGGTACAGCAGTAGCCACTCTATTAAGAGCCTTTTCCCAGTCGCACATAAGTAAAGGATCTTCCTTAATGATGTCGACCATAGCATTTTGAAGTCCAGCTGTATGGTTAAGGACATGAGCAACCTGTCACGATTTTCAGTCCCAAAAATTAGAAGAAACATCAAGCATTGCCTATGTAAGCCCATGTACAAATATATTTTTCGCACCTTGCAAGTTTCTTTTCCATTTATAGAAAATTCAGGCCAGAGGCTGGATACATTATCGGTGAGATTCATCTCCCTGAATGCACCAGAATGAAATTCTTAGAGCTCAAATGCTATTCTCTGAAACATGTCTCCACAGCATTCCAAATTTGCAATCTTGTAAGCAACATAGCAACTTAAAGATCTAAGAAGTTTAAGCTGCATGTCTGTATGCAAATCCAGTGCATGATGTTGTACCTTTTTCATAAATCTAAACATATTGGATTATAGCCACTGTGCCTACTTATACTGTGGAATCTATTGAGGCATTAATGTGATGTCTGTAACCTACATATCAAAATTAATATTTTTCTTACTTTAACTATGGAAAACCCAGCAGAGGATGGTCAAGCCATTGAAAGACACAGATGATGGTTGCAGGTTCAAACCCTGGTTTACTTGTAATGCCTGAGTGGCTCATTTGTGCATCATCCAGGGGAATTAGTGGACTTGCCCCAACCAAAACAACTTGGTACCAAAAATGGGGATGGGATCCTTGGCACCAGGCTGTGTTGGGTCTCCAACAGACCCCCGGGTTTCAACAAAAAAGAAAGAAACAAAGAAACCCAAAAATATTTAAATTTTCAGAATATATTGATAATGCAATCTTATTCAATGAAATTAATACAAAAACAAAAACTTCCTAAAAGATTTATAAAAGAATGGTTTTTGTCCATAGTTTTTAACCACTTTTACAGGCATTGATCATGAAAAATAGAGCATAAATAAAACACAAATACAGTATTGATAACACCCTAGACACAAAGACTTGTTTTCTATGGATGAACCACTGCACTGACAACAAATTATAGTTTGGTTCCTGAAGTGAGGATCAAAGTTCAAACTTTACAGTAATATATGATGAGAATCATTCAGATTTTCAAACCAATCAGATGTCATATATAGAAGAAATGGCATAGTTCTTGAGGAGCACACAGAAACAACTATTAAAGCTCACCCTTTATCTGCTATCCAATGGACAAGCCCTGCAGTCACACCCTTGGTTGCTGAGAAAACAGAAAAGAGACTATCAGGCTGAACTGGGCGTGGATCATATTTCCCAAGTGTCCCTGCAGCGGTATCTATAATAACTTTCCCATCCTTGTATGCACAAACCTGAAAACCAGTAAATAGATGAAACATTAATACAAGAACTTATAATTGACATAAATTTATCTATACAGAACTAAGGTTCCTTACACATACACCTTCTTAGGAAGGAGACTCGTTAATTGTTATTCAAGCACAAGTTGGTCTCTTCAAAAGTCAGTATACCAACATCTTTAATGTTTATGAATCTTTCTCAGCTAGGGCAAAAGGGTTTTATAGAATGGAGGCCATCAATATGCCAGGAAATGCAATAACAACCCATGGAATTGATTTGCAAGAGATGTGAACAAGTTCTTTGGATGATTCTAAATTGATGAAGCGATTCATTGGGATAATGTTGCAACTCATTTTTGACTCAAAAAAAGGAAATTGTATCTTTCCAATGAACAGAGAAAATGTTCAAGTTATATTCACTTTTCTTTCAATTCAAACCCTTTCATCCTAGCTACATAACTAGATTAGATAAGATAAATTTATTAATGTCCAATAGGAGATCACAAGTGGGTCTATGGGACTGAAAAGAGTAGAAGGCCACAACTAGTAGCTTAAACACCAATCAGTGTACACAGAAAGAACAAAACAAAAAAGCTGAAAGAAAGAAAAACTTGAAAGCCTAGGAACTCCCCGTCGGTGAGAAGTAACCCAAAACCAAAGAATATGGTCTAGGGCGAAGGTGTGTGAAGGCCCTAGGCCGTCTCAAGGAGCTATTGGAGGTAGGGCGATGCAGCCGAGTGAAAGCTCTATGGGGTCTCACAAATCTAGTGTGGTCTGAGGAAGGGTTGAGCAACCTCTTCATTCCACGGGTGGGAGACCCAAGAGTGAAGGAGGTGATGAGCCGATCTAAATTTTGCGAGAACTGAAGCTCAAGGGTGTGATCATGCAAGCGTGTGCCCTCCTAGATGTAGAGGGCAAGGCAATGTTGGTCAATGTAACTAAAGAAACAGGATAGGCTCCTGCATCATCTAAACAAGCATTGAAACCTCCCCCAGATCTCATAGTAAATAAGGCAACATGAATATAAAATGGGTCTTTGTACCCACCTCCCCGAGAGGGTAGAGGCAATAGCCAGTAAGTCAAGCCCTCTTTGTCGATCTGATGATCAATTTGAACATGCAGCTGAGAGGAGCCCACCTGAAAGGATCCCAAGGAGATGTAGAGGGAATGAGACCAACGACAAGTGAGGTAGTAAAGGAAAACAATGATCCTCCTGACTGGCCATAAAGTGGTCAACATAAAAAGCCATCCTCGGGTAGAGTCCCCTCGGAGGGTTCCTCCATGTTGTGATGATATATTGTTTGTAAATGTCAATCCTAACATGCTCGTTCAATTATTTCCAAGAAGGGAGAAGATGAGTGGGGGCATCTAGAGAGAACTGAACGAGGGGAAGGCGGTCCATTGAGATCCCAATCGAACCAAGGAGAGCAGAAGCTGGGCAAACTAAAAATGAGCTTTATCAATAAAGTTGGATCCCACAACAGCCTCGAAAGAGCAATAGGCCAAGTAACAATATTTGTGGGGACCATCAAAGGAATCCACAAAACCCTACAGCCAGTGAGATACCAAACCAAATCAAACATAGTCCCAAGCCTTAGAAATGAGAACTGAACTCGGCCAAGATGATACTATGAGTGGACCGATGACATCTGATAATGCATTGAAGAAGGATTTGGACCCTCTCATCCAAGGCCCAGTCTGACTTGAGAAAAGAGGGTCCCCAAAAAATAGAACTGTAGAGAACAGTGGGTCTAACCAAAGAGTTTACAAGGGGCATCTTTGCCATGGTATCTTGAAAGCGATGCCTAAAGTACTGTCTCTCTAACATAGCTAGGGAACCAAGCCCCTTGTTGACTCAGAGTTGCATGGTAGGTCTCTAGCTGAAACAAGCCCATAGAACTTAACCCCCAAGTAGGTATAGGAGTAAGTGATCTTAATCTCCTCCCCTTGAAAGTAAAAATGCAGATGAGAAGTCTTCAAGCAGTTAAAGCAGTTAAAGACCACCCAGGATTTGCCCAGATTCACAACAAGCTATTACAAGGAACAAAAGGAGGTCAGCCCATCCAGCAACCTTTGGGGCCTCTCAAGGGAGGAAGCCAACAAAATCACATCGTCGGCAAAGAGTAGAATGGTTATCAGAACTTGGTGTATGTAGAAGTCATCACCCAAAAGGGAGAAGTCACGAAGGAAGGTTTCAAGCTTGTCAATGTATATACCAAAGAGAGTAGGGGAGAGAGGACACCCTTCTTTCACCCTAATGGTACTCTAAATGGAATCTAAGAAACCATGTGGAGTCTTGAACCTGGCAACCACAATCTCATATAACCTCATGATAGCTGTCACTAAAGTCTTAGAAACCCCAATCTCTTTGAGTCTCTGGAAGAGGGTTGTCCGAGGAACATAATCAAAAGCTTTGTGAAAGTCAACAAAGCAACAATAGGCTTTCACTAAGCAATGGCAAGCCTCCTCAATGATGGTCCGAAGTGTCAATCCATGGTCTATAGTCTGAAAGTTAGTACGAAAACCGACCTGTCCCCTAGTCAAACAATGTTGACGATCAGGCTCCCTGGAAAGAATATTGTTCAACACAATGGCATAGATTTTGGCAAAAGTGTGCCCAGCCATGATGGTCTTGTAGTTGTCGGGGTCTAAGATTGACTCGGTCTTATAGATCAGAAAAATAATATGCCATGACCAAGAGTCGGGAAAGCCAGTGCAAACCACTTTGTTAAAGAGTGTAGTGAGAAGGGGGACCAATACAGTAATACCAAGCTTGAAGAGCTCTGCCTCGAACCCTTCCTCAATCATTTTCCTACTACTATTCATATATCTAATTGCCTCACTGATATTGGAGAAGGTAAAGAGGTGGTAATGAGGATGGGGGGTGAGGTGGAGGGTGGGTTGGTCGTGGATCTCATTCCTTCTGACCTTCATCAGCTTGCACAGACTCACTAGAATCACAAGATCCAACACCTCCCTAAGAATCCCTGTGACAAAGCATTCTTGCCCACATGAAAATTCAAATTTCTAGCTCTTGCCTTGCTTGTCTTGCTCTCCATCTCATCTTGAAATCATTATCTCTATTTCAATGACCTACAGTAGGAGTTTAATGTCCTATGGGTTGATAAAAATGATTTCAGAATTGAGGAAACCTCCTTTTAAACCTTTCTAGACATGAACAATCTAGCTAGGTACATTTCTGACTTAATTCTGTAGCTGGGAATGCTTGGTTGTTGATGGAACTCATGGCATCGAAGATGTTGTTGGTCTGCTATGCCTTTCATATTGCCACAACATACCTGTAATCTGGTTGCGTGTTCAGTTTGGAATTTTTTAGACTTCTTGGAAATCTATTTACCCCTAGAATCGATCAAAAAATGATAAAACATTTTTTCTGTTTGAGTTGGTAACGTAATGTAATGCCCAAAATAAAAAACTTATGTAAGCAGAAAATATCAGTTCACATGCTCATTGTTTTGATTATTGTTGGATTTCATTGGAAAGAATTTTTAAAATCTATGTATATGTGATGAGTTTAGGGAAAGGATTGTATTTATGTGGTGGTGGACAGATTAACTAAGTTTGCATATATCTTTGCCATCTCAATCACCTACTGGAAGTAGAACTAAATTTAAATGTTTTTATAAATCTAACAGGACTCCTTATTGGTAGGGAAGGATTGATGCGGTTTCCATTTGTGGTGCGGGGTTTAAAGCCCCCACTGAAGATGAGTTGAGTGCCCCCCTCTCACTAGAAATGGTTGAGGAGATGAAACTTGAGTTGGAGAACCATAGAAAGATTTGGAGCCAAAAGGGGTGTACCATTATGAAGGATGGATGGACAAATAGGAGGAATAGGACTCTTCTAAATTTTCTTGTTTCTAGCAGAGGTAATTCATCATCCTCTACTTCTCAAAGTCTAAAATTTAATGTATTATTGAATAACTAAAATTTTGTTTTATTAATTATTCAATGATAATTATTTTGTTTTATTTTCACTTTCAGGATCCACCATGTTTTTGACGTCTATAAATGCTTCCTCACATGTCAAAAATACCAAATACTTATGTGAGGCTATTGAGGAGGTCATAAGGTGTTGAGAAAAAGAATGTTGTCCAAGTGGTGACTGATAATGTAGCCAATTATGTTGCTGCAGGTAAAATTCTAACTTTTAAGTTTCTAAGTTTTTTTATTTTAGTTTTTCATTAAATTCTGAAAATTATAAGTCTTTAACACACCTAAATTTTTAATTGTTTACTAACTAATTTAAAATTGTTGTAGGAAAACTTTTAATGGAGAGACACCCAAGAATATTTTGGACTCCATGTGAGGCTCATTGCCTCGACCTCATGTTAGAGGCTATTGGCAAGATTGAATGGGTGAAATCAAGTGTTGATAAAACCAAAAATCTTTGCAAGTTCAACTACAATCATGCCTTGGTCCTCAGCCTTATGAGGCATTACACAAAGGGAAAAGAGTTGGCTCATCCCAGTATCACAAGATTTGCCTCTAATTTTATCACACTAAAATCCTTGTTGAGTTCAAGGTTACCTTTGAGGTGCATGTTTGTTAGTCCATAATGGACTTCCTCATCCTTTGCCACCACCCTTGTAGGGATAGATGCAACAAAATGCATTTATGATAACAAAGGTTTTTGGGAGCCATGTAAGGAGATTGTGGAGGTAATTTAAATTTCAAAAACCTAAGTCTTCAAATTTATAAATTAATTTATCTCATACATATTTTTATTTTATTTTCATTGTGCAACTTTGCAAAGTTTCATCGTTCACTAAATTGTTTTTTTGTTTAATTGTTTTGTATATCACTGAGCCCCTTGTAGCCCTCCTAGGAGTTGTTGACAAGGAGAAGCCCACTATGGGCTACATATATGAGGGCATGGATAGGGCCAAGGAGGCTATTAGAGCCAAATATGTAAGAGTTGAGGACAAGTATGGCCCTATTTGGGACATAATTGATAGGAGATGGCGAAATTAGCTTCATAGACCCATCCATGTAGCAACCTATTACCTCAATCCAGCATACCGTTTTTGTGATGATTTCAAGGCAAATGAGGAGGTTCTTAGTGGCCTATACATTGTGATATTGAAGATGGTCACTAATGCCACAAATATATTGCTTGAGATGGATGCCTATAATAATGCAACAAGGCCCATTTTTTTAGGTCAAATTTGCAAAGAAGGTCGTACAAAATTGCAACTAGGTAAAAATTGCAGCTTAAGCCTTATACAATATGTAGTGATGCACATATATACTATCTAGTTTCTAACTTTCTAGCTTTAAAGGTTGAAATGAGACTAATAGTTTATTCTTTTCCTTTTTTCAAAATTCAAATAGATGGTGGCAAATGTTTGGGCCAACACTTGGTGAAGGTTTTGCAAATGGGTTTGCAAGCTTTGGGTTTAACCATGGAGGAAACTCCATAGTTAAGCGCGCTCAGGCTGGAGTAGTACTGGGATGGGTGACCTCCCGGTGCTTCACCCCTGTGAGCATCACCTAGATGCAATGAGTGCTAAGTGTTCCATTTATTCTCAAGAGAGATGGATTCATGTTGAATCACTACTCATGAAACATGGGTCAATGAGTTTGACTCAAAATCACATAGTTAAATCCTAACAGCAATATCACAATTTGACTTACTGTGGAAATTATCTCCTACTTATCAATTGATGAGCTTAAGGGGCTTTCTAATTAATGGTTCATAAGGCACAACACTTGGTGAAAGTTTTGCAAATGGGGTTGCAAGCTTTGGGTTTAACCATGGAGGAAACTTCGTAGTTAAGCGCGCTCAGGTTGGAGTAGTACTGGGATGGGTGACCTCCCGGGAAGTCCTAGTGCTTCACCCCTGTGAGCATCACCTAGATCCAATGAGTGCCAAGTGTTCCATTTATTCTCATGAGAGATGGATTCATGTTGAATCACTACTCATGAAACATGAGTCAATGAGTTTGACTCAAAATCACATAGTTAAATCCTGATAGCAATATCACAATTTGACTTACTGTGGAAATTATCTCCTACTTATCAATTGATGAGCTACAGGGGCTTTCTAATGAATGGTTCATAAGGCACAACACTTGGTGAAGGTTTTGCAAATGGAGTTGCAAGCTTTGGGTTTAACCATGGAGGAAACTTCGTAGTTAAGCGCACTCAGGCTGGAGTAGTACTGGGATGGGTGACCTCCCAGGAAGTCCCGGTGCTTCACCCCTGTGAGCATCACCTAGATCCAATGAGTGCTAAGTGTTCCATTTATTCTCATGAGAGATGGATTCATGTTGAATCACTACTCATGAAACATGGGTCAATGAGTTTGACTCAAAATCACATAGTTAAATCCTGATAGCAATATCACAAATGTTTGGGCCTTCAACCAAAAACCTTCAACAAATCGCCATCCGCATATTGAGCCAGCCAAGTAGCGCTTCTAGATATGAGCACAACTGGAGCATGTTCGAGCACATCCACTCGAAGAGGTGTAACAGGTTGTTTGTGGAGAAAATGAATAAACTAGTATTTGTGCATTACAACCTGCACATTAGGACCAAGGAGATTTTGAATAGTGACAACTCTCCGATTATTCTAGAGGAGGTTGATCCAGAGTTTGAGTGGATCATTAAGGCTACTGATCTTGTCTTTGATGTTGTGGACCTAGAGTGGGTTGACAAGGCAGACAAAGAGGCTGAGGTCGTGGCTATGGCAGCAGAGGAGCACAGAGCTACAATTGATCCTAGTTGCACCTCACAGGCACTAGCAGAGACCACAAATGATCCTAGAGGCACCTCACAGGCTGAGGCTATGGCTAATCAGTCATCTAGGGCCTACCTTAGACGCCTTACTAAGAGGCATATTATAGATTATACTGAGGCTGAGGATGAGGATGAGGACTAGGAGCCATAGCTATAGTCTTGTTTTAACTTTCTGTTTAACTTAACATATGATTGGAACATTTGATGATGATTATTGATGTGATAGATTTCATGCATTTGATATACATTTTGATGGGTTTCATGGATTTTATATATCTATGTTTTCTATTTCCTTTAGCTACTATTTAGCAATTTACCTTTGTACCTATGCAATCAATGAATATTTATGTATGTGATTAAATTACCTTCTATTTCATAATGTTATTGTGTCTTTAAGCTTTACTCAGTAATGGGTGCATGGAATGTTCTTTAAATCCTAAAAAATCTCAAAATTTCAAGGGTTTTGTCACTTTGCCGAGTCATTGCCGAGTTCGAGCCCAATCACAAGTTGAGTTACCCTTGCCAAGTCCGAGTTGGGTCTGAGTCTCGTTACTTTGGTTTGGACACACTTACTATTTTTAGCAATTACTATTTTCAGTGTCCATTTTCAATAGGTGGGTCAGCCTTTATTTCTCCAACAACATAATATTACATATTTGAACATTAAGTGAAATTTTAATATGTTTGGAGAAATATAATTCAATTTAAATCACCTAAGTCTCATATACTATTACTTTATATAAGACTTGGGCAACTTATACCCCTTGGCCTAGTAACACAATGTTGCTTTAAAAAGATGACTATTTGACATCCTAAGTTAATGTCGAAAGAGGAGAAAATTAATACTTTATTTAATCCCACATGGCTTGGTGAAGGGGGGGCGAACCTCTTGGGAATGATATAAATGAAATTGTTGTTTTTTTATGACTGTTGCAAATGTATTACCACTGCCTATAAGGTATGTGTTTTCCAAGTGCAAATCTAGATGTGTATATATAGTAGACTTGGATATCATAAGATGTCCATCATAATAGAAGATAAAGTATTGTCACCTTTCAATAATTTTTGCAAATACAAGTGATAATCATTTGGAAGTCGTCACTTCCTCATGATGTAAGCTAGGGGTAGTGTTGGTGTTATTAAATATTTACTAATTACACTTACTTAAGCTTACTTAGGATAATGCATTTCATAGTAGCTTGGCATTGAGACACTTAGGAGTTTGCACCTCAATTAAGCACATGGTGTAGGATAATTTCACTCTAGGTGGTCACAGTTGTTATTTTGGTCCACCTTTAGTGCACATATCACATTATCATCCTCATTGCACATACTTCATTGCATAATGTAGGATGATCCACCTTTGGTGGACATGTGATTCCACCTTGTGTAGGTGACAGCTTATCTTCTCCTTAGTTGTCTCTTATCACCTTTCCTATATAAGGAGGCCTATTATGTACATTTGAATCCATTGGATGTCAAGGAAGTCCACAATCAATAATAGCATTCCTGCATCTTAATGTAATTGTCTTGCCAATCTCTTGTGGAAGTTATCTTGGTCTTTCATTTGATCTTGGGGGCACTGTAGAGTCACTTAAAACTCTAATAGGTAGGCCCATCAAAATCATACAGTTACATACATGGATTTTCAGACTCCCTCTGAATATTAATCTTCTGAACTCCTCATCCAATGTTGCCTCTTGATGAAGTTTCAGACTCCTTTTGAATCTGATGTTAATCTTCCTTTTCCTACAAGAACATCCTTGGAGAGAAAGGAAAAGATCAAGGCAAATAGCTCTTATACTACATATTGAAATTAAAAACAAGCGAGAGACTAATATAAGACTCAAGGATAATAAATAATTCTGCATAACAATATAATATCATTCCAACATAATATACACAAATATCTAATTTAAATATATACTTTGAACATATATGCATATATTCCATCTTCTATATTTATACTTCAATCTATATTTTGAACATATTATTTCCTATTTTATTATCAAATATACTCCCTAACCATTACCAGATCAATCTTCACTTAAATGCATATCTACGATGAAATAGATAAACACTCACCTCATTGTCATTCCATGCTTGTGTTTGGGTCCACCTTTACCCACGTGGTGTGTAATCAATATGTGACATATACAATCCCTATGGTTTCCTTTGTCCAGCTAATATTTGTTAATGGGCGGAGTTGGCAATGAGATTCTCTCCGATGCCATTCTACTATTGCTAACTGGTTTATATAGTTTCCCGCCTAGCTACAAGAAAATCCTACGCCATGTCTGATATCTGCCAAGTAAGCAACAAGGATGCCCTCCAAATTGCATGGTAGAAAACAAGTACTTAAATAATAGAAGATCAAGTAGGAGGAATGAAGTGATGATTGGTAAGTTTAAATAGAAAATTGTCCTATGTGAAGGGCCAAGAGGATTTTGCCTTTTTAATAGCTTGAATTTTGCCTAGTTGAGTAGAATAATCCTAAGCACCCTGTAAATTTCCTCGCATGGGCAATGGGATTGAGGTGTCATAATTTATAATCCCTTGTCATAGGCAGATCCCACCAAGGCACGAGGATCTTTATCCTCTCCGACCTAGCTCTTGATGAGAAAATCCTTGCACGAGATAAATCTCTGCTGGGAAAGAGAGAGTTTGGAGGTGGCATCAATAAGCAAAAGGTGAATTAATACGATAAGATGAATGTTTAACCAACGTGTGGATTCCTTAGTGGAGGATAGTTATGCCCTCCTGCAAATATTTTATCCTCACAGCACTTAGTATTCCACCACCTAATAAGGGATTCCTCCTCTTTAAAGCCAAAATCTCGCCCCCATAGAAGGACGCCAAACAAATGTCTTGGATTGCCAATGCGAAGAGGGTATGATCAACTTGAGAATAAAAATAGGCGGTGAATGAGGCAAATGTTGGCAATATGTGAGAAAAGTCAAAAAAAACCATCTCGACGCTCAGAATTCCACCAAGCCTGAGGATAAATCCTAGAAGGAAGAAGAATCCCACTCAACCCCAACACAAGTTCATCATCCTAAAAGGAGGAATTTGATTGCTAAGTCATGTGGAAGAGAAGGATATAGTGCTTAGGAAAGTAGTGGAGGTGAGGAGTGTTGATTTATTAAAGAAGAATTCCTTAAGGGACGACAGATTCAACTCAGTCAATCTTTGTTCACCTGTACATTATAATTTCAGAAATCTCACAAGCCTAGTGAGGAACATACTCTGACACTATGCTGATTTTTTATGATTGCTGCAAATGTATTAGCACTGCCTATAAGGTATGTGTTTTCCAAGTGCAGATCTGGATGTGTATATATAAGAGTGAAGGGACGTGTCTCTATGTTAATCAATATTGGTTATTGTAAGTTAATTGCCATTAGACTATATAGATAGATAGATAGATAGATAGATATGTCTAATTGACGATTAATCAAATGCAATAATGTTTAGCCAACAACCATAGAGGGATTGTCTCTAGATCAATTCAATCCGACTAACTACAACATCAACAAAAACTTTGTAGAGTTAATTTGGGGGGGTTTTGAAGATTTGGATATTCTCATGCTTCTGATTTTTGAAGGAGTTGGAGCTTCTTCTTGGTTTGTGAGGACGGAACCCCTTGTAGACATCACTTGTCATGTTGTTGAAAGAGATATTCTGGGAAATTAATTTGGTGATTGCATAAGGAGATTGTAGTTGTGCTTCATTGATGAATGAGCTGTCCATTCTTCTTCAATTGAGGCTTGCATGCAAAAATCTGCTAATGGGAGGCACTTTGAGTATAGTAAGATCTGATTTCTTTATGCCATTTCAGTTTGAGGAGGATTTTCAGTCATATTTCTTATTGATATTTTCTGCATGTTCATCATTTTCGGTTATCAGCAACTGGGTTTGTTAGATATATGTGTGTAATAAGATTTTACCATTTGGGTATCTCAAGTTTGATCTCTGCACTATATTTCCAAATTTATTACATATTATAAACATTCTCTAATGTGCTGATAGTGACAAACCCCCACTCAATTAGATAGTTGCATGCTCATTTTCTATTTCATGCTATTGTGTTAAATGAGTTGGAGTGGACATCCCCCACTCATCAAACTGTTTATCTCTAAGAGCATTGCATTTGTGGGTTTCATATTATTATACCGATCAAGTAGGAGTGAGCATCCCCCACTCAACCGGTCTGTTATCTTTAAGTGTATTTGTATATGTAGGTTTGAGTTGCATGCATATAATCTGTAGCTAACCTTCTGAGTCATTATTGCAAAAATAAAAAATTCTAGGGTGGTTATTGCACTATTTTGATTTGAAAATTTCATTGCAAGTCTTGACTGTTGATGGTCTGGTGCTTGCATTCAAGACAAAACATAGTCAGTTTTGATATTTACATTTTGAAAATCTCCCTTTTGAATATTGTACAGTAAGCATAGTTGTAAATTGTTAATTTTAGCCTTTTGGGTTAAGGTAATTCTAATCTATGTGCTGTTATGTTTTGTCTTGTTTAGAAACAGAGAAATTAAAATATTAATAAACAAGATTTTATATGTAATGCAGTATAAGAGTTTCTTTGCCTCAAATTCATTACTTTCAATATTTTTTAATTTCTCAAGTTTTGGCTGAGATTTTTTAAATCAGCTTGTCAAGCTTGAGGCTCATTACTAAGGTATGCACAAACCCATGCACCTGCTCATGACAACACGTGCACACAAAACTCAACCCTGGCTTGAGAACTAAGTTTAGGTTGTCAGTTTGTTTGCACTGAGCAATGACTTGAGGTGTTGGTATCATCGTGGATTTTGTGTAATACCCCTTTGAGGTTGTTTACACCTTCTACATAGTTAGGATTATAAATAAAAGTTTTTTGCCTATCAGAAAGACAAAATTAGTATCCTACAATAAAATTTATAAACATAATTCATGAAACAGCAGTTCCAATTTCAGTCAAATTCCAAGCCATCAATAACTATAGTAGTAACTAGATTAGCACCTGGATTCCAACTATGTGTTGTTGCTGACCCAATTCAAGCAGAAGTTGTCTCAACTTAGTCTCAACTTCTGAATGTACAGGCGTGTCATATATCCACCCCTTGCTATCTGCCAAATCTCTCCTTAAGTTTCCCCTGCTCCATGCAGGCAATTAAATTTAATCATCCTTTACCAGGATAACAAAACAAGACATCTGGTTGCATTAAGATTGTAGTGCATAAGGAATTTGTAACAGTTAACACCCTACCCAATAAGCTGCAGTAAACCTTCAATAAAATAATTAATTTGAAATTACTCACGCCATTAGAGTAGATTCAGCAAATGGCCTCATAATATCAAGATAAACAATGCGCACATCCAGTAGTGCACCAAGTCCTACAGATATAGTACATCAAAAGCTGATATATCTTAGTTGTTGTGTATAACTGGATTCAAAATAAATGTGACAAATTATCAATTTTATACACATAAATCTGTAATGATTTGTCACCTTCAAAAATACTAAAAACATACTTTGATCTGAGTTTCACTTCCAACAGTAAAATGGTAAGTTCTTGATTAATTCTAGTATGAACTATTTTCTACGTTTCAAATAGAGATGCTAATAAATGCTCATCAAACCTCATGTATTATTGTTGAATGTTAAATTAAGAAAATATTAGACTACGAAAGGACACAACTGTACAAAAGAAAAGGTAGAAAATTGTCACTTAAGCAGACCTCGTAGAAGATTCAAGACCCTCATGAATATGACAGCATCACCTGGATAAGCATCAATCTGAATACCATTCATATAAGTCATGAGCAATTGTGATTCATAAAGAGCTAAAAAGATTTTCTTTTGTCCAACACCCATCATGTTATAACATCAAAATTAGAAATCCAAAGGCTTGTTGCACATACTGGATTGCGCGGAGCACTTTTTTTTTGCTTCTGCATCCTTTCTTGAATTTTCTTCATGTTCTCCTCTCTATTCTTAGCTAAACTTTTCAGATTTTCCTGGCAAAAAATTTCAAAACTCATCTGAATTGCTAGGAAGTTGTGGAATAAAAACTCTGATGTTCTACATGTTAACATAAAATACATACTTTCAAAAGGTCAAAATAGAATTCATGGAAACAACAAAATTTTATAAAATAGAACACAAACATAGAGCAAGAAAACTCACAAGGGATTCTTTTGCTGGAGTTGAATCTCGGAAAAATAAATTAGTAGCTGACATAGCTTCTTCTGGCATGTCCAAGCGTAACCGTACGCCCATCTCGGAGAAAGCAGATAGTAATGCTGCATAGTCGGCCTGCAAATCAAGCTTTCCACAATTATAAAAAAGAAGGCCACAATCATTAAGCAGATTTCACTTTAAAAAAAATTAAACCCATGACGTCAATGAGTTTTGTTTCTTATACACACACACATATATAAATATATATAGAGAGAGAGATATGCATAGACACACACACACACACATATGTATGTATGTATGTGTATGTGTGTGTGTATATATATATATATAGAAATCTGTAAGATTAGACACGGAATGCTATATTTAGAGTATCTTACTTAAGCTTGACTCTTTTGAACTTAAATTTCTTCTGCTATTAAACATATATCACCTAGCAGGGACAGGAACCATGTTACCACTAGTTGTCAAAAGGGGGAGGAAATGTTTCATCAAACAATTATGTATATATTATATAGAGATCTAAAGACCATTCAGTCCATTCCTCATCTAAAGATTGGAGAAGTCGGATGTGAACCATGATAATAAAGCACTGGCACACACATGGAGGACTAGATACATTAACACAAGGTGGGATTGTAAAAATGAAAAATCCAAAGCATAGGTCTGCACCTGGATAGTGGCATGCACCGCATAAATGTAATGTCCCCATTTTCCATGAGCATCATTGTCCGTGGGATTAGTGTACTATTTGACCCTTGTAGGCTAATCAGATGGATAGAGGGTCTTTGTTGGCAGCAACAGAGGTTATTTTCCCAATCTCAAGGATGTTCAGGTTTTCTCTTTGTTTGGGTCAATTTGGTACACTCACTATTTATAGAAAGTCATTTATCCAGCATTCTACATTTGGCAAGGACCCTGGACCTGTCTCAGTCTCAGTGATAACCCTTGGCATCTTTGTTGATCAGGTAGTCAGGGATTTTCTAATTAAAGCAGCTCAGAGGTTGATAGGGATGAGCCCTTATTATTTTTAGTAAGGCAATTGGATGCACAATGGATACAATGGTAAACTCTCAAGCTCAGTCAGAATTGAGAAATAATGATTTATTATGGAGTTATAACATTATAATTATTATTTGAGTTATACTTGAATAATAATTAATTATTGAGTACATATCATTGATAAATAATGTGGACTTTATTTAAAAGGGAGTTTTAAATGTTTTAAAAGTATACTTTATAATAAGTGATAAAGTGTTATTTAAAAGGGAGATATAAGGGTTCAACAAAGTATACTTTATATTACTGTGTACATCAAAAGGAGGGGAATATAATTAAATGTTATATTTCAAATGCAACAAAAACAAATACACTTGTATGTTGTGATAAGTGTATTCATTAGGTCTCATGGTGGATTTATTTCTTGGGAATAATAAAAGCCAAAGGCAAGAGGAAATGGATTCATTCTTGATGCATTGGTTTATAACTTTATTGTGTTTGGGAGAAGAGAAATTTGGAACAAGGGTTTCAAAATTTAAGCTTGAAGAATTGTAAATTCTTCCAAGTTTTTTCATCACTTTGAATTGGTTAGATTTCCAACAAATTTCACACATGCTATGGCTTTACACAGAAGCCATGATTGAGGTTATTGGAGGTGAAAATTGAAGCTTGGAATCCATAGCTTATGCTGAGATTACTGCAGGTTTAGTAAATCAGTTGGCAATGCAAATTTTGAGCCATACAAGCCAGCATATGGAATTTATATTAGCAGCTGCAGTATTTATATGTTACACACGTGAGATATGAAGGGGTTGTGAGTGCGAAGAAAGGGCACATTTTCCACATTGGGAGATTCTTTGATGTTTTCTGATGGTGCAGATTCTTTGTGGCTTGCCAATGTAATTGAAAAGCTCCATTGATTACAAGTTTCTATTATTATATGTTAAATGGTCTTAGAGTAGATATTTGCGAATAACTTTCATTGTAATTATTTAGATTTGCAAATCAAGGTTTTGAAGTTTATATAGATGTAACTCAAATATTTTTCAAAATGTTTGGTGTGATGTCTTGAACATCACCATGATCTATTGAATCTCAACTGTTTGGTTTAAGGCCTATGTCTCTCGTTCAATGATTTCAGACTTCATATATGTTGCCAATATGTTTTTATTTTTTGACAACATGAAGCAATGTTCTTAATTAAGCATGTCAAGTGTTTGATGGAATTACTTGGCACAAGAAAGATCAGAGGATCCAGTTCAGACTTTGCACACCAACTATTTCACGAAATGCATTTGACATAGAACTGAAAATTTAACAGTAGAAAGGCAAGGGATATTATAGTAGTGAGTTAGAACCTATTAGGTTCTTACAATGATATTAGATCAGTTTCCTGCCATTGTGTTGGGGGTGGAAATCATTAAGCTCCCAGTTTGATTTTGAGTGACCATCACTTTGGCAATTATTTCAGTTATGGAAAAATTGAAGAAATCAATTAAACAAGGAAACCAGTTGAATAGCATGACTGTTTCCAGGAAGCAGTCAAATGCCATATTGAAAAACTTGGAGAAGATTAAGCAAAATTAAAATGGGATGGATGAATTGCTTTCAAACTCGGCAACCATGAACAATTTAGCACGGTATATGACATCAATTTTTTAGAGGTCTACATCACAAAACAAAAAGGAAGAGAAACAAGAGGTCTCTACAAGTGGGACATCTAGAAATCTTTACAATGAACTTTCAGCAGCTAGTGACCAGCACACACGTGATCCCATGAAGATTGAAAATTAGACTTCCATTAAGGGAGATGTTGGACAAAAAACACCTTATGATGACTTCTAAATTGGGGAGGAGCTAGAAATGTTCAAACATAAACCATTTGCATTCAAACACCTAAATGAAGATAAGGTTTCTTGTGATGTTATTCATACTTATGAAACTCTAATGGAGGCCCAAAATCAAAAGGTGGATATGGAAGTTGATACTTTACATAGTGAAGCAGCCACTAGTGGTTTGACTATGCATGATGAAGAAGATTTTCTACAGTCATATTGTCATGACTGATTTGTTTGAAGACAATCACATGAAGTCCCATCATTCTCATATGACAGGTGTTTGTACTTATGAGGAAGCCAAGGATATGACATCAACCATTGATGACAGCTATAGTGATACTTTGCACCAGCATGGAATAGCAGTGATAACATGTGCAAAATGTTACCAGTGAGTTCCCACATGATAGTACTCAGGAATTGGTTACTAATGATGCTTTGTGTGATGTGGATTCATGTCATGATGAGTCTGATTTTTCAAATCAGACCTTTTTAGATAAATTTTAAAAATCTCTTGTTTAATAATGGTTCCCATTTGCAAGGACTTACAGTTGTATTTGGGGTTTAAGTGTGTGAAGATACTAATAAATCAGCAATTTCTCCAATGTCTTTTGAGCCATCCATTGAGGTACATAGAAGCAGTACCTTAGTTCATGATATGTGCAGATAATTGCACATGATGTTGCTTATCATGAGGTGAGTAATGTCGATACAACCTTATTGCAGTGCAGACTTAGGGAGTAATACACTTCAAGGTCCACAACATTTAGTAGGACAACTAAAGGTGGATGAAAGTATGATTGCCACAACCATTGAGCATTTTGATGTTGCTCGGCAGATGTTGGAAACTTATGGTTGGAGCACTCTCATCACAAAAAAGCATTGTAATAGTGGTCTCCCCCTAGCATAATTACATGCACTTTGAGAAACAATTAGAATAATGAAGCTCAAAGATAATCTTCCTGAATGGGTTGTATTTGTTATGATGCACTGAAGGGGAAGAAAGAGGAGTTTGGCAAGCTCACATGAGCTCAAGGTGACTACAAAATCATTGGAGAACACCCAGTTGGCCCATTAAGAGTCACAGTCACAGTTTGAAACTTTGAAGATCTTACCATGGAGTTGAGCCAAGCACAGTCTTCACCAACTACAATTACAGTACATAACTTTATAGTGGTAGATGGTGATGACCTTAAGTAAAGCAAGAGCATCTTGGGTTCTTAGCAATCTTGCATAATTTTGTTTATGTTTTGTTTTTTTTGGTTCCTGTTTTCCAATCTAATTGTCCATCTATGCGATTCTTTGATTGTGTGTGGAATCTTAAAGAGGACCTATCTTGGATCATTCTCCTATAATCATGCATCATATGGTTTCTTATTCATCGAGTTCCAATTCATTTATCCTAGGGTAGTGTGTTCTTCATCCACACCTTGAGCAATAAGTAGAAATTCGTTGTGTGATGCTTTGTTCTTGTGTGCGATGGTCTATAGCTCTTCGTGAATGATTCTTGGATCATTTGTGGACCTATATCTTAGCTCATGCATCCCTATGTACTTATTGGCCCGATCACTGATTTTCCCTTTGGGCTTTGTCCTATTTGTTGTAACACATTTCCTACTTATTGGGAAGTGTGATTCTTCTGGGTCGACTTCCATGTCACAATGGCTATACATGTAATACTCATGATGCATCTTACAAAGACATGTAAGTAGAACATAGTAGGAAGATCTAGAGCTTAAGCTTTGGTGCGTATTCCGATTGCACATTGCATCAAATCTGTAATTGCAAGGCCGCAAACGGCTAGACCTGTTGTCCGGCATGTTTGTAGGTGAATTGCCATTGGATCTGCAAGTAATGAATTAAATCTGTTGTTTCTCTCATTCCTTGCTGTTATTGCTTCCATGTTCTTACTCTTACTGCTTGGTTGGACATCTCCATTAGGGATTTCTCCATCCTTCGGCTGCATCGTTAAGGCTTATGTCCACAGGTTGTAGTGATGGTTGTGTTGAGGATGTGTCTAAATCCATCACAATTATAGGTGCATTTTATACGAATGGGATGAGTTCATCAGTAAATGGAAATAGAGAACCAAATGTTCTACGAAGTTCTCTTGAGGGTAGTCCATTGACGAGTGATGCGGGGCAGACTTTGGGTAGCTCTTGTGATGTAGAAATGGATTCGTCAGTGAGTTGTGCAATAGTTCACAACACTACTCCGTCTTCTTCATGTGACGTACACAAGGTATCATTTAGTTGGAAGGTTGGTTCTCATGTTGGGTTGTTTCCCTCTTCTAGAAGCAAGTCTAGAATTTCATCCCATGCAATTGATTTTGATCATTAGTTTGTTGAGCCACCAAGTTGGAGGGATCAATTAAGGTTACTAGAGAGAAGGTTGATTCAACCTTATCTCGCTTTGACTCCACACATAAGTATGTCGAGCACCTTCTTTGGAGACCAAAATTTGAGGAGAGACAATATGGGGTAGAGGTTGGTATTCATATTCGCAATTTGAGGTTCATCCAAAATGCTTTGGAGGCATTTAAATTAGAATACCTCCACTTGTTTCATGACAAAGAGTATGCTATTGGGTATGCTGAAAGACTTGGCAAGGCATCCACCCAATTAGCTATTCAGAGTTAGAGTTTGGAGCCATCTTCTAATTCTAAAGTTGTCTTGGAGCCGTGTACCATAATTACACAATAAGGAGTGCTCATCATTTTTTGTTTGATTCACATGTGGAGGATTTGATGATGCATTGATGTGGATTGGCTCCGGAACTATTCCATCCTTTCTGAGTTGCGAATTTACCTTCTCCTGTAGATGAATTCAGTAGCTGCAATTTGATGGGGGACGATTTGCAAAGCCATCCATGACATCTTAGCAAAGGATGGAGATAGTGATTATAATACAGAAACCTTCACGAGTTCTTATCTCCACAGTGTAGTTCAATTCTACACCCGTGGGGGATTGAAAGACTGTAGGGGGAGGTTTGGTATAGTAGATGCTTCCTGATATTCTCACCTCCTTATAATGGATGGATGTGAGTTTCATTTATATTAGGATCCAGGTGGTGGTAGGGTTAATACTGCAGGTTGGATGGGTCTCATTGGGTTGTTTCACCATGTGCAACATGTTGAGATTGTGATCAAATTAACACAACAAAAGTTTGAGGTGGTTCTTCTTGGCAAGCATCTATTCAAGATTTGGGATCTAAGTATATTTGGTTGGACACTCTTCAGTGTGTTGCGGGAACCTACACATGTATTAGGGTTTCAGTTTGGGTCCACTAGAGAATATTGTAGTGTGTACATGGTATAGATTACTTGCAATTTTACTTTAAATTTTTATGTACATGATTTGTTTCAAATGCATAGTTTCAGTGCACAGAGTTTGGAAAGTTAGGTTGTTGTTCATTTATGTGCAATTGTTGTTATGTTGGGGTTGCAGTTGTGTTTCAATGGGGGATATTTCTCAGTCTTCCTTTAGATTTCCAGCTCATTGGAGTTTCTTTGTAGTCATGATTGCTTGGGGATAAGCAATCTTACGAAGGGTGGGCTGTAATTTCACCCTCTTTTTCGAGGGTGGGGTTTCAAGTTTTGTGCTTGAAGAATTCTAAATTCTTCTGAGTTTTTCCAACACTTTGAATTGGTTAAATGTTCAATGAATTGTACACATGCTAGAGTTAGATTTTGGAGCCATCGTCTAATTCTAGAGTTGTCTTGGAGCCTTTTATCATAATTACACAATGAGTGTTCATCATTTTTTATTTGATCCACATATGAAGGACTTGATGATGCATTAATGTGGATTGGCCCGAGAATTATTCCATCCTTTGTGGGATGGGTATTAACAGTCTTTAGTAGATGGATTCAATAGCTACAATTTAATGGGGGACAACTTACGGAGTCATCAATGGCATCTTGGCAGAGAATGGAGATAGTGATTGTGATACAGACACCTTCAGGGGTTCTTATATCAATAGTGTGGTTCAATTCCGCACCCATGGGGGATTGGTAGACTGTAGGGGGAGATTTGGTATAGTAGATGCTTCCAGAGATTCTCACCTCCTTATGATGGATGGATGCGAGTTAAGTTTACACTGGGATCTAGGTGGTGGCAGGGTTAGCATTGCAGGATGGATGGGTCCCCTTGGGTTGTTTCACCATGTGCAACTTGGTGAAATTGTGATCAAATTAAACCAACAAAAGTTTGAGGTTGTTCTTCTTGGCAAGCATCTATTCAAGATTCAGGATCCAAGTATATTTGGTTGGACACTCTTTAGTGTGTTGTGGGAACCTATGCATGCATTAGGGTATCAGTTTGGGTCCACTAGGGAGTATTCCAATGTGTACATGGTGTGCATTACTTGCAATTCCACTTTCAATTTTCATGTACATGACTTGTTTCAAATGCATAGTTTCAGTGCACAGAATTTGGAAATTTAGGTTGTTGTTTATTTATGTGCAATTGTTGTTATGTTGGGGTTGCAGTTGTGTTTCAATGGGGGATATTTCTCAGTCTTCCTTTAGATTTCCAGCTCATTGGAGTTTCTTTGTAGTAATGATTGCTTGGGGATAAGTAATCTTAGGGAGGGTGGGCTGTAATGTCACCCTTTTTTTCGAGCATCATACTTCGTGGGATTAGTTTATTGTTTAACACTCATAGGCTAATCTAATGGATAGAGAGTTTTCTTTGGCAATGCTCGAGCCTATTTTCCCAACCCATACGTCTGGGATGTTTAGTTTTCTCTTTGTTTGGGTCAATTTGGTAAACCTACTAATTATAGTAATTCATTATCCAACATTTCTATAGTTAGAAGGGCTCCTAGACCAGCCTCAGTTGCAATGATGATCCTTGGCATCTTCGCTAATCAGGTATTCAAGGATTTTCTAATTATAGCAGGTCAAGGGTTGAAACATAATAGTGATGGAAAGTTAATATTTTTATTATGGCAGTTGGATGCACAGTGGATATAATGGTAAACTCTCAAGTTCAATCAGAATTGAAAAATAATGATTAATGATGGAGTTATTAACATTACAATTATTATTTAAGTTACACTTGAGTAATAATTAATTATTAAGTGCAAATTATTGATTATTTAAGTGGACTTTATTTGAAAGGAGTTTTAAAAGTAGACTTTATAATAAGTGATAAAATATTATTTAAATGGGAGATATAAGTGTTTAAGAAAGCATACTTTATATAGTAATGTGTGCATCAAACGGTGGCTTGATAGGGATGGGGCAACACGGAAAGCCCTACTATTTAGCATGAGCAAGGCCTCACTCAGGAATATAATTAAATGTTATATTTTCAAATGCACCAAAAAAAAATACACGTGTAAGTTATGTCAAGTGTATTCATGAAGCCTCATGATTAATTTATTACTCAAGAAATATAAAAGTTATAGGCAAAAGGAAATGGATTCATTCTTGATGCATTAGTTTATTGTGTATGGGTGAAGAGGAATTTGGAACAAGGGTTTCAAGTTTTGTGCTTGAAGAATTTTAAATTCTTCTAAGTTTTTCCAACACTTTGAATTGGTTAAATGTCCAATGAATTGTACACATACTAGAGTTAGAGTTAGATTTTGGAGCCATCTTCTAATTCTAGAGTTGTCTTGGAGCCGTTTATCATAATTACACAATGAGTATTCATCATTTTTTATTTGATCCACATATGAAGGACTTGATGATGCATTAATGTGGATTGGCCCGAGAATTATTCCATCCTTTGTGGGATGGGTATTAACCATCTTTAGTAGATGGATTCAATAGCTGCAATTTAATGGGGGACAACTTACGGAGTCATCAATGGCATCTTGGCAGAGAATGGAGATAGTGATTGTGATACAGACACCTTCAGGGGTTCTTATCTCAATAGTGTGGTTCAATTCCACACCCATGGGGGATTGGTAGACTGTAGGGGGAGGTTTGGTATAGTAGATGCTTCCAAAGATTCTCACCTCCTTATGATGGATGGATGTGAGTTAAGTTTACACTGGGATCTAGGTGGTGACAGGGTTAGCATTGCAGGTTGGATGGGTCCCCTTGGGTTGTTTCACCACGTGCAACTTGGTCAAATTGTAATCAAATTAAACCAACAAAAGTTTGAGGTTGTTCTTCTTGGCAAGCATCTATTCAGGATTCAAGATCCAAGTATATTTGGTTGGACACTCTTTAGCGTGTTGTGGGAACCTATGCATGCATTAGGGTATCAGTTTGGGTCCACTAGGGAGTATTCCAATGTGTACATGGTGTGCATTACTTGCAATTCCACTTTCAATTTTCATGTACATGATTTGTTTCAAATGCATAGTTTCAATGCACAGAGTTTGGAAAGTTATGTTGTTGTTCATTTATGTGCAATTGTTGTTATGTTGGGGTTGCAATTGTGTTTCAGTGGGGGATATTTCTCAGTCTTCCTTTAGATTTCCAGCTCATTGGAGTTTCTTTGTAGTCATGATTGCTTGGGGATAAGCAATCTTGGGGAGGGTGGGCTGTAATGTCACCCTTTTTTTCGAGCATCATACTTCGTGGGATTAGTTTATTGTTTAACACTCGTAGGCTAATCTAATGGATAGAGAGTTTTCTTTGGCAATGCTCGAGCCTATTTTCCCAACCCATACGTCTGGGATGTTTAGTTTTCTCTTTGTTTGGGTCAATTTGGTAAACCTACTAATTATAGTAATTCATTATCCAACATTTCTATAGTTAGAAGGGCTCCTAGACCAGCCTCAGTTGCAATGATGATCCTTGGCATCCTCGCTAATCAGGATTTTCTAATTATAGCAGGTCAAGGGTTGAAACATAATAGTGATGGAAAGTTAATATTTTTATTATGGCAGTTGGATGCACAATGGATATAATGGTAAACTCTCAAGTTCAATCAGAATTGAAAAATAATGATTAAAGATGGAGTTATTAACATTACAATTATTATTTAAGTTACACATGAGTAATAATCAATTATTAAGTGCAAATTATTGATTATGTAAGTGGACTTTATTTGAAAGGAGTTTTAAAAGTAGACTTTATAATAAGTGATAAAATATTATTTAAATGGGAGATATAAGTGTTTAAGAAAGCAAACTTTATATAGCAATGTGTGCATCAAACAATGGCTCGATAGGGATGGGGCAACACGGAAAGCCCTACTATTTGGCATGGGCAAGGCCTCACTCAAGGAATATAATTAAATGTTATATTTTCAAATGCACCAAAAGAAAATACATGTGTAAGTTATGTCAAGTGTATTCATGAAGCCTCATGATTGATTTATTACTCGAGAAATATAAAAGTCATAGGCAAAAGGAAATGGATTCATTCTTGATGCATTAGTTTATTGTGCTTGGGTGAAGAGGAATTTGGAACAAGGGTTTCAAGTTTTGTGCTTGAAGAATTCTAAATTCTTCTAAGTTTTTCCAACACTTTGAATTGGTTAAATGTCCAATGAATTTTACGCATGCTAGAGCTAGAGTTAGATTTTGGAGCCATCTTCTAATTCTAGAGTTGTCTTGGAGCCTTTTATCATAATTACAAAATGAGTGTTCATCATTTTTTATTTGATCCATATATGAAGGACTTGATGATGCATTAATGTGGATTGGCCCGAGAATTATTCCATCCTTTGTGGGATGGGTATTAACCGTCTTTAGTAGATAGATTCAGTAGCTGCAATTTAATGGGGGACAACTTACGGAGTCATCAATGGCATCTTAGCAAAGAATGGAGATAGTGATTGCGATATAGACACCTTCAGGAGTTCTTATCTCAATAGTGTGGTTCAATTCCACACCCATGGGGGATTGGTAGACTATAGGGGGAGGTTTGGTATAGTAGATGCTTCCAGAGATTCTCACCTCCTTATGATGGATGGATGTGAGTTAAGTTTACACTGGGATCTAGGTGGTGGCAGGGTTAGCATTGCAGGTTGGATGGGTCCCCTTGGGTTGTTTCACCACGTGCAACTTGTTGACATTGTGATCAAATTAAACCAACAAAAGTTTGAGGTTGTTCTTCTTGGCAAGCATCTATTCAAGATTCAAGATCCAAGTATATTTGGTTGGACACTCTTTAGCGTGTTGTGGGAACCTATGCATGCATTAGGGTTTCAATTTGGGTCCACTAGGGAGTATTCCAATGTGTACATGGTGTGCATTACTTGCAATTCCACTTTCAATTTTCATGTACAATTTGTTTCAAATGCATAGTTTCAGTGTGCAAAGTTTGGATAGTTGGGTTGTTGTTCATTTCTATGCAATTGTTGTTATGTTGGTGTTGTAGTTGTGTTTCAGTGGAGGTTTCAGTGGAGGCCATTTCTCAGTCTTCCTTTAGATTTCCAACTCATTGGAGTTTCTTTGTAATCATGATTTCTTAGGGACAAGCAATCTTGGGGAGGATGGAGTGTAATGTTCCCATTTTTTTTACCATCATAGAACTTGGGATTAGTTTATTAGTTAACACTTGTAGGCTAATCAGATGGATAGAGATTCTTTGTTGGCAGTGCTTGAGGCTATTTTCCCACCCCATAGGTCAGAGGTGTTCAGATTTGCTCTTTGTTTGGGTCAATTTTGTAAACCTACTATTTATAGTAAGTCATTTATCCAACATTTCTATAGCTGGAAGGGCTTCTAGACTGGCCTCAATTGCAATCATGACCCTTGGCATATTTGTTAATCGGATATTCAAGGATTTTCTAATTATAGCAGGTCAGGAGCTGAAACATTACAGTGGTGGACCATTACTACTTTTAATAAGCCAATTGGATACACAGTGGATATAATGGTAAACTCTCAAGTTCAATCAGAATTGAAAAATAATGACTAATGATGGAGTTATAACATTGTAATTATTATTTAAGTTACACTTGAAAAATAATCAATTATTAAGTGCAAATCATTGATAAATTAAGTGGACTTTATTTAAAAGGGATTTTTAAATGTTTTAAAAGTAGAGTTTATAATAAGCGATAAAGTATTATTTAAAAGGGAGATAAGTGTTTAAGAAAGTAAACTTTATATATTAATGTGAGCATCAAAAAGAGGGGAATATAATTAAATGTTATGTTTTCAAATGCAACAAAAGAAAATAAACTTGTAAGTTATGTGAAGTGTATTCATGAAGCCTCATGATTGATTTATTACTTGAGAATTATAAAAGTCAAAGGCAAAAGGAAATGGATTCATTCTTGATGCATTGGTTTATTGTGTTTGGGTGAAGAGGAATTTGGAACAAGGGTTTCAAGTTCCGAGCATGAAGAATTGTAAATTCTTCCAAGTTTTCCAACACTTTGAATTGGTTAAATGTCCAATGAATTTTACACATGCTAGAGTTAGAGTTAGAGTCTGGAACCATCATCTGATTCTAGAGTTGTCTTGGAGCCTTTTATCATAATTACACAATAAGGAGTGTTCATCATTTTTTGTTTGATCCAGATGTGGAGGACTTGATGAACCATTAATGTGGATTGGCTCTAGGAATTATTCCATCCTTTGTGGGAAATATTCCATAAGTTGGTGTGCAAAGCTTGAAGTAATTCCACAAAATAAAAGCCAAATATACTAAGTTGTTGGTCCAATCCAAGAATATCTACTTGGTTGAAGGGAGGTCTCTACAGCAATCCTCTCTCTTCGCAACAAGGTGGTGTACATCTTTTCATACCCATGACTTGTGAAACCAGTCAGTACACTATTGAGTGCCGTGACCATTTCCTTCCAATATGGTGATCTCACCAAGTTGAAAGGAAGAGCATTGGCATAGAGGTAACATCCAGTTTTTCTTCAGCAATGTGTGTTGCCTCCATTTTAAATGTCTTGTCCGATGGACCTCTTTTGTGAATTGTAATTTGCACTTCTTCATCTTCCACTTCCAATATAGACCAAATAGGCCCTGGGTACATACATACATATTGTTGTGCCTGCACAAAAGAGAAAAAATTAACCATATTGTCATACCAGGTTCGGGTTCATGTACCTTCACCCATATCTGAATCAGTAGCTTGACATCAATGGGTTATTCATCGAGTTAACATGCCCAACTGTCTAATCAGGGATCAATGGCAATGGAAGGTAAGAACATTTGAGTGGTGTCAAACTCTCAGGTTGGTGTGTCAACTGGTTGTTGTGGTGTATTATGCAGGTTGGGGATATCCTATCCCCTATGTAATATACTTGGTTTCTGCTTCTTTGGTATGTATTTGGGTCTTCTCATTCATTTTAATTATCTCTACTCTGGTCTATAATGCTTCATTTCCGAGTCTATTATGTTAGGACACTGTACCAATTATGATACTATGTATCTATGTTGTTTCAGTTTGTGTCGGTGAGAGCCCCAATAGAATCTCCCAATAAATTATCAAAAAATTAACACATTCATTATTAGATCTGGATACCAGAGTATCAGTATGACTGTTATGCTGGACCATTATCCATTCTAACACAAACTGAAAGGAACTAAAACTTACATCAGCACTTGCCAGCAACATTTTTGCCAATGCTTGTTTCATCGTACTTGAGATGGATTTAGTCAGCCCAAAATCTAGGAGAATGGGTCGAAATGGCGGTTGCTTGCTTATAAGGAAATTCCCTGCAACAAATAGTAACTATCAGATTCTAATATATACAAGAAGTTGAAGTAAAGAAAGAGAAAATATTTAAACAAATTTGCATGGAACCAATCTGTTATTTGTCAAACAAAAAATCAGTAAAATGCATTTCTCCTGAACTCTTCTAAATTAAACAAATGACAAACCTAAGGCTATGCTGTTAGATATTAACAGGACCCAGCAAAAGAAATAGTTTCATAAGATCTTTTCAACTGTATAATTGAAATTTATAAAAATATTAGTCTCATGAAAGAAAGAAGAGTATGCATAAGTAAGCAATCCTCATTTCCTGGACTTCAATTTTCACTGAAAATAATAAACATGAAATGTTAGATATTTAAACAGACATACCAGGATGAGGATCCCCATTGAAAAAGCCATCAATATATATCTGATGTGCATAGGCACGTGTAATCCACTCTGCAAGACGCTGTTTGTCTACACCTAGAGCTTCAATGGCTTCCTTGTCATTTAAGCGTACACCATCCATATATTCCAAGACGAGTACCCTTTGTGATGACTGCCATAACATGCAAAACAGAATAAGGAACTGACAGACATGCTCATTGGTGTACTTAATCATCTATGCCCAACATGTTTCTCATAGATGCAAAGATTATTTAAAGAGGCTAATACCTGGATCACTTCAGGAATAAGTACATCCACACAATTATCAGAGCTACCACTTGTTTTCCTCCGATAATCAAGGTTTTGGGCAACCTTTCGCGTATTTTCTTCAATGTTAGAAAGCATATCAATCAGCAAAGATACTAATCACAAAATCATATTCTAACTTTATGAGCTATTAAAGTGGTTATCCCATATACTGTCAAATATTATATGTACCCTACAAGAAGTCGAGAATCTTTGGTCGCTTTATCAGGCAGGCAGGCAAACTCTAACATACCCTAACAAATCCAAGTCCTGATAATACCACTTGAAGAATTATGCGGCTGCAACTTCCTTAATCAATTACTTGTTTCAATCAAAGAAAGAAATTTATGCATACAGGAATCATAAAATTGAATGAAAGCGTTATCAGGAAATGCAATGTGCACAGAGCTCAACAAGAATAACAATTAGGTAAAAAGAGATGTTGAAGGTTCAAATGATCACCAGTCCGCAACTTTTGAAAGCTACTTAAATAATAAAAAACACTAGCTGGGAGAAGTGTGAAGATGCAGATATTCATCAGTTGGAAGAAAATTCTAAAATTGAAAGATTTTCTGTAGTCTGGTTGTCTTCATAGAGATATCAACTATCAAATTTTTGATAGCATGAAAGCTAGAATCTCAATGGGGTCAAAGGAGATACAATAAAAGAATGCAGATAATTTTCAATTTCAGAACTACCCAACAATGAACATAATATAAGCCATGATTCACTTTTGATCAGGAAGTAAATTTGGGAGAGAATTATAGAAGTGACAAACCACCTAAGCTATCAATAACTTAAAACATGAAATTCTAAAGAGAGGAGATAAAGGTTCTGTCATGAAAAATAGTATGACAACGCATGGTATTGTACAGAAACCCAAGCCAAGGATGTGCCTCAGACTAAGAAGTGGCACGTTTGATGAGTCCATTCCTTGTAAAAAAAAATTACTTTGCAAGGGCAATCTTGTAAAAATGTTGATCAATCAAGGCACTTTTAAAAAGCAATAAAGGAGAGAAAACTTAAAATTGAATATCATATAAAAAACAATTATTTAACAACAAAAAATTGATTGATTGGTGAATAAATGTCAAAAATTCTGGCTATAACTTAGCATTTAACAATAATGGAAAATTTAGCAGTTTATAGGCATGTTGAATCTTCCAGCTAGGAAGAGCTTATCTTTCCACGAATAATAGGAATTGAGCCACTATATGAATATGGAATTTTTGTTTGCAAGCATTGTACATATCATTTTCATTGTATCATGAAGCAATGATTCCATCAAAATTCACAACAGGTCTGCAAATACCATTTCAAGATGAGAAGGGTGTAGCATCTTCATTAAAAAAATTGTACAACCTAGTTTGCATTTGATGACTTTTGGCAGGTTCAATCCCACTTCACAGTAATGACTAATGAGCTATATTTCAGATTCACAAAACAATTTAAAATTGGGACATTATCCTTTTGTCAACTTCAACAGATGTCCAGTTATAGATCAGCTTAGTTGAATGAGACAATCTTCACATATAAAGCTATAAAATGCATACTTGAAGCATCCATAATTCTAAATGCAATAGCTGAAGGTAAAACTAAAGCTATTTTATAGTCGAGTTTAACGGAAGACCAAATAGGTGACCAATGCAACAAGAGATATTGAAGAGCTATCCTTCTATTTCAACGGACCCGTCATTATTCATTGTCTGAAATTTTTTAATTAAAAAGCCTGCGTAAAAATCAGATATAGGAACCCTGGAACAATTAAACTTCACTGCAGGAGAAGACTTAACAAGGAATGACTTGCAATTGGCAAAATGTTGGAAAATGTCATAAAGTACATCTATCCACAATGGCATTAATATGAAGTACAAATATTTTGAAGAACTATCCTTCTATTTCAACGGACCCATCATTATTCATTGTCTGAAATTTTTTAATTAAAAAGCCTATGTAAAAATCAGATATAGGACCCCTGGAACAATTAAACTTCACTGCAGGAGAAGTCTCAGCAAGGGATGACTTGCAATTGGCAAAATGTTGGAAAATGTCATAAAGTACATCTGTCCACAATGGCCTTAATATGAAGTACAAATATTTTGAACATCAAAAGCATTATGGTAAATTTTGTCTTTCTTTTGACATAAACTAAGACATAATAGGTAAGGTAAATAAGAATTCAAGCTTAAGATTTATTCAAAAGACTACTTCAAACAGTGTAATTCCTAAAGAATAACTTAGCACATACCTGTGTTGACTTATCAAACAAAGAAAAATTGTTATTTGATTCTGTTTCTTAATTTTAGTAAAGTCATTCTACACCTTGTTGAGTCAGATGACAGAAATGGATGCAACTCTAAAGACAAATTGGGATCTCCACGTCAGGTTTTGACAGAAGTTAGAACAAAGGATCTCCTAAAAGGACAAAAGAGGTACTCTTCCATAAGAATGGCAGAATTTCTTGAATATCTATAGTTATGCCTTCCTTTCAAATTTAAAATCCTTCAGCAAATCCTTTAACTCCTTTTTCCTATATTCACCATAAGTGTCTTTCTATTAAACTTGCTTTAATTGATACTTACTAACCCAACATTCAAAAAATCAACTAGCCATGTACTCAAGTCAAAAAGGTATGGTCAATATAAATGTTGTTGATCGTTCAAAGCCACGTTATTTCTACACACAAGAAATCCCATCGCCAATTTCATTCCTTATTACACTTATTTTCAACCTGATCTAATTGTATGTAGTACGTACTATTTTCTCTACTATCAAAGCCATTTTATTCCTGCACACAAGAAATCCCATCGCCGATTGCGTTCCATATTACAATTATTTACAATCTCATCTAATTGTATGTACTATTTTCTCTATTACTCAAACTGACCTCTAAACATTACCTGCATACTATTAAAAAATGCAAGCATATGACACGGGACAAGATAATACTCAGAAGTAAAGAAACATGGAATCTGAGTATGGTGGATAATCATCAACAACATGCACATAGGTGAACACTACTTGACATCCATGTCTTCTCCCATCAGATGCTAGGGCTTCTACAATTTGGGACCCTAACCAATTCATCACCCATATGAATCCTCAGGTAACTTTTATATCAATTGTAGTCCATATTTTTAGACTTAAGGGTACATATCCAACCTGTAGACTTATGATGATAATGTTTATACTAAAGCTATAAGTGGTATGTATGCTATTCAGTGAATCTTCCTCTAGGATTGCCAATAGGTATCGTACTAATGAATTTTATCTGTTGAATGTATATTTGACTCAGAGATTCTATAATGGGCCAATAGCTTCACTCACAAGCAATACCAAGAATATGTTGATCTGTCTGCTAAATGTTATGACAAATTGGCATTGGGCAACAATGGCACATAGGCAATAATGAACCAAATGCAAGAGAAAAATAAACCAATGTAGATTTTTCTATGGAAAAATATACAACAGCAAAAGATGGTGATAAAAACAGCCTAAAACTTAGCAGCGCCAATAAGACAAAATGCCAAGACGGGGCAAATAATATCAATTCTTAGGATGAAAATTTCAGAACAATACAAGTCATCTGCATAGAAAATTGACAAACCAAATAATTAATGCAAGTAAAAAAGGATATTTAAACAATCCCCAAACAGAAAAACAACTAAACAAGGCAGTTTGAGATGCATGCCTCCATTTTTTTCAGGCCTATATTAATAATAATAAACATTAGACTTTTCCGTGCATAATTTCAATTTGAAAGAACTGTGTACAAAGTTGCTGCAGGTGAAGTTACCAGCTTCTCTGTCAAAGTCAAGTTCTTTGGGTGCTTCATTGCACCACTCATCAATTACTGGACCAAAGTCAAACTCTGGCTCTGCCCAAGCTACCCATTCAACAATTGTTCTAGCGTTCTTTAGATCCTACAAAAACAATGAAATATAAGGATAATATTGACAATCCCAATATATCAAAAAGACTCAGATTATGTGGAGAAATTTTATAAAACCTGAAGAATGACATCCTTGATGCCTCTGTGTTGGACCTTAACAACCACCTCCCTTCCATTCTTCAAACGACTTCGATGGACTTGGGCTATCTATATTCAATTCAAAGAAATTTTAAGAGCATAAAACCAGCATTCACAGAAATAGGAATGTATGTGTGTATGTGTCGACATGGGTCTGTAATATGTATACATGCATGCATAAACTCATGACAAAAACATAATTATATACACATACATACATATATTCATGCATATATTCATGCATATATATTATGCATGTATATATGTATATATAATATATACATGTATGTATGTATATAGTGTGTACATACATACATATATGTATATAATTATCTACACAAACACATACAAGTATCTATGTAGGCATGTCAGTATGTATGCATATATACGCACATGTGTGTGTGCACACACATACATACACATATGTATGTATAGTAATTGGTGTGTGTTTCTCTATATGTAACAAAACTGCACCATTGGAATCCTTAGCTCATAATTTTTGTTCATTCCTCATACATACACACACATCTATACCTACGTGTATATATACATACAAACACATAAATAAATCTATGTAGGCATGTAAGTATGTATGCATAGTACACACAGACACATACATACACATGTATGTAAGTATGTATAGTAATTGGTGTGTTTTTCTCTATATGCAACAAAACTGCACCATCCGAATCTCTTAGCTCGTAATTTTTGTTCATTCCTCAAACGGTTCCTCTGAGAAACAAACAAGCAGAGAAATCTTACCGAAGCTGTTGCAAGGGGTGTTTCGTCAAAATCTAAAAAGAGTTCAGTTGTGGGCTTTCCCAAATCTTCCTCAATAGTTTGATAAACCTGTGAATAACCTTTCCATAATCAGATTAAAGGTTAACAGTAGATGAAAAATTACATTCACTGCCTAAAAGTAAGAAATGTTTATTAGCATTTAGTCGATATGCCTACAGCTTCAGACTAAAACAGATGTCATTTCTGTTGAAGATAAGACTTATCCACAGAATTTAAGCCCTTGATTATAATTACTACAATATGATTTCCTCTGTACATAAAATAGATTAAAAGTCTGTAAATTTGTTCAGTCACCTCTGACAAAGGGCGAGGAGGAAGGGAGTCCTGCAGCTGCTTCAGGAGCTGTATGTAAGCTTCAGGAAGCACATCTGCTCGAGTAGAGAGATACTGGCCTAACTTCACCCATAGTCCTTCCAGTTGAATTATGGCACTAAGAACGCGCTTAGCATTCCGTTCATGAGCTTTCTCCCATAAATTATCTCCTTTTTCCTCAGAAATCCAGTTAGCTTTTTTCTGTACTGCCTGCAATTCAAATAGGTGACAGTTATTTTGGAAAGCATGTATTTAATTATGGTCAATCAACTAAAACATAGAGATAAAAAAATGAGAACAAAGAAAAACACAGAACCTTATAGTCCAAATATACTGTTATGGCAAGTGTGAAAACTTTGAAACGCCTTCTGAATGTGTTTCCCCATCCCATTGAAGAGAAGGGGACCAGTATTTGCTTACTGATCTTCTGAATCAAAACTTGTCTTTTCACTTTATAGATTTCTGTAAATATGTCAAAATACCATGAAACTGTTAAACCCACTTCACTGAAAGTAGAATCCATGACAAACAAAACTATAATCTAAATCATTGAGCCGAAAGACAATACAGAGTTTTCCAACAAGTTATAAATAAATAATTTGATTATATACTGAACCATTTCAAATATTGAAAATTAGCAGGAGGATGACATAGAGGCGTCATTCTAAACTATTTTTTTACAAGACAACAAAAATAAATAAAGTATAAAAACTAAGCCTTCCAAGGACGTTTACCTATCAGAACTAAAAGCATAAACGAAGGTATCAGTTATTTAATTGTACTTTCATGATAAAACTTCTGCTAGGTATTACAGTGATTAAGAATTGACAATCACTTAAGAGGCTGTGGATTGTAAACAGCTACATTTATTTTCTACAGAAACTGCTGTTAGTCATATCAATATGTCACAATTTGGAAAGACTGGAGTGCTCTAAAGCGTGAAAAAAATATTCATATAGATTCAAAGCTTTGCAAAACAATAAATATACACAAATCTAGGTAGAAAAGTTTCTCTCTATAAATAAAGCAATAGCTTTTACTGAGAAAGACACAATAGAACTTAGTTTCCAGCACAGACAAAGATCAAACAAGATGAATTGGCTGTTCATGAAGACTACGCTTATTAAATCAAGAGGCTTCTGTCTCAGGCTCTCAGCAGTTCCCTTAGAATCTAATTGGGAATTCCTGGCCATGGAAGCAATCATAACCTCAAAACACAAAGTGAACAAACAAAATATATGATCAAGGTTGACATTTTCGGATATAAGTCCATAACTGAAAAGTAAAATAGATTGTTTTTCTTCCTCAATAGCTAATTTGATGCTACTGCTGTTGACATCTTTTTAAACTCCAGAAAAAGCTACTATTGATGCTTCTCAAGTGGCTCCCACAATAAATCTGTTTTGCTTTTCTTCTCTGTTTGAATTATGAAATGACTACATCTTCAAACCTTCATTCTCTTTCTTTCACTGATTGAATTATGAAATGGCGCTGTTCTGTGTGACAAACCTTGTGATAGAATGGAAGAATTGGAAATTTCTAATGAGCTTGGAGCTGCAGTACATAGACTTTACTAGCAGTTGAGGATAAAATCAGATCCATAGATAGGATGTCAGAATGTTTTGGCAGTGATATTGGTTTCAACCAAGGATGCTCACTCTCTCAAACTCTATATGGGCTATATATTAAATGTTAGTAGAATGGCTAAACAAGAATAATTGGGAGGGAGTTCAGCTAGCTAAATATATGATAAAATTACTTCTTTATGTGGATGATTGCATTTTAATTGTTCAAACAGCTGATGGATTAATGGAACATTTAAAGGCCCTTGAAACCTTTTGTCATAAGGTTGGCATGCAAGTGAACAGTAGCAAAACTAAAGTGATGATCTTCTCTTTGAAAAAGAAACGAGAAGACGCAAAACACTTTTCTTTTTGAAGGCAATACTTTGGAGATGGTGAATGACTACAAATATCTGGGGATTGATTTTCATAACAAACTCAGATGGAAACATGCAGAGCAAAAAAAATTCAGAGAGGCTGGAAAGGACTATATTCCTTACAAAGTAGATGTAGGAATGCAGAGTTATAGGATTGGAAAACCAAGAAAATGCTTTTTAGTTTGTTAGTTACTCTGGAGATCCTTTACAGATGTGACATTTGGGTCCGCAGCATGTCAGATAAAAAATGGAGGTAAATGGAAAGAATACAAAATAATCTAATCATCAGCAGTTTCAAAATTAAAACTATTGTCCCTTGTGAGATCTTATTGGTAGAAACAGATATCTTCCTGGTAGAGGCTTCAGTAATGGTCCGATTGTTAAGCTACTTAAGAAAACTCATGTATGAAAAAACACCATTGGCCTAAGTTGATTATGGATGAAAGACTAGATAGATGAAAGAACACATGGATGATGCAAAACAATGAATGGATGAAAAGATGGGAATGTTAACATGCAAGAGTGTTTGGCTAAAAATGAAGAAATAAAAAGGTTTACGAGGGAAAAACTCAAGATTGCCATATGGTCAGAACAGAAGGGGCATTAAAAAGCCCTCTATATCAAAGAATTTAACCCCACAAAAGACCATGAGGAAAAAGCATATGCAGGAACAAATATCAAATGGGGAGCAAAAATGCTTATTGCCCAACTTAGGACTAGTTCACACCATTTGAGGTATGAAATAGGAAGAAGGATGGTACCTGAGGAAGAATATGAAAAAGGGATATACCTATTCTGCAACTGAGGAGTGGTAGAGATAGAGTGGCATTTTATCATAGAATGCCCAGCATACAATGACATTCAATCTAGCTATGTGGATACTTTAGAAACGTACATATCAAGTACTCTATTTGAAGAAACACAAGTATATAAAACAACAAACCTAGCAATCAAAATTCATTGTAAAAGAACAGATTTAACGAAAAAATTGAAAAATGTTTAAGGTCTTTGCACCCTTATTTATGGGCGTGTGCTACTTAGGGAGTCCTATAGGCTGCTTCGTTTTCACGGACATTAATAAAATGTTGTGAAAACCCAAGGAGTCGCACCCCCCCACAAAAAAAAAACCTCAAAGTACTCGTCCCCAAGACGTCCCTGCATCAAGCATTTGGACTACCCAAGTACCCCCACCTCCACCATTCCGCAACCACTTCACCACTGAGACAGGCACTTGAATTTCTATTTTTAAACATTGCTATTGGGTATGTACTATATTACTATGTTGAATGTTCAATGGTTCTAGTTCGTGTTGCAATTTTACTATGTTCAAGTATTTCTATTTGGTATGTTATATTGAAACATCATTTCATAACTAACATTTCAAGTTCTATATGCATCACATACGGCACCCCTCTGCTCCTGCCACAGTTTCCCACCATCCCCCCCGCTGACCCAAATTTTAGGCCCTTTATCCCCACATCTTAGAAACTCATCCTGATGTACCCAAGTGCCAGTGTAACACTGTTAAAATCTTTTATTCATTCATTGGGTTTCGACCAATTTTGTATATGACTGATAGATGAACTAGAATGACATTTTTTTGTCGGATTCTCAAGCCTTCGTGTCTAGCTCTTTATTTACTTTATTAAAGCAACTCTCCATGAATTTGTATCAATCTGTCTGTAAAAAGAGCATTTTGAAAAGGTAAGAAACCCCAGAAAAACAACCAACATTTAATTGCTTGAAAAATAAATAAAGGAATTTTGAAACGCCCATTTATTCGTCTTCAACTTTTAGGCATCTGAAACAAGATTTGTACAAGATATATTTTGCAGGAAAGCATGTGAGAGCTAAAATTCAGTCCATTACATGATGATCGGCTTTGTCCCTAACAGATACGCTTCATGTTCGCATTTAAGATATTGATGTGAGTACACATATCCTTCCGAGAATCCAACAAAACATCAACTGCGTGTCTCCCTCACGGATTTCTTCTACTCGTCCGTTTTATAGAACGAGTGCAAATAACATGCAGAAAACGTTTCACTTAGTTTAAATTGTATTGACTTAATTTTACCAAGATTTTTCGCAGGCACCCATGCGAGGATGAACACTTTTCAGAAACTTTTAAGTTTCTAGTTTATCTTTTCTTGTGAATAACCAGAGAACCGAAAAAAATAGGCTAAAATTGTGACCTGTCCTTTCTGCGAGGGTACTGCAGCGGCATTTATTTGCAAAGGAGTTTATCTCGCTAGTGCTGTAGCGATATCGTCGCAATCTTCGTCTGTTAAGCTGAAGTTATTAATTTGATTTCACGTCTCCTATGGAATACCGCCAACTTTGAGGTTAACTTCGTTGTTTTTGTTTTTTTGGCTCCTTCCTATTGGAATTTGTTCGTGGCGTATCCGGTATTACAACAATAGAAAAGTTGTAGGCTATAGATTGAAACACAGACTTCAATGTCACCTTCATGCAACATGCCGGCACGTATTGTTTCGTGCTCTAACATACTTTTTTGGTACGTTGAGTTAGTTTCAAATTTTTTCTCCATAATTTCCCCAAGCTATGACTTTAGAATCTTCGAAATTATTTTTAAATATTTCTAGTGGTAACTTCTCGGAATGGGAGAAGTTACAAATTCTCAAGATTTTCGTTCCTTGCACTGTCGGTATGGGAAGGATGCATTTACTGTAGATTGGATAGGCAATGGGTAACTCCACTAGGCCTATAGATAAACCAAGAAGGATTTTACATAACTTTTTCCTTAGGGCCGTTTGGTAGCTGAAATTAGAATGGAATTGGCATTCGGAATTCTAAAAAAATTCTAATCTATTGTTTCGGTCTGCACAATCGGAATTAGAATTGGAAAAAAATGGAATCCAGTATCCCCATTTGACCCCCAAAACAAAGATTCCAAATTCTTTCAAAATACTTGTTATTTGAAATTCTCGTTTTAATTTCCATTTTAATTCTCATTTTTTGAAAATGAAGATTTCAATTAAAGTAAAATTTAATTGGATTTGACTTCTAGATGACCATTTGGGGGCATTTTTTTTTGCACTAATTTTTGAAATTTATTTTTTTTAAATGGGGGGAAAATTTTTCGCTATTACTTGCTCATATATTTGCCACTGTTGAGTAATTTATCAGGATTTTTTCGCCTGATCCGCCTCAATAGTTACTACAAAAAAGTTTGGTGAAATAACTTTTTCACATACATTGTTTCTCAGTTAAATGAAACGTATGCAGGACAAAAACAATCTACTCTGTTGATTTTTTTCTGGCGTAAAAGTGTTTCCAAGTAAGATTTTGTAAAATTTTAATATAAACATTTAGACTTTGCACCTGTGAGTTTGAATGTTGTGATGATCAAATTTTTTATTGGATGTCTACAAATATATATTTTTTAATGGGATGTTTCTGACTCTTATTTCATGAATTCTTGTGATTCGGATTCATTCAATGAGACTTGAACAATATACATATTTCATATCCGTAATTATGTGAATTATAATCAATGGTATTTTTTTTTATAGAGCAAGAGTCATAAAAGTTTTAGTATCCATTAGTACAATCTCATCATCATCCGTTATGATAATGTTTACTTTCAACATGACTTAATCTTTTTATACTTGTTAAAAATGTTTGGACTTCAACAAATCAAATAAGTATTGAATTTTTTTGCATGATGATAATGCTACAGCTGGATGATAATATTTTGCATGTTATTTTGGCTAGTATTCCAATTCCACAATGTGCAACCAAACGAAGGAAATCTGTATTCTCACAATGAATTCTTGGTCAACCAAACAATCCCAAATTGGATTCTCTAATCATAATCTAGATTCCAAGTTCCAGAATCCCAAAGCCAGCATTCTGAATGCCAATGCTTAACTTATATTCCAGCAACCAAACGGGCCCTTATCGGATCATGATTGCATCGACAGCCCAAGGTACTATCCAAGAGAACAAGTGCTAGCTTGACATCCAATTTTTTAAATAAAAATATTATTTAGAACCCTAAGCTGACCTAACTTGAAACTAGTCATTACCTAATAACCCAAGCACAAAATATTTAAAAATGAATGCTATAGTGTTGTACAAAAGCCAAGTCTTTTAGTCCATCCTTCTCCTCTCCAATCACTCAAGTTTATCATCCTCTAAAGTGTTACATCAAAATACTGATAAAGAATTAGGTATTTAGAACTTTACATGGCATGTTTAGAAACTTATTACAATATGTTGAATTGGTCATTTTGGTGAACCTAACATTTCCTACAACACATAACATTAAGATTTATTTCTTTTACCCTCATTCAAATATTTATAATTTTGAGTATTTTTACCTTTCATTGCCTGTGTATGGTTTACATGGATCATGGTTTGGATTTATGTGTCATTTCTTTGATAGGTTCTTAATATGGACTTAATTTCACCCTTCCTCTCCAAACTTAAACATTGTGCCATGTTTTGTGATGATGATACCTCTTTTATGGCTCATGGCAATGATTCAATTCTTCTATCAACCCTATATTCATTTTATACATTTAGGGTTGGTACGTTGTTAGATGATATGCCTTCCTCTAACACTTCATGATGATGCTTTACTTTCTAATAATACATTACTTCTTGCTAATAACGTCCTTATGTGAGGATGATACAATTCATAATGCCCATGATACATATACATTTGTGGATTACAATTCATGTGATACTATCAGGGTAACCAGCAACATGAACACAATGTTACAGAGGATTAGAAGGTTGAGATTCAATATCAAAATGTGGTTGATCCTACATGTTTTATTTTTCCTTCCATGCTTTTTACTTTCTTTTCTTTAACATCTTTCATGGTTTTCGCATTATTTAGTTAATGGGTGAATGATTGAAAGACACCTCTAATGGTGTATGTTAACATAAATGACTAAGTTTTTTACACCTCTAATGGTGTATGTTAACATAAATGACTAAGTTTTTTACACCTCTAATGGTGTATGTTAACATAAATGACTAAGTGTTTAACTTTTGGTTCAAATTTCTTCTTTTTAATGTGTATTGACTTTTGTATCTTTTCTTGTGGATTTTAGATGATACAATCTTATGGAGTAATTGGCAACCACTATCGTTATATTAACTAAAAACATAGTATAATTGTTTGTGGTTTTGTATCTTTGACCTTAATGACAATATCATGCTTCTTGTACTACTTTCCTTGTGTTTTATATTGTGTTGTGAAAAAGTTGGTTTATAAGTTGTTAATTATATTTCCATCATCATCATACATTGTTTACCAATTATCATTAACTATGCACATTTCACACACATCAATTTTTTTGTCTAAAACTCTTTGTGTTCCTTCACTTGCAAACATAATGCTTTATGTTTCTTGCTTGGATTTCTTTGACGATTATGCTTACATGTTATTATTGTACATTGGTGTGCTTATGTTTTCTTCTATGTTTACATCTTATGCAACATACATATATGATTAAATGTTCCATGGCAATGTTCACATGTTTATACAACACATTGGTTATGTTCGTCCTTGTGTTTTGAGGCAATGTTTGGGGCTGCTCATTGCTTTTTGTTACATGTTTTTTTATGATCACATCTTGATACATTATCGTGTACTTGTTACACAACAATATATATTACATATTTACATTATTATAGCTTTCCCATATTGGTTGCTCTTCTCTTAAATCCCTTAGGTCACTTTGTATGCAATAAAGTAAAGAGGAAAGGTTGTGGGCATCTTACAATAATGTTTTTTCAATAGTATGACTTCACTGGGTCTTTAGAAGTCCCATAGCATGCAGTCATTGTCATAATGTACATCATGTACTCATGGTCATAATGTCTCACTAGGGGTCTGACCTAAAGCTTGTATAGTTATAGTGTCTTGGCGAAAATCCTCTTTTTATCTTTTGTCTTTTGGAAGCATGATTATAATGGTGGGCATTCAATAAAGTTGCATTACCTCCTTTGCTAACTATAGGACATTAAAATAATGATTAAGGTTACAATTATCCATTTATGCTCCTATCTCTTTCTTTTTCATCTTTGGGGGTGTGGTTATAATGGTCCAAACAACAAGCATACAGCTAAAATTTATGCAATATTAAACCACAATTTTTTTCCATTTGGGAACCAAAATATAATGATCCATTCATGGACCTTATTCCTCCTGGATTGTTAATTATAATGATTATTTCCATGATCATGTATCATTATCTCTCACTTTATCTCTTGTTTTGTGTTATAGTGATATATCCAACAATCATACACCTCTTTTTTACTTTTGTAAATGAACATCAATATTGCTAAGTTGTTCAAACATATTTTAGTGTTTCTATGAAGCAATGCTAAAACAGATTTGTGCATATATGTTTGATGATATAAGAGTTATCATTTCATGGCATGCAAAAAAGACATTGGCTTTCGTTGTCCTGTTTACCTTTGCTTGTCATGTTGGCTACTTTTTTACTTTGATGCATGATTGATGACCAATTACATGTTACTCAACCTAGGGGAAAAATTTTGCATTAGTGATTTCTCACTTATTTTGGAGACACTTTAACCCTTTGTTCCTAGTGCAATAGTTGAATGCTCAAATGGTGTATTGTTTTATAACAAGTAGCATTTAACTCAAACCTAGTATGAGTCTAACTCTCATTCCTTAGTGGGTGTAGGTCTATCTATAATCTTCATGTTGTCAATCCTTAGTCATGGCCATAGTGATAGATGCTCCCAAGTGTGCTTGCACTACCTCACTAGGACTCCCTCAATTCTTGTTTTCCACAAGACCCTAACCCTAACTCCTAGGAACTTCTAAGTCCTTTTCCAACTTGTCTAGGACTTCTTCAATGCCTCTTCAATAGGTGGCATTCAATGTGCTTCACTAGGGGTGCCTACCATTGTTAAGATTTCAACTCCTTAACTTCCTCTTGGATTCATCTAAGTGCTCCTTTTGCCTCTTATCCTTAGCTAGTGTTTGCAAGGGATTCAATACCTTCTAGTCATCTTGTATATCTTCACTTGATCCCTTTAGACTAGGGTATCAAGGACTTCTCTATTGATTTCAAAACTATGCTGCAATTTTAGGCTTCTAGGCCTAATAGCCCTATTTGACTAGGTTTTCCTCCTCCTTTCATAACTTTCCCAAACAACCCCAATAACTACTGTGATATTTAGAAACCCTTTATTGAGTTATTTAAGATTTAGTAGGTCTCATTTCTCCATGGCCTTCGTACAATCGATCCTATTTCAAGGGCTACTAGGGTTAATAGGTGTCTTGTTTACCAACCAACTGATTTCTTCTTCACAATGTGGGTAGATGGATTGTTCAAGGGCTAAACTCCTTTAGAGGTCTCTATATAACCTCAAGGTTCATTAAATTGTAATTGAAATCATCAAAACACAATTGCACTATGACAAGCTCCTAGCTAGGTGGCACTGGACTCGCCTACAGCTTGTTCATAAAAATAGTTAAACTTGTCTCCTGGCCTTCTCCTTCCATATGTATAGTGTATAAGGGCTCCCCTATCATATCCCTCAAAACCATGATGATTCCACGGTAGGGTTTTATGGGGGAGCCATTTTTCACACACACAATCCTGAATGAACCTGTAATGGACACCCAGGAATGCCCAAAAGCTAAACCAAGGCTGAATTTATATTAATGTTGAGAATTTTGCAATCAATTACAAAGAGATGTATTCCAAAGGCCAAACCCTAAGGGAATGACGTCTAGAATGTTACAACAGAGAATGAATGTCCTCTATTGCCAAAAGAAGGGAGTGCGATTCACACATCCAAGCTCTTATCAAATGCAAGTCATAATCATTCGATCTCATCAGCAATGAAACTTTCAGCCCTATTTATCCTTTTCTTCATCCTTCTGGAAGGAACTAAAACATTAATTAATTGCAAGAGCTAGAAGCTTCTCCTTCCAATAATTAATGCATACCCTAGAAATTCCTCCCTAGCAATAATTAATTAAATCACAAAAGACTTTCGTGCTTCCAATAATTAATACATACCCTAGAAGCTACTCCCTTGTAATTAATAATTAAATTAATTAAATACAAAGTCGCCTTTTAATTTTTAATTGAATGACTTTATAAGAAATTAATTTAATTTCTTCTTATCCTCCACTTAGACTTTGGAGAATGTGAAGGCCAAAAGATGGGATCATTACAAAACCAATGACTACCTTATTTGCAAAAACAATTTACAAAACTATACTAATGAACTAAAAAGAACTTCAAAACAATGCCAAATGTGAGTTAACTCATCTAACTACACAAATCTCACTCAAAGTTGGTGGATTCAATACATTAAAGAATCTTATCAAGCAAAAAGATCTAACTGTCACAGTAACTACAATACACAGTTTGCAAAATAAGTGCTTCAATTCTTGCTCCAAAACTCCAACCCTTGGAAAATTGGCTTCTTAGGGCTTAAATAGCCTTACATGTTAGTTGCAGGTGGTTAAGAACCCACTCGTGCCTTACGAACATACTTTTGTCTTCACGGAGACATACTTTTGTCTTCATGGTCATGTAACTTTGCAAATTGCAAATGTTGTCATGACAACATTATAGCAATTTTTACATTTTGCCTCCTAACTTGCTCAAGTCACCTCTAAACTTCATCAAATGATGTAATAGCATGATGAAATCTATTTTAGGCTTGACTACAATCTTTTCCCTTTATTTTGTGACTTTTTGCCCAAATTCCCAAGTCTAGGCTCCAGTCCTAACAACCAAAACTTGACTTAAACAACTAAAACAACTAGACTAGTCTAAGACTAACCTAGTCCTCCTAAACACAATCACACAAAGACCTTCTAAGGCCTTTTCAAACACCCCTAACATAGCTAAGGCTAGTACAAGCCACAACCAAAAACTAGGACCTAATTGATGTCCTTGGTGCTCCTGCACCACATAGGGGTAAACCTAAGCTTGTTTTTTTGGAGCTATAAGTGCAGCCTGAACCCATAATTTCTAAAATCAAAATTGAGTATGGGCACTAGCTAACCTAAATCCAACTAAAGTATGGAATATTTAGACGTTGAACGTTAGTGTTTCATATAAAGGGACAAGTCTTAAGGTCATTTAGATTCACCCATCCATTACATCAACAACATATTATTAGCATAGAAACCAATGCATTAATTTTTGTTGTTTAGGGATATATTTGGGCACTTGCATTGTGCTTGGTGTGTCCACAAACTTTTTACAAATCATTGAGTTAATCAAGGGGTTTGACTAAGGTACAAGTTGGGAAGCTTTTTTACTTCATTTTCCTAGAATTACAATATTATTGCTACTTCTAAGTACAATATGGGATAAGGAACCTCCATCTCATATTTCTAAGTACAATTGTGCTTAGAAATATAAATTTTTTTTATCCTTGTAAACATTTATTATTAGTGAAAGTAAGTCTTTTTTTTGCCTTGTGGAGGTTATTGTGATTGGAATACATCATTAGACATCTTTTAGGTAGGACAATTGGCGACAAATACATAAACTAGATTAGAGAAAGTTATTTCCTTAATGTAATTCTTTTTAGAGGCTATAAAGAGGGCTTTTGTAGGTGATGGGAGAGGAAGCCCTAAACTTCCATATAGTTGTGAAAGGCATCATTTCTACTTTAGAAGGACAATTTGTATAGCATCAATTTGACTTTAATTATGATTAACAAATTATGTATTTTGTACACAAAGGACTTGTTCGCTCTCAAGGGTAGTTTTGAGAGATATACAAATATTAATTAAATATCTCAAAAAATATTGATTTAATCAATCATATCCCTATCTATTTAAAAAAAGGGAAAAAACATTTATAACCTATTAATGCAATCATATTTCCACAATCCATGATAGTTATGGTACTTAGTTTCTGGATTAGATTGTGTAAAGATTTTTGCCATCAACATTTTGAATTACACTACGTGATCCATCATCAGGATGCGAGAGCAAGAGATGTTGCTCTCGCATCCTGATGATGGATCACATAGTGTAATTCGAAACGTTGATGGCAAAAATCTTTACACAATCTAATTTTTACATCTCTTGCTCTCACATCCTGATGATGGATCATGTAGCATGATTTCAAACATTGATGGCAAAAATCTTTACACAATCTATTCTAGAAACTAAGTACCATAATTCTAACCTAATTCTAAAACAATCAATTAAATAAAATTGCCCAAAGGGGGCTTAAATCCAAGGGTAGTTTTTACAATTTTTAATGATTTAAAACTCTAATTAAATATCACAAAAAGTATTGATCTAAACAATCATATCCCTATCTATTAGAAAAGAGGGAAGAAAAAAATAACCTAATTCTAAAATAAATAATTAAACATAATTGTCTAAAAAGGGCATAAATCTATTGCCCAACAGTAGCTACTACTAATGATGATGACTACTGCACATAACCACCATGTAATTGCTAAAACTTTTGGAACATCTAAAATATGATGAACTTTCTAGTGCGTCTAAAAATCACTAAAACCCCACATAATAAGCATGTCACAAATACTAACTTGATGACTGAAAGCAAGAATCTTTAACATGATAAATTCATTTATGGTCAACCTATTTTTCAAATCTTTACATATTACTCAAGGAATTCATTGAAACTCCAGATGTCATGATATGCACATCCTTATGAATTTGAAACATTAATCCTTGGAAGCAATATGATTGAATTTTCAATGTTGGCAAATTAAAGTTTGAAAATAATCTATCAAAGATGGAAAAGCGCTTGAAAGTGAAAGAAAGTGAATGTGAGAAAAGCATAATATGATGAACATTGGGGGAAAAGAAGTTCATTATTTCAATAACCCTTAATCAATGTCAACAATCTTGAAAATCATCCATTACGATCAACATAAGTATTCTTATTTGTGATTTTGGAGGAATGGAGGCTTGCCTATATACAAGCAATGTTTGGCTCTAAAACTCCTCTTTTGCTTTAAAATTGTGGTGAACAAAGTGAATAGATGAACCATTAAGAATGTGCATCAAACTTGAGAAACTACCCCACTTTGTCTTGGTTCACCTCACTTGGGTGATTGTTGCTTCTTTATATCCTTGGCAAGATTTACTAGTATCTAAGATACTCATCATATATGTGCAAACTTTACTTCTTCTCCTTTAGATCTGTCACAAATCATTGAGTTAACATATTTTTATGTTTGGGCCATAGTTTCAAAAGGGTATTGTCATGTCAAATATGTGTCTTATTTAGGTTGTTTAAGAACTTCCATGATGGGTAGAGTTTCTCTTGGTTGGTGTTACAAAAAAATGTGTCGCCCTTTTATCATTTATCCTCCTTAAATATTTCAGCAATGTTTCTCTATTTGCCAATTTGAGGATATATAGTAGGGGTTTTTGCTACCATTATGACTCTAAAAGGAGGCATTCTTGACCTAGCTTCTCTTCTCTTCTGTGCTAGACATTGATTCATAATGCCTATGTCATCTTTCACTAGTGTTTGGCAAAATATTTTATGGTTTCTAGCAATTAAAAGTACCCCAATTGGAGTCCTCTGTGCTTAGTGGATATGGCCAAAGACCATGGCACCTTCCATATGTCTCGGGCATGGTCTTATCCAAATCCTATCACACATAAGGTGCACCTCACTTGAAACTTGTATTTATTCCTTAAGTCTGAGCATGCAACACTTAGTATTTTGCCAATCTTTTGGTTAGGTGCATAAATAATTAGAAGGCTTTTCCTCTCAAAAGTGTCACCTTGCCTTGAATTTTCACTCTAATTTTCACTTCATAGTTGCATTTTCTTATAAAATAGAAAGATATCAAATCTACCTTGACATTATTCTTGTACAACTCCACTATGTTTATCAAATTCATTATTTATTCATTATTGGTCATCATCTTCATCTTGCAAAAATACAAGTTGAAAAGTCTCAAAGACAAGAATATCGTGCAAACAATTTGGAGGACAAGAATGGCATAGATCACAAAATAATTTGTGAATTAACTGACAAAATTTCAACTAAAAGATGCATGAAACTAAGTTTCTTATGTGTACAAATAAGTGGCATGACGTGTAAGAGCTTGTACGATCAAATCAAATCTCATTTGTGTGTAATGGTCATCCAATGTTGTACAGTGCTAAAAAGCATGGTTTGCCAAAGGAGCAAAATCTAAATTATATCAAAGAGCAAGGAAAAAATAGGTAGTGCAACCAAGAAAGGAAAAATTGTAATCTCCTCCTTCAGCAAAAAGGATCATGCAAGCCACCTACAATGGAATCTTCCACCTCCCCAATAGTGGCTTTCACACATCCTTTTATCATGGTGTGTCTTCCTTAAAATAGAATAGGCCTTTTGCTTTCCATAAAGAGGCCCATTAGAAGGGGCATTTAGTAATTTGGCAAGAGACATTACATATGAGCACTATGCAAGTACGCTTCCTTTCAACCTAGTGAGATCACCATATTTCTAGCAAATACCAATTCCTAACTAGTCAAATACTCACAAGATATACAAGTCCTCGAAATGAAAAGGTTTGCACCACCTTAGTGGCCAAGGAAAAAGGCTTTGTAGAGATGCCACGATAATTAATTAGAGATTCATGTACTAAAAGTTAAGTGTTCATTCCTTCAGGATAGAAATGTTACAAAAGCAAGCACTTAATTAATGTGAAATAGTGTTCCCTAAAGAGGCAAAGGATTTGAAATCAATTGATTGTGATGAGTAGGTGAAAGCCAATATCCTCAAAGACATAAGTAAGATGATAAAAGCCCAAAATATTATTGAATTCATAACCAAATGATGTTAGATATCACAGGGCATAAGGTTTATTGGTGAAGAGAAGATACAAGCATATGGTTGAACATTGTGTGTCATCCATTCACTCAACGGGATGATGCAAAAGATTGACACATATATCAATCAAATCAAAGAAATCTACACCAAAATTGTGAACATTCAAATGTTTGATGCAAATGAGCATAAATCAAGCCATCTTCAAATGCTCCAAGTTATATTTGTTAAAGGTAGTTTATAAAGTTTAAATATATATTTTTTGTTTAAAGTTTAGTTTTCTTATAATTTTATTATTATTTTGTCCACCATTTAAATTTGTTTGTGAAGTTTTATACCGTATTTTGTTGCTCAAAATTGACTCACCTCACACAAATTTTTCTTGAGATGACTTGTGAGAGAGCAAGGGGCATTTATCACCGTAGTCATTATCAACTTTTGGAGTGTATGAAGGTGGTCAATTTCAAAGAGAGTCCAAAAGGTCAAACCATTAGTCCTCAATAATGATTGGTAGGCCCATATAGATTTTTTTTGAGTTTAATTGAGCCCATCATGAGTGTGATTAGGTTTGTTCATATAAATTCAACATGTTTCAGTCATATATATGACATAAGAACTTCATTATGGGAAAAATGAAGTCCTATAATGAAGCTTGTAGAAGTAACTAATGAGAATGGCAAAAAAAAAAGGGGGTGCAAAGATTGATCACTAATTGTAAGAGCAAGATGAATGCCCTTGCATCTCCTAGCATTTTCTTTGTCACCAAATATTACAACACAAGAACTTTTTTCCCAATAGTGTACCACCATATAGAGATGTTGAAGTTAGTGGTGGGTATAAGGTACTATTCACTAGATTCCTACTACATTCAAATGTAAAGAGCATAGTCATGGTCGATTTCGATAGTTTTATGACCTTAAGGAATCATTGCCTTAGCATTCTTTGAGACAAGTACAAAGATGCATGTACATTGTGGTATCTCAATAGCCAAGGTTGTGTTTACTTCTTAACTCTTGTAGTTAAAAGTGTTATCAGCATCTAAATTTACATTTATTAGCTTTCTTACTTTTCTTTGGTAGCTATATTTTAAATTTGCAAACTTTGCTTTGCATTTTATATTTGTCTCAAGTCTCAATGGGTTGCATTTTCTTCGACTTTGCATACTTGAAATACATAGACCTTTTATGCACTAAGTTAAGTGCAATCTATTGGGTCTCCTTGAAGGCAGAGGAGTTGTTCCACAAAAAATTACATTTCTGTCATAAAAGGTGAAGGAGTTGGTATGTGTCCATTCTATGTTGTGTTTCTTGTCATAAAAGAAAGATGAGTACAATGAAAGAGTGATGAGGAATTGGCATGTAACCTCTTAGTATGCCACAACCTATTTCGAAGACAAGGAGACTCCTATTAAAGATGTAGCTAGTGGGAGTGGCATTAGCTTTCTTGGGGTTCAAACAAGCAAGTCATTACATGAATGTTCTTGATAAAAGCAATGTGAAGATAATCTATTGTAATTTTATATTGATTTAAAAAATTAAAGCATCAATGATGCTTGAGACAATGCACTCTTTTAAATTTTCAAAATATGTTTTGCAAACCATGGGTATTTTAAAGAACATCTGTATATTATACAACCTAATGCAACAATACCAAACTTGGGATCATATACATACGGACTCAAACATTGAACCCGTACCAAAATCAACAACTTAGGTTTGAATTTGTATATAGGCTAGAATCTCAAGGCACAAGGGTATTGAGGAAATGTCTCATAATCCTTAGGCAAATGTATTTAGAAATCTAATCTTTGTCATGTTATATATGATAGCAAGACTTCCCAATGCAATGGTAGTCTTGAGAAAATATATGGCAATCCCAAAGAAGGAACTTTGGATTGTTATGAAGAGGATCTTCAAGTATTTGTGTGGCACTTCAAAGTATAAAATTTGCTACCATGGAAGGCCTATGCCAAACAAAGTAATCAATGTACAAGGTGTTGATGATATTTGGGAAATAGATGTTGATTGACAAAGATTTAAGTAGTCATGTTTAAAAAAACTAATCGAACAGTCAACTAAAAAGAGCAAGAGACAAGGAATTGTTGTACTCTCACATACGAATGCTAAGTACATGGCATTTACTTGTGCAACCATGGAAGTTGTATGGTTATCAAGACTTTTTAAATGGTGGTTACTTACAAAAATGTAAAGAAATTTCACATGAATCAAAGTACAATTTATTTGGTAAAGGTCAATACTTATCATGCTCAAATGAACCATATTGATGTTGTAATATCTTTTGTTAGAGATGTGGTTGAAAACAACAAGATGTTGTTGGAGACTTGATTGATAATTTGGATAATCTTGTTGACTTGTTGAAAAAGTTTATTAGTACTAAGTAAGTCTTCTTGCTAGAGAAAGTCAATGGGCATAACTACCCTTAATAGTTTATTTAGTATACCATAGCCCCCAAAGCAAATTATTCAATAAGTGGGAAATATGTATAATATATGTTGTAGAATTTCTCTATTTTACACCCCTTATAGATTTCACACCTCACCACAACTAGGGAATTGAGGCATCCCCTTGGCTTGAAGGTGTGGGAGATAGTGGCCCTTGAAAAAGGGGTTTGAGAGTGGGAAGCCTTCAAGGACATTTTTTCTTATTTGTGGTTTTTTGGCCCATAATGTTCTACCCATTGTATAGGAATACTACTAAAATATATTTTATATTGATATGCCTATAAACACACACATAGAATAGGGATAAGAAGAGAAAATATTTTATTGTATTGTGAAGGGTTAAGTCAATTAAGTGTTTTTTGTTTTTGCGTGATTTCCCCCCAAAAGGGTTACCTAGTGTAAAATCACTTTGTACGTTGTGAGTGTCATAATTTCATTCTAGTGCATTTACCATACTATTGGCATTGTTTCTGCTATATAACTTAATCAGTTTAATCCTACATAAGTTTACCTATATTTTTCTCTCAAAAAGTGACTCAATGCAAGAGTACAACCAATATCCCATTTACTTTCAAATAAAGGTATTGCTAAAAACAATGTGAAGAAGATTATGCAATGCTTGCATGATGCTTTCTTGTCAAGATCAACATTGCCAAGGCTTTTAGTTGAAACCTAGGTGCTGCATGGACTAGAAGTTTATCTCCAGATAGATGCAAATGGCAATCTTATTTTTGTTTTATATTAGGGTCTAGGTAAGGCTACTATTAATGTGGCAATCAATCAAGGTATTTTTTGTGGCTTAGTTTTATGCATATTCCGTAATGTTTCAAAGATTACCATTGAAGTAGACTCTCAAGTACTAGTGTCTTCCCTCTTTAATAGCAAGAATATGAAACTAGAAGTCAGCCAAGCATTTGCTAATATTTATCTACTTCTTGGAGAAGGCCCAAAAGCATTCCATCCACCATACCTCTCATGAAGCTAACGTGGCAACCAAGTTCTTAGTTATGAAAGTTGCCTGCCTCCAGGCAGGTCAAGAATGGGCTTGCAAAGTGGAGGATCTTCCGATCCCAAACTTGGAGATAAGCTTTCTGTTAATTATTGAAAAAAGTAGCTAATTATGATAATGATTTAGAGGATATCTTTCTATACGTTTTTTCTAAGGATCTTTAGTTATTTCTTGTTTGGCCTTGTTTGGTGTTGGTTCTTATGATTTATGTTCCACTACTATTCCTTCAATTTTCTTTCCAGTTTCATGCATACGACACACCCACCCTTCTCTGATGAGCAAATCTAGGAAATTCATCCACAATGGAAAGAACTGTATTTCAATAAGATTTCCCTCGTATCTCATCTATCCTCGCTGCTCTATGTCAAAGGTTTTCATGATATGGGAACTATCTGAAATAAGTTATTTGGTGTTGTTGGCATATGTCACTGACAAGGACAATCGCAGTTTCCTGTTGATCAGGGGAAGGAAAACAATTAAGGGTGAAAGTTCTTGTTTTCTTCTTGACAATGTTCTGTTTCATAATGATCTTTCACCTCCCTTTCCTTTAATTTTGCCCCCACTTAGTTTTCAGACTTGACAACAAAATTTAAAACTTTCTGTGACAAGTGAAAATGTTTCCTGGCCTCCAATTTTTTACTTCTATAACAGGCAAATCCCTTGTAATCTCTGCAAAGAATAGCTAAATCCTTTGCTGCTAAACCAGACTTACTACTAATGACCCATTTCAAGAGTGTGTAGCAACCCATTGCTCCTCTCCTGCTGTTACCGGTAGTAAGGTCCTCAAATATGTGAACACTCCTGGTTTTATTAAAGACTCGAAAAGCCCTGTTGCTTTGAAAACTGCATCATTCCTATGTCCATTAGTGATCCCCCATGGAATATAACGCAGATGTAATGATGCTATTGCCATCAATCTAACCTGGATTACAGGGTCTCTATGAGCAAATTGGCTCGGGAATATAATAATTCTATCCGAAAGCAACTCAAACTGGCTGTTGGAGTGTTCTCTGAATTTACAAGTCACACATAATTCTGCTATTCTCAACCTCAAATTGTCTCACTTGGCTCTTCCTGCGTTTCCCTTATGCATGATAGTCATACTATATGGTCTCTCAAGACAATTAATTTTTTAAACTTTTCAGAAAGCAGCAAACTAGCTTAAAGAAGCTGTCTTTAAGTTTAAACCCAGAACAAATAAGGCCCTTGCCTTCTGAAACTTAAGGTAATGAGATAGTGCCTATTCAGGATTTCCAACCTCGTAAGCCTGCAACCAGCTGTTTTGACTTCAGCTTGGAATGTGACACTACGGTGGAAAAGAGAAATAACTTTGTCTAAGATATCTCCAACTGAGATCCTTATGTCGTGAAATTCTTAACAACATCCACCTGCACTTGGTTAGAAATGATTTTACAATGGACAAGGTTCGTGATGAGGGTCTGTGGTTAGTGGTCAAAGTGGGGAAGAAGCTTATAGTAAATTAGCATGCAGTATGATGGTGATTTTATTACGAACATTTTCAAGTTATTGCTTGTGGTGCAGTTCAATATTGAGAGAGGTTCTATCCTCTATTACAAATGATTTGTAAATGATAATCTTCTTTGATAGTTTTGAAAGCAGGAATTATATTCTAGACAGCAAGTTTAAACTGCCTGCTGATTGCAGTCTTGATGTTTATATTTCAGCATGTGTTGATAAGAGTCAAATGACAAATAATGCCGGCTCAAGTTTGTTGACTTCCCTGAAATTTCATATTTATATTACTGCAATTCATTATAAGGTTGCTAGGCTGATACTCTTATCCTGTACATTTTCCATGATATCTTATTAATTAACCTCCTCCGCCATTTTTTAACCAAAAAAATCAATGCCTCCCAAAGGGACCAGGCAGATTCACTCAACAGTAAAAGCTATTGAATGCAAGTTTAAAGATTTTCACTGTGCATTATATTTGAGGTTCGATTCCTTGGGGCTGCTTACTAGGGCCAGGCAAAATGCCTTCTGTAATTACTAAATTTGATATAGTAGCTTTTGTCGGGGCAGCATAACGAAATGTAATCAGGGAAGAAGGGTATCTTTTGTTGTTATGTAGCAAATTGGATATGGGGTAGAATTTCGTGTCAAGCAAGATGCCTGTGGATTTACAGATGACAAAGTGTTACTCATTCTGTGAATAGATACTCTAGAAGAAGTAATTAAACCAGCGGGAACGCAGCTTTAGCAGAAATATCAAAAACTATAAAAAAGCAATATACAAACATCAAACTGGGTACTCGGATTGAATTTGAAGTTACGGTAACAGGGGCAAAATGGGGATCTCGCTTGCCGGCATGGATAAGTTAAATATTCCCTTGCAATCCTAAATCTGTTATATTGTTTAATTCCCTGCAAATGAATCCCGGGTCTGGAAAAAAAGAAAAACTTAGGTTCTCTTTAAGATCCTCTCTAAATATATCCTTCCTTAGTAGCTGAATTGATATTGTTTGGTCCCTGGTTACCTCATCTGCGTATCCTTTTGACTTAGTCAATCTAAATTTTCAAATTACAGTCTCAAAATGCAACACTTCTGATCAAGTTTTTACAAAATAACGCTTTGATCTCATCATCTGAAAAACTCCGCCCCACAAAGAAAATAGAACTATATGAAAAAAATTTACTGTACCTTTAGCTTTATAAATTACAGTCTTCAAAGATCTAAATTCAACAAAATTTCCAACGATTTCATCAGCTATGAACCCCAAACCCAAGGACAGAAATTTTTTTAATTTCCTACAACAATTTCTCTGCACTTTCACTTTATATAACATAATTGAAATTTCTAGAGAAAAATGTTATGATTCAAATTCTTCATGAGGCATGCCGATTGGTACCTAATTTACGGGAGACGCAGTAAGCTGCAAGAAATCTACACTCCTCTTCGCCCGAAAAAATCTAGAAATTCCGCAATCTGAAAATCTCAAAATGAATGGAATGCCGCACAATTTTGACTCTTCTCGTCACAACCTTCCAAAAACTCAACAGAACGATGCAAACCTGTAGATATCCACCCAATTCGAACTACTTTAGCCAAAACCTTTTCTACGATTTTCCCGAAGGTATAAAAAATGCTAATGCCTGCAAAATTTCAAATCTTCTTAGTCAAAAGCTTGCTAAAAGATCCCTCCGATTAGCAGCAAAAATCCGCAGAGCAATTTTAGAGAATGCATAATCTTCGATTCCACGGCAATGTAGAGAATATAGGAAGGGTGTCCGTTGATGACTTTTTGACTGTTAAAAGACGGAGAAAAGGGGGGATACTGTTTCTGTCGAGATCGCGACAAAATTGAGTTCAGCTATCGCTCTGAATGATGGACTGCGTTAAGTGGGCAGTGTGCTTTGACCGTTGGATTTGACTGGTTCGTGTGATGTACGTCAATTAACGTAAAAAGATATTTGCAATTGTGGCTGGGAATATATGCTTGGAATGCAAGTCGGTTAATTGATGGTTGGCGGAATTGCTTTCGGCCACGCGTTTTTCACCGTCAACCGCTGCCGCTTTCGTTTTGGGTAAAATGATAGAGACTTTCGTATTATTATAGACTTCTAGATATTTGATTAAGGGAACGTTAGTTTGACACGTAGGCAATCTTTTTCATGGGATCAATTAAATAATTTTTGTATGCAATATCAAAAAATAAGGTTATCCTCCTACCAATTTCTTTTGAAAAAACGATTTGGAAAGTGTACACATCATCCCAACTAGAATTACAGCATAACTACCATTGAGAAAAACGAAGATGGTGAGATCTTTTTATTATTAAAAAAATTGCAAATGATAACTGAAACAAATAAATAGTGACAAAAATCTTTAGCATTAATGATAGAGGATTTTAAGATCAATGAGATGTGTCGGAAGGTGCATGGGCACTTTGTTAGCGTTTAGCTTGTTAATGAATTGTGCGTGTTTTTCCGGTTTTCTCTTATTATATTATAATTATTTGAGAAGATTTTTAGAGGTGGTCTTGGAGCTTTAGCAATTAGCAACCATGGCACCTCTATCAAATGATTCTCAAGATTTGTCCTTCAAAGAATTCTGTGAAATATTTTTTTTTTTTTCGAACCCGTGTTGATGTTTTGCTTGTACAACTTTGGTAATGAATGTCAATAGCTTGAAAAAATTACTTTGGTATGTGATTCGGTTGTGAAAGCGTAGGCCCCTAACTTGATCGCATCAAGAGTTTCACCTTGTCAATTCCACTCATAGTCAGGATATTTAACGACATGGGCCATGGTTTGTTATGTCTTCCTTGCTTCCAGAAAGCTCAAATTCTTAGCTATGATCGAATTTCATGGCCTTCCTTTGTTATGCTGGCCTTTCGTTCAAACTATTGGCAAGGTTTTCTCCATGGAACAAAAGTGGTTCTTTCGTGCTCATCCTATTGGCAAAGTGACCAAAATTAAGGGCATGAATGTTGTCATTGATGCCAACATAATCATTTGGTAAGGTCGTTTGGATTGATGATCAATTTTGGCGTTGATTAATAAAGAAAAATGACTAAGTATATCACAAGAAGATAGTCATCAGTTAGATTGTTTTTTCATTGATTTGTTTTTGGATTCGATTGTGTTAAGATTTTTACTATCAATGTTTTGAATCACACTAAGACGTCTATCATCATGGTTAGATTGTTTTTATCAGTGATCTTAGCAGAATAAGTATTATTGACCACAATGTTGGATATGGTTAGAATAATGTTTGAATATGATGCAAGTATGCTTACCTATGTTAAGATGTTAGATGACACATGTTTAATATGAAGATTATGCTGGCAAGTGACCAAAATTAGGGGCATGAATGTTGTCATTGATGCCAACATAATCATCTGGTAAGGTTGCTTGGATTGATGATCAATTTTGGTTTTGGTTAATCAAGAAAAATGAATAAGTATATCACAAGAAGATAGTCATTAGTTAGATTGTTTTTACATCAATTTGATTTTGGATTCGATTGTGTTAAGATTTTTACCATCAACATTTTGAATCACACTAAGTCATCTATTATCATGGTTACATTGTTTGTATTAGCGATCTTAGCAGAATAAGTATTATTGGCCATAATTTTGGATATGGTTAGAATAATGTTTGAATATGATGCAAGTATGCTTGCCTATGTTATGATGTTAGTTGGCACATGTTTAATATGAAGATAGGTTTATATTGCAAAATATAGTGAAAGTGATAGAGATCAAGCATTTTGACTTAAGGAATTAAATTGCCTTGTCAATTGAACTACTTGGCAATGTAGGGACAACATGCCAGATGATGACCCTCAATTAGCAAGTTTTAGTTTTTGGATAATGTATCACATGTTTCATCATAACAGTTTTAAGGTTGATCAGATAAAACAATTGGACAGGTATATAAGGGAATCAATTTTCACATGTGAAGTATGGCAATGGTATGCTTATGATATGTGAGCTTTATGAATGATATTATGATGTTGTATTGGTAATTAGATGCAAGTTTTGATGAATGGTTAGAAACATGTGCCAAATACTCAAAAGACTAATAAGATATTGAGATATCAGTATCATCAATTTTGGTATTGTATATATTTCTCATTGTATTGATTGTAAGTCATTATAGAGTAGTGAGCTCCTACAAGGACTAATGCTCTTGATGTATATAAAGACTTCCAATAGGATCAAAACTCCTAGCAGAGAACTTTTAGATTAGTCATAGTTGTGGGTACCATCCCTATGGGTGTTTTCCCTTGGCCAGGGTCTCCTTGGGAATAAATCATGGTGTCATGAGTTCCTCTTTATTATGTGCTTTACTTTTCAGTATTGTTATTTGTGTTAGCCCCAACTAACAATGTAATTGATAGTGGGAGATTGTTAGTTGATAGTGCTATGAATGTATGTAAAAGAGTCATCAATTGTTATATTGCCATTGATGTCAAAGTCTCAGTTTGCTAGACATTATGCTAACTTAGTAGAGTACCATATCATTAGATTGATGAAGAGGATGTGAAGTAAGTATGATGAAGACAAAAGTGATATGTAAGGTATTCAATGGGTACTTGAATGAGTTGGACAGTGATAATGCATTATTGATTTGATTGTTTTTCAAGCATGTATTGTTACAAAGTATTGAAGAACACAAGCTTAATTGAGTGACAAGGTTAATGAAGGAAGATTGTATTCATCAAGTGTATGCAATGCCCGAATGATTGGGAAAAAAAAGAGAAACCCAATGTTGCTCGAGTGAGTCAGTATTAACCGAGTGTCTTGTTGCTCGAGTAAATGTTACGTTTATTAAGTGACAATTAGATGCACAAGTTTGAAGAATTGGAATTTAAGGCCAACTTTTGATGGAAATTTGGAATGTTCGAGAAGGTCTAACACACAAGTCAAAGTTTATTGTGAGATCTACAACTGAGAAACAAAAAGGATCTAATGATGAAGATTGAGGACAGATAAGGGTGTGCACAAATCTTTGTACAAGTTATATTTTCTGAGTGTCTAGATTCATTGTATGAAATTTTTTAATCGGGAAATTTTCTATGAACCTAAGATCAAGAACGGTGATTAAGAGGCAAAAGATGGAAGGATCTGGAAGCATTGAGAAAACTATTTAGGAGGGTAACAAGACAGTTTTAGGTTGTTTCCTAATGTTGTTGGTTGTTGGTTGTTGATTTAAAAGCTGAACATATTGTTGAAGTGATAAAGTTATTGTGGATGTGAAGTTGAAGAAGGTGAAAGAAGATAGTTGAGCTAGGTGAATCGAGTAGTAAAAGAAGAAAGAGAATGAGTTAATCAACCAAGTTATAGTACATAGTGAAAGAAGATCCAAGAGAGATATCAGACAAAGAAAGCGAAAGAACGGGGATCTGAACAAGAAAGGGTAGTTACTACTCTTAACAAATCATTTTATATTGTTACTATTTAACCGTTATAGAAAAAAAAAAATCTCGAAAGTACCGAGTGGACCTAACAAGTCTGTGAAGTCCTATATGGTAACATCGATTAGTGGTGTTTTTAAGTCCTTTAAATTAGGCCACTCTTTTTAGTCAGGAATAGGGAGTGATAAGGTCTATATGATCTTTTGGTGAAATCCTCTAACAAGTTCATATTAACACTATGTAAGTAACCTTTAACAAAGTTGGCTCTTAGCAGAGCTTACTTTAGAAGAGTGAAAATTTTAGGTTGTCAATCCCAAGTGGTTTTTCCCTTCATAGGGTTTCCGCATTAAAATATTGGTGTTAATTGTGTAAATGATATTTGTATTGCAACTTATTTTACAATTTTCTACAACTAGGTAATAACTAAGTAAGTTTACTGATACTCAGTAATGCAAGGAACAATGAGTTAATGGTTTGGATGAAAGTGTTTGACAAAGTTGATTAATGTTTACACTAGGTGATTTATGTTGAAGTCCATAACATTTTATTGATACTAAATTGTTTGAAGGGGTGTATGTTAAATGGACATAAATTATTCACCTCACCCCCCACCCTCTGAGTTATCTAAAAATTTATGGATGCATATGGTTAAGTGTTAAAATATACAGTTGGTATGAAAGTGTTGCAATACTAATTCACCCCCCTCTAAGCATTGCATATTTCTAACACATCTTCAAAGAGGGATTTTAGAGAAGTGCATTATTCTTGAGACCTTAAGAAGACTATTGATATTTAAATAGGAGGCATGTACTACTCTTAAAGCTTTTTCTATTTGAAATTACCTAATATTAATTACCAATTATGTCAATCTTTATGCTACAATATCAAGGATTGCCCTTGGGTTTCTTTGAGGGTCAACTCCTTCCAAGGATTATATTCCCTTACATTTTTGTGAGGCCCCCCAAAATTAAGGATGGTTGGACTTTAGTTATTCACAAAGAGGAGAGCTCTGTATCTAGTTCATAGAATAAACTGAGTTTTCTTACTCTATAGTTGCAACTTGTTTTATACCTTGTGTCTTAGGAAAAAGGAAACAATAAATATTGATAGTTCTCTCTTAGCTTAAGCATTCACCCCTTAGCCTACCTCCATTTTGTGAACTATGTTGATTATTTTGCATCACTCTTGTAATCCTTATGGGTGTGTGATGGATGGTGATGAGGCTTTGAAAGATATATATGGTTCTAGTGGTTGCATACCTTGGCTTCCAATTGACATTAATTTTTTGTAGAATAGCTTTTCCTCTATTAAGACGAGGACAATATGCAAGAATTTGAATCATGAATTCCATGCCATAGAATGTATGAGGTGTCATTGACCTCAGTAAGAAGTATTTCATGCTATAAATATCTTGGTATAGAATTTATTTATCTTTAGGAGATCAAAATTGATGTTTCTATACTTGTTGCATATTTTGTCATTTTGCCAACTAGCCTAATGTTTGCTTCATAACACAATCTTGGTCAAGGAGGTGTTTTCAACCTCATTTTCCCACATTATCAATCCTCTATTTTGTTCTATGAGTTACAACTCACCCAACAATTTGAGTGGTTCCTCGTCCCACTTGACAATCATATCTTTAGGATCATGAGTGTTTATGGTCCCAGTGATGTTGTGGAGAGATTGTTTCTTTGGCAGTGGATTCCCAATTCATTACCACCTACTCACAACTTGGATATTATGTGGCAATTTTAATGTGGTTAAGGCAACCTCAAATAAATAAGGGTTATTTCCTTTTTGTTGGATAGTTGGAGAGAGAGACAAAGAAGCATGGTTTTAATGTACAATAGATTGGATCTTTTAAACACTAATACCAATCACCATTTTTCTCAAGATATTTGGCATACATGGAGTAATTTTCAAGTTGGTACTGAAAAGATACTTAAACATCTTGATCGTATCATGATTATAGCTCAGTATTTTCCTTTCTTTGGAGGGCTATCAAGAGCTACCTATTTTACCTCTCCTTGAGGTAACCTTGTCATAACACCATCCCATCAAGTTCAACATTGAATATAAAGTGTTGTGTACAACCATCCAAGACATATTTTTTAACACTTCTCTACTAAACCATCCACACATGGTGCCCCATATTTAAAGGTTTTATAATCTTGAAAGTTTTCCCACTCAAATACTTGGTTAGGTAACTTTTAGGAATGATGCAATCTAGGATGGAGAAATCCCCAATAGAGATTTCCAACCAAGCAGCAAGATTAAACATGGGGAAGCAACAACAAAAATGAAAGATGGAAAAAATATATTGAATTGATTATATGTAGATCCAATGGAAATATGCCTGCAAATATTTTGGGCAATACATCCACCCTATTACAACTTTCAATTGCAGGCTTGATCCAATGCATGATCACAATATGCCCATGATCTTAATCTCTAGATATTCCTATCATGTTCCATATGTCAAATACATCATGAATATTACATATATATACATCATGACATGCAACTTGACTCATAAGAATCACACTTTCCAAAAATTAGGAAACGTGTTACACAAATAGGACAAACCCCAAAAATAAGATTAATGATCAAGAAAATAAGAACATAGGGATATGCAATCCAAAATATTGGTTCATACATGATTCACAAAGAACCAAAAAACATCACACACAAGAATAAGGAATAGTACAATAAAATTCAACCCATCACTCAAGGTGTTAATGAATAACACACTACCCAAGGATAAATGAACTAGAAATTAATGAATACAAATCCATAATATGCATGATCATGGGACAATAATTCAAGATGGGTCCTCTTTAAGATGTCACACACGTTGAAATGCATGATTGAAGAATCACACACACAAACATCATACTATAAAATAGGAATAGAAAGAACAAAACATAAATATAACGATGCAAGATTACCAAGAACCCAAGATGCTCTTACATCAGACACCCATGTTTATTAGAAAAGTGATGTCCACATCAGAATTCCTACAAACCTGAGTGAAACCAAAATCATATAACTCAGACTAAGAAATCCAAGAACTATCTTTAACTGGTCTATTCTTCTATGAACTAAAATTTCCAAATAATTCTTTCCTCTAGTACTCTTTCTAATTATGTTGTCCAAAATCCTCTCAATATCCTCTAGCTTATTCTTAGGATAATCTTGCTTCGCCAATGGAACATCATTAGGCTCATGGTACTCATACAAATTAAAAATAGAGTAGTGGTTAAATATCCATGTCATCAAGTAACTTAACTTCAAAAGAATTACCATTGTCAAACTTCCCCACTTTCCGACAAGGTCCAAACTTCTTTGTCTTCATCTTGATATAAGTTCCAACATGGAATATTTTCTTCTTCAAATGAATCATAACCTCATCATCCCATACAAAATCATTAGTTCCATTAGTTGTATCCTCCTCAAAATACCTCAGTGAAATTAGTTCCAATATAGGTAACTTAGCCACCTTTTATTTTTGTGTCTCAAAAACTTTTTTCAGCTCAAGTGTCCACTTGGAATACTTCTTATCACCTCTCATTGTTTCATTCATAGAATTACAAACTAAAACAAATTCTTGATGAAGTTCTAGTAAGAAATTACCAATCCATGGAAAGATCTAACTTTTCCAACACTCTCAAGTGTAGGCCACTCAAAAGTTTCCTTAACTTTCTCAAGATCCATCTTCAAACCATCAACTAAGATTGTAAAACCAAAATACACTATCTTTTGTTTCATGAAGGAACACTTTTAAAGGTCAATCAATAACTTTCTCTCTTTCAATATTTGCAAAAATTCCTAATATGTAAAAAATGATCTTGTTTCTCTTATTGAATATTAAAATATCATTCAAATAGACAATCACAAACTTACCAAAAAAATTCTTCAAAACTTCATTCATCAACCTTATAAAAGAACTAGGTGCATTGGTCAAACCAAAATACATAACTAATGACTCATACAAACCTTCATTTGTTTTGGAGGAAATATTTCATTCATCATCTTCCCCAATTCTGATTTCATGATAGCCACTCTTAAAATCAATCTTGGTAAGACATCTTGCTCCACTCAAATAGTCCATGATATCATCTATTCTTGGTAAAGGAAATGGGTACTTCACTAAAATCATATTTATAGCTCTAGAATTAGCACACATGTGTCATTCTCCATTCTTCTTAAACATATTTGGTACTATACAAGGAATTAAATATTCTTTGATCAAGCCTTTCTATAACAATTCTTGAACTTGTCTATTTGATTCTTCATTTCATATAGGTTTCAACTGGTGCAGTGCTTTGTTAGGTTAACTAGCCCCTGGTATCAAATTTATGCAATGACTAATACTTTTATGTGAGGGGAAATGTGAATCAAGGAGAGTAACTCTAAGTTCATCACACAACTACACACCTCAAAAGGATGAAGTCCAAGGAAGGAGATTCTTTTGAGCCAACCCTCAAAGGTGCTAAACCTTAGAAGGTTAATGCAATCCAAGGGATAAAAGAGTGTCAACTCAAGCTAAGATATAATGATTGTGAAGGAAGGAAAAGAATGATACTTTCCCCTAAGGTTAAAACTAGTTACTTTTAGATCTAAACAATATACAAAATTCTTAAATAAAAATTATGAATTGAAAAAGAAGGAAAGGAAGGCATTTATCTTTGATATTTTGATCCTTAATTCCCAAGTGTTGTGGTACTATTCGAAGTGGATAGAGCAGATATGGGTCTAAAACTGATTGATAGACAAAACCTAGAAATCTTTTGGTAATATGTCAGGGTGCATTAGGGGCAAAATGGTGCATCAAGGGTGTAGTGCACTCTTGATAAAAGGTCTCTGACACTAATTTTGACTTCACAGTTATGCTAAATAATGAAAGGGGTGCTTTGATCCACAATTTTTTTTCCTTTTCTAGATCCACTGATATCTAAATTGGAGGATGTTGGGTGTCTATGTAGGGGTTTACCTTAGTCAACCCTTTGTATTGGTGGTTTCCACCTCCACACATAGTCAATTTGAAATGTAATGTGTGTGATTCTCATGTATGAGCTTGGAATGTGCAAATGCAAGGATCCAAATCCTCATATCCAAAATCCTAGCATGAAGTATTGTGTGTGAATGTGGATGGAATACTAATGCATAGATTTGAGGATAAAATAGAAAGAATGCAAGCTCTAAGGATGAAGTACTCTAGGTCATACTTGTGATCCATATTCACTATTCCATGATTGAATCTTGAATGCTTGAAACAAATGTGAAGATGAAGATGAAAAACTCTTTTGCTTCAAAGAATTTTTCTAAGCTTCCTTGCTTCCACCTTGCAAATGTGCTAAGACAAATTGGGAAGTTTTCAATGGCTTGTCCACATGAAAACATTTTCTTGATTGTAAGTATTCTTTTTTGCTTGATAGTCCACATGCACATGATCTATCCTTGTTTAATGCCAAATGAAGCAATTGAGGGTGTTTATATATGATTTAGATTGATTTCCTTTCATTGGTCTATTGGGCTCAACAACCTAACTTAGAAAAAACCTTGAGAAGTTTCCAACTATTGAGACCCAAAATGGGACCAAATTAGGGGTGGACTGCACCTCTAGTATTCATGTGCAGAAGCCCTTGGGACTATCTTGGGACTCCAAAACAAGTCCCAAAATCTAGAAATTGGGTCCAAATTATGAGGAAAACTCATTTTGATGTGAAAAGGCATTACGTTGATTGTAGGGAAAGGAAAGGGGAGGACCTAGATGAATATATCCTGCCTCAAGTTTTGCTTTGTAGGAGGGGAAAATTAAGGACTTATTAGGTCCTACCTAGATCCCATTTAGGAGGAGGATAGGTGAGAGACTTAAAATGAAATATTATCATTAAATTATATTGAATAGGTGCTAAATGGTCATATATTGAAGCACTTCCAATTTATGGAGGTATATTTAGTCCTTTCTTTTAGCTAGATATGACTCTACGTGAATATACAAGCTAAAGTAAAGAAAAAAATTTAAAGGAAAAGGATATAGAAAAGTATAAGAGTTGTGATCTTGCAAGAAAGTGTTAGTACCTACAAACTCGGGTTGCATTTGTTGCAACTCAATAGCTTCTAACTCTGACTCAAGTCCTTCAAACTATGGCTTGGGTTGCATTGGCTGCAACTCAGGTGCTTCTAAATATTTTGGGGATTGAGAGGTGAAGTCTATTGAATTCTAATTGGATTGGGAAATGTATGAGGTTCAAAGTAAATAATTTTTTTGTAGTCTTCAGGTTCTTTCTTGCTTTCTTCTTCAATCTTTTATGCAAATTCATCAATCTTCACATGTGTACTTTCTATAATCTTATGAGTAGTTAGATTTAGACATTTGTATGCTTTACTTGTGTTGGAGTATACTAGGAATATGCTTTCATCACTTTTGACATCAAAATTACCTTTCCTAGTCTCTTCCAAGATATAACATTTGCTACCAAATACTTTGAAGTAACTTAAGCATTAGGTTTATAGCCATACCATAGTTCATAAGGAGTTTGATTTGAATCTTTCTTCAGTTGCACTCTATTCAAGGTATGAATTGTTGTACTGATTTCTTCCTTCCAATATTTAATTGCAACATTCTTTTCTCTCATCAGGGTTCTTGCACAATTTATGATTCATATGTTCTTTCTTTTTGATATACTATTTTTTTGAGGTGTACCAAGGGATGATACTTGTCTTTTGATTCCTTTCTCAATGTAGAATTCATTGAATTCATTGGAAATGAATTTTCCTTCTCTATCTGACCTTACACACTTTAGTGTCTTTCATGTTTCTTTCTCAACTCTAGCCATATACCACTTGAATTTTTGAAAAGCTTCAAACTTATCTTTTAGATACATTATTGTCATCATCCTAGAATAATCATCAACAAATAAAATGAAATATTTATCTCCATTGTAGGTCTCTATGCCAATAGGTCCACAAAGGTCTGTATGAACCAACTCCAAGACTTCTTCAAAATGATAGTTCTTGCTCTTGAAACTTGTCTTGCCCATCTTACCAATTTGATAATTCTTGCAGATGCCCATGTCAGGTCAGGTTTACACTCCCACCATCATAGTGTTCCATATGTTCAAACTTTATCTATCACCAGTCATATGATGAGAACAACCACTATCAATAATACATATATCATTTTTGCTAACATGAGAAATAATTGTCATCTTATCATCTTCATTATTTGATTCATCTTTTACGATAATATAAACCATTTCATCATCATCACTACTATAAGAATCTTTAGCCATGAAACAAGGTTTCTTACCTTTATCCTTGTAGTCCTTGTAGTTTTTAAAATCCTTCTTTCCTTTATACATGTTGTTTTTATTTTCTTCTTTGTCTTCTCTATTTGGACACCTTGCAACAATGTGACCAACTTCTTCACAAGAAAAATAGATTAGAGGAATTTTACCTTTGTACTTTCCTTTGCCTTTGGGATATCTTCTTGTAAGTAGGGCTTCAATGATTTCAAGATCACTGTTAGAACTGTCTTCTTCTTCACTTTCAGATTGTTTTCCTTTAGAATTTTTAGCTTTCTTCTTGAGTGACAACTTAGCTTCAAATGCAGACTCAAGATGGCTAGAACTAGGAACATAATTATCATAGTTATCTAGCTCAAATGACTTCAACCTTCCCACTAGAACATCCAAATTTATCTTATTATTGGGATCACATTTCATCTCTTGAATAGATGACACTCTAATTGCATAGATAGGAAGAGTGATCCTAAATACCTTATTTACAACTGTCACATCATCAATTTTCCCTCCAGAGGCTTTAATTGCACTTACACTAGCTTTGATTCTCTCAACATATTTTGCAATGTTTTCATCTTTCCTCATCTTCATCTAATCAAACTAACCTCTTAAGAAATCTACCTTGGCTCTTCTCACATTATCATCACCTCCATAGATATCTTTTAGCTTGGTCCACATCTCATGAGTAGTAGCACACCTTTTGACTTCATCAAATTCATTATATTTAAGAGTAGATGCAATGTCAATCATCATTATATTATGATTCTTCTTTTCAGAAATCTCCTCCATGGTCAAAGTTTCAGTAGGAACCTTATATTGGTATTCAAATATTCTAGACCTAAATCACTAATGGTTGCTAGATGTAGCTTTGTAAGTTCTTGCCATGCTTTGAAGTTATCTTTGTTCAACTTGGGAATCTCTCTTCTATAAGACATCTTGATCTTTAGCTTAGATCCTTGAAACCTTTTTAGCAAACACCAAATAATCTGATACCAATTGTTGCAAATATAAGAGGAGTAACTGAGAGGGGAGGGGTGAATCAGTTACTACAAAAATAAATCCAAGATTGCTTAGATGTCAATAAAAAATATAAACTATGTAGGAACTATTGTCACTTGGTTAACACAGGCACTCAGTTAACACTATCAATATGTTGTAACTCAACAAGTACTGAAATATCAACTGTAACTCAACAAATATTGAACATTTAAATCTTAAGATGTTAAGTGTGATTAACCTTAATTAACTTAGTTGTATACACATAAAATAAATAGCATGAACACAAGTGACACCAAAATTTAACGTGGAAACCCAATTTGGGAAAAACCACCAATTGCAACTAGTTACTATTTTTCACTCTTATGAAGTGATCCCTATTAAATATTACAAAACACATTGTTAGGTGTGACCTTATTAGAAGATTTAATCACCCTGTTAGGAATGACCTTGTTAGAGATCTTTAGACACTTCAATCTAGAAATGCCACCTTGTTAGAGGATTTACAAATAGTTGTTATGCTAACTCTGTTAAGAAAGTTTATTCACTACTACAATGGTTAGAGAGTAATGATTAAATGACCTGATTGCTGATGCAATAGTATTGCTGGTTTTAGATCTCAATTCTATCTCAAATACTTGATCCTTCCTGATCAGATTAATCTTTGCATCCAAACAAGGATATTCTACTTATCCTTCCAATTCGCTTCCTCTAAGCATCTTCTTATCTTCCACACATTCTCACACTTTCAATCCTCAACTTGAGTGTATACTTATATCATATACATTGTCAAGTCAGCTCTAATACAACTTATAACAATAATTCTTCATCTCTTGAGTTTGTTAGAACCAACAAACAAATCCATTAAACTTAATATGCCAAAACAAGAAAGTCCTTTGTTAGCTGACCCAACTTGGTAGACACTAACTCTGAAATGATTTTCCTGTATTAACCAGGTAAACTTGATTAACATTGCAACTTCAACAACTTCCTTTGGTGACCGAGTGAGCTCAGTCAACACTGGTTCCATCCAACTTTTCTTTTGTTAATTGAGTGAGCTTGGTTAACACTAAACTTCTATGAACTTCTCTTTGGTGCCCAAGTGAACTCAGTAGATACTGTCTTCTAAACTTGGTAAACACTGGAATGCTCGACAAACACATTAAACTATCTTCATTTCATGAGTGAGCTTGATAGACACTGGCAATTAAATATATGACGTTTTGTGTAACATCAAAGACAATATACAATTAATCAATTGTTTTCAACATAGACATAAGTATTACAAATATTAAATGTAGATAAGTTATTGATCAATATCAAGAAATCTACTATCATGAAGGAGGAGATTATGTGTTTTGGATTTGTGATTTCAGCTAAAGGATTGAAGATGGACCCTTATATGGTTAAAGTGATTATTGAATTACCTACACCTAAGAGTGTTGGAGAAGTTAGATCATTTCATGGATTGGCTAGTTTTTGTTGACATTGTAGTCAAGTTTGTTATTAGTGACACACACTTATTCAAATTATAAGTATCTACCGAGCTTATTGTACAGTTAACAGTGTTAACCAAGAATTTTAGACTCTACTGAGTTCTACAATTGCTATCGTGTTCAAGGAACAATATTCAATTTGTGTTGAGCAATTTCTACCATGATGGTGATCAGTAGTGTAAATTGAGCTTCTCAATGTTTATCAAGTTTCTTAGTGAAAATAGAGTTGTGTAGTGCTTAATGAGTTCATAGTTTAAGTGACAAGAATCTAGTATTGACCAAGCCAATTAGTGTTAACCAAGTGATTTAGTTTATACCAAGCTCATAGTGATAGCACTGACCAAGCTATGCAGTGTGAATCAAGTGATTCAGTTTATATGCTGAGTTTCATAGTATTTACCAAGTCACCAGTGCAAATTGAGGTTAGACTACTTGGAAGTGATCAGTATGGACCAAGCTTCTAGGTCTACTAAATGCATGGCAATATCGAGCATTGACAGTGGATGTTGAGTATCAAAATCTCACCAAGCTAGTCTTTCGAAACTGAGTTCCTGTGGTTGGGCCGACTTTGTGTATTTTGCATAAATTTGTATTGTAGTCGGCTCTATTGAATTATAATTTGGATTGGTATATATGTAATGTAATGTATCACATCCAAAGATGAAGAAATGACATAAATAGAATGTGAATTTGAAGAGCAGAAGCATGAAGTAAAAAGGCTACAGTAGTTCAAGAAGCAACAAAGATCTATCTACTATAGGAAGGTGATCATTACACTAAAAGGAATCTCATTCAACAAACCAAGTTGCAGATCATAGATCAACCACTGTTTCTTCCTAATAGGTGGATCAGTTAAATCCTTTCACAAGGTAGACTTAACAGTCTTTTGTAAATCTATTTACCAAGTGCATACTTCATTGTATGTTTGTAAATCCTTTTGCAAGGTGGATCTAGTAGTCCTTACTGCTCCTAACAAGGTAGATCATCAGAAGTGATCATCGTAAGCCTTGATAGGCCAACTTTATACTATGGTTCTAAAGCTTGTGGGTATCATCCTCACCCTAGTTTTACTTTCTATTTTGAAGGTTTTTGGGTAACCATATTGTGTGTCAAAGTGTTATGAATGTTTTAATGCTTTCAGTTTCTTATACATGGAATTACATCATAATTCAGATGAAGGATTAATTGGTAAATATAGATTAAGTTTTATAAGTTATTGATTCACCCTTCCCCTCTCAGTAACTTAGCCTATCATATATATTTCCAACAATTGGTATTAGATCTTTTTGGTTCTTAGAGAAAAACTTAACATCTTGAGCAAAGATCAAGAGGCTATGGAGGTGTTTAGACTTGATAAGGCTATTGACAATGAAAAGATGGATTTGGAATTGGCTATTGGGCAACTCAAGAAGGTGAAAGAGCAACTCTCTCAATCCCTGAAAAGAAGAAAAGATCTTGCAATCCAAACCAATGACCAACTCTACGTTGAAGAAAGAATTGAAGACATCCATTCAGAAAGCAATTCAGATGAAACTAATGAAGCAATCAAAGAACTATTGGAAAAGAATGGTACACTTTAAGAAGAAGTAAGAAAGCTGAAAAGAGAACAAAAAATTTAGTCAGTAAGATTATGTGAAGTCATGGAAGAGAAAAACAAGATAAAAGAAGAGATAGAAGGAAAGAACAATGAAATTCAACATCCATCCCTTTAGCAAGCAAATTTTATTGATCAACTTACCAATGCAAATGAAAAAATCATGAATCTCAGATCAGAGAATGAAAGATTGCAGAATGACCTAAACTCTAAAAGCCAAATTATAATGAAATAACTTGCACAATAGAAGAAATAATATGAAAGATTATATAAATACTTGATAATAACTGAGAGTAATGTAAGGAAACTTGCAAGAAATAATATAACCATTTCCACATAACCCATAATAGATCTAAAACAAATATGCAATTAAAATCCACATGCAAGAGAATAGACAACATACCCACAAAAATGTGAAATGCCAAGCACAAAAAACTTGATCCAAAAGGTAATCACATGTATCTATAGTTGTCAAAATATCCAGAGCTAAAATATCACCCAAACAAGTGCCAAACCCATTCAACTATCCATACCTCCAAAGTATACCAAGTGAATCTCACAAAATCAACATATCCAATCTATAACCTGCAACCACAAGCCTCAATAGCAATACCTACCACATATATATACCAAGAAGCTCCCACTACAAAATATAATGTCAAATCTATAACCAATCCACTCAAGAAGTGAATCTATGTAGTCTCAAGGACATCCACAACGCATAAACCAATAACCTACACAAACAACTCTCATAAAAAGTCTCCAACATTCTCCCAAGCTCTCCACAACCAATAGAGGAAAGAGATAAAGGAATAACCATGTCATCTCTCACATGCCATATAGTACAAACCAATGATCACAATCTCTAGCCAATCTCAAATCCAATGTAAGAAAAATCGAACATCTAGGAAGATAACCAAGACCAAAGAGAAACCATGCAAATCATATCCCATATCATGTCCTTCTATACACACCTCTAGATGTAAATTGTGCAAGTATGATCTCCTCCATAAAATCCCAACCAAGAAACCTCAACAAAACCCAAACCATACCATATCACTAATCATGGATGTAAGCCTTTCACAAGAAGATCAAACTCATAAACCATTCCCAAATCAAGGAACATGCCCAATATAAAACCATCTCCCAAAATCAACTAGCATACCAACATATGCAAATGGAGATAATCAATGCTAAGCCATCTCTCAAATAAACCCTCTAGAACTAACTCATGTATTGTAGCTCAAGATCCATATCCATGAAACAGAAGCATAAACATAATGCACTTGAGAGAAATAATGGGTTGTACCTCTCAAGTAGCAAATCGTCGAGTAGACCAAAAGTGGGGAATGAGAATGCTCATCAAGATATCTAAGTCTCCAACCAAGGCTCATCTAAGAACAATCCCCTCTCAAGTCCATACCAGGTGAATTCCACTTAGTCGTCCTATTGAAACCATCAACCATCCCAATAAATACTTCTCTAATCCAAGAGAAATCAACACCACTACCATCTCTAAGTATCCATGAGCACCTATAACCAATCAATCCATGCCAACTCCAAATGCAACCTAGCAATATCATGAAGTATCCAACTTATGATCAATGTACGCAATACCAAGAAACTAAACCAAGATCGATGTCAAAGTTCCAACCATGGTTTCAGGAACATAAACATGACAACATGATCTTACCATCTCAACCAAAAGAGATAACATGCTCCATATGAACATACTATAACATGTCACAACTCTAAATGCATATCAAGAGTATACCATGACATAATAATGAAACCATCATAAAACCAAGGATAACATGTCAAATGAAAGCATAAACCACACCTTTATCAAGAACCTCGTTAGTCTTCAAGATGCAACCATCTCCACACACCATGCAGAAAAAAACATCTCCACATACCATGAAGAACCATCTTCATACACCATGAAGATAACCAAGAACCCCATGAGTCCTCAAGATCTAACCATGTTACACACACTATGAAGATAACAAGTGCACCATGCAAATGTCAAAGATGTTTTTGCAACAACAGGGTCTAAGACAAACCTCTAACATCTAAACACACTGAATAAATATATCAATGCCAACAACACCCACTCAATTGTGGTACAAGTCACCTATGGAATCATAAAATCCATCTCCTACATGAAGATCCTCTAGGTCTACACATACAACCAAAGTGACAATACCAAGTGAAACCAAGATCTCCAAACCAAGAAGATACAAACCAAGCTAGGAACTAATCTTGCACTATCACCCCATCACTATCACAAGCTCCCACTAAACCATGTATCCAAGCTATCCATGAAATCATGATGAAAACCATCCTCAAGCCATAAGAATCAAATAAGGCATCAAACCATCAAAGAACTCAAAGTGCACATCATGAGCTCCTCAAAAGAAACCAAATAATAACCATGATCCTCAACTGAGAAGATATACCACCATAACCAAATCGGAAATCCAAATCAATAAAAATCAAGGATGTACTTCTATATCCAATCTTTTCATGCCAAAATCCATGACACCATGACACCATGATCACATCCATGAATTGAGCAACTAACTCTCAAAGTGTCGAACTTGTTCAGCATAAAATAGTCAACCACAATCCTCCACCATGACTATACTTGGTAACAACATCTCATCCCTTCTACATGAAGAAAAATCAACAAATCATGTGACTTAGGGCATATACAATCCAAATTCAAGCCACCAATCTAAATATGCATCAATAATGAAAGATTAATGGGAAAAGACAACCCATAACCAAGCCATAAATGCAACCTGTAAGTATAGACCGCTTACAACTCTACACAACTTATAGACCCAAAAAGTCATCATACATATCTAAATCAAATACTAATAACCATATCAACATGAGACCAATATTAAATATGAATTGAGTATACAATGACAACAAATCTTAAATCTCCAAAATATACAATGCCATAAACTCACAATACTACCATAGTGTCTATATATATCATAAAATGTTTAGATTAATATACCACTAAATAAACCATACCAAACTTGCACCAAATCTGAACCAATGTGTAGAGCTCTCCAAGAGCTTTCTGTTGACTACTCAAAGTCCCAAATCCGACTCTGTATGCCCAAGTTATGCCCTAATTTGTGCTCAAAATAAACAACATCTAAATTTTGGACTCTTAAAACCTAACAAAATGTCAAATTCATAGAACCAAACCTACACCAACTTGTAGTTCTTTGAATTAGCTTTCCAACGCCTATAAGAAGTCTGAAATCTGATATCTTGAGAGAAAATTATGATCATTTTACTAAGACAATCTTTTTACCATTTTCACTGTGATTTTTTTTTTTGTGATGAAAATTTCGACAGGATTAAATTTGATGACCATCATGGGCTGAAACTAAAAAGTTCTTTTATTTTCTCTGAACATGGCCAAACTAGGGCATATTATATATCAAAATTTATGAAAACAATGATTCAGATCCAATGGTGAGGTCTATTTTTACTTAGGAGGTCATTTCTACAAGCTCCCCTTAAAACTCTCATTTAAATGAAACATTTGAAAAACTCTTTTGTCTAACAATTTCACATGCCCAAAGTCTACCAATATCCCATCATAACAACAAATCCAAAAAACCCTCAGATCTACAATAAACAACTCATATATCTTGCCCTTTCTTTTTTCCTCTCATGCATTCCCATAGATTCAATCTAGGGTTACAATAATAAAACCATAATTCTGATACCACTTGTAAGGAAACTTGCAAGAAATAATATAATTGTTTTCACATAACCCATAATAGATCTAAAACAAATATGCAATTAAAATCCACATGCAAGAGAATAGACAACATACCCACAAAAATGTGACACAAGATATACCCTGGGAAACCCTCATCGAGGGAAAAACCCAGCCTCCAAAAGCATCCATCACCACATATTATTCAACAAAAAATACCATTTCAATACAACCATGGAAACCTTCAAAGTCGTAGCCACAACTGAGCAATCTATGTGAATAAGCATGAATTCACACATCCCAGGCCATGCTTCCAACCTTCACAAATGCTCCCTTGGCTAACCTGTCAAGCCTTGTCTCGCTCGACTCTTTCCTTTTTTTTCCTTCTTGTCTTCTCCTTCTCACTTATAACAACTACCCTTGTGGCTGCTTATATAGTAGCAGCCCCATATTTAATATTGAAAATTTAATTCTTTTCCCCAATATTAAATAATTACATGAAATATTATCACAATGTTACAATACAACTCATCAAGTATATCCCAAGGAAATATTTACATGTTGCATGTCCATCTAGGTGCAAAATTACATAATAAAATAAAATAATACAATATAACAATATTATGCAATGCGTGCAACACCCATTATCTCAACAAGTAATAGGCCACTTCGAGGGGGCAAAATCCAAATATCTCCAATGAGAACACACTTCCCAATATCATGTTGAAATAAGACTCACAACCTCCTACATATATCTAATTATGCTTAGGTTGAATAGACACCACCCTAAATAACACCTAGGTAGACCTACCTACCTAAATAATAATATAATAATGATAACATGACTTAATTATGGATTAAGATAGCCACAAGTTGACTATTCATAACCCTTTATACACCAATATTAAGGGCACAATATGCCCCCACTCTTGAAAGAAGCATTGCCCTCAATGCTAACCAAGTGTGGATTCTTTTGAATGAACTTCTCATCCTTCCATGTAGCCTCTTCAACTAGTAAGTTCTTCCATTGGATGAGATGCTGAGTTAGGTTTTTGTTCCTCAGCTTCTTCGTATGTGTTTGAAGAATGCACTCTAGTTCCAAAATTATTCTTCCTTCTTCATCAAGTTCTGGTAGTATTGTTTGAGTAGGAATATTCTGCCCAATTACCTTCTTCAAATAAGAAACATGAAAGGCTAGATGTATTTTTGTTATTGGTGGAAACTCAAGCTTGTAGGCAACACTACCAATCTTTTTCCTGATTTGATATGGTCTATAATATCTCGGAGACAAATTATTATTCTTTTTTTGTTGCTTCATTGAGATATGTTTATAAGGCTACAATCTTAAGAAGACCTAGTCCCCAACTTCAAAGTTTCTTTAACTATGATGTTGGTCAGCTTGTTGTTTCATTCAATTTTGTGCCATAGCTAAATTCTCCCTGAGTCCTAAAAGAACTTTTTTTTGATGAAGCAAGTGATCCTCTACTACCTGAACTCTTGGTGACACCTTTAATGATGATATGATGGAGGGAGGATGATATCCATAAAGTGTCAAAAATGGAGACATTTTTGATGAGCTATGAAAATAAGTATTGTACCACCATTCTATAAGAGGTAGCCAATCTTCCCATTGAGATTATTTTTTTGAAGTGAAACAACATAGATATCCTTCCAAATATTTATTAACAACCTCAGTTTTCCCATCTGATTGAGGATGGTATGAAGAACTATGAGCCAATTGAGTACCCAAACATGAGAATAAATCTTTCCAAAAGTGATTAGTAAAGATAGGATCATGATTGCTAACAATAACCTTAGGTGTACCATTTAGCTCTTGGAGAATATAGCTTTTGGATATTCTCCAAGAAAGCTTTTTCCACTATACTTGCTATAAAAGGATGTGATAATGCAATAAAATGTGCATATTTAGTGAGGTGATCAACTACTACCATGATGACATTATGACCTTTAGATTTGGGAAGCCCTGTGATGAAGTTCATGGATACCTCTTCCCAACGCTGCTAGGAATTGATAAAGGCTACAAGAGACCCGGTGTCTTAATTGTTTCCCTCTTATTTCCTTGACAAACTAGACATTTGACCACAAATTACTGAATATCACCTTTTAGCCCTTCCTAAAAAAATCTTGCTTGACTCAATGATATGTCCTCAAAAACCCTAAATGACCACCAATTGGGGACTCATTTAGTTCTTTGAGAATCTTTTGTTTAAGAGTGGAATTCTTGTAGAGATACAAGTGCTCTTTATACCAAAGAATATCCTCCTTTAAACAAAACTTATCTGAACTACTAGGGTCATTTTTAATTTGTTAGATGATATTTCTTGTTGCAACATCATTTTTCCACTCTTCTTTGGCTTCTACCACTCTATTTTCTTGTAATATTGAAAGGGTACACAATAAGGCTTCATCTTTTTCATCCTTCTTGGAAAGTGCATCAACCACAATATTTTTCTTCCATTTCTTATATACAATTTCAAAGTCATATCCCAACATCTTAGTGACCCATTTTTGTTTCTCTTTTGATGATAGTTGTTGTTCCAAAAAATATTTTAGGTTATCATGATCTGTCTTAACCTTGAAGTGTTGAACCATTAAATAAGGCCTCCATTTTTTAACTGCATGAAGGATTGCTAGTATTTCCTTCTCATAAATAGGTTTGAGTTTATTTTTACCTTTTAATTGATGAATCTCAAAAGAAATTGGTCGATCTTCTTGCATGAGAACTACTCCTATCCCATTTCCAGAAGCATCACATTCCACAATGAATTCCTTGGTGAAGTCTGGAGTGGCAAGCACTAGAGTTGCACACATAGTCTTCTTCAATTGCTCAAATGATACATTAGCAGATTCATTCCAATAAAAAAAATCCTTCTTCAATAGAGTGGTAAGGGGTGCTACTATATGACCATAATTATTCACAAATCTTCTATAGTATCATGTCAATCCCAATAAACCCTCAGCTTCTTAATAGTTTTTGGAATAAGCCATTCCATGATAGCCTTAATTTTGTTAGGGTCAACCTTTACTCCTTCATCTGAAACTATGTCCCAAATACTCCACCTCCTTAAGACAAAAAGCACACTTGGATGGCTTAGCATAGAGTTGATGATCTTCAAGTAATTGTAATGCTTGATCTACATGCTGCAAATGTTCTTCCTAAGTCTTTCTATAAATTAATATATCATTAAAAAACACTAACACAAACTTTCTCAAGAACTTCTTAAAAATGGAATTCATCAAACTTTAGAATGTAGATAGTGCATTGGTAAGATCAAATGACATCACCAAAAATTCATAATGACCTTTTCGAAATGTTGTCTTACAAATATCTTCCTCCTTAATCCAAATCTGGTGACAACCTGATCTAAGATCTAACTTGGTAAAATAAATAGCTTCATTTAATTCATCTAGAAGATCATCAATGACTAGAATAGGAAACTTATCTTTAATGGTGTACTTGTTGATCACTCTATAATTTGGACACATGCCAAGTTTCATACTTCTTACGCACCATCATAACAGGTGAGGAGTAAGCACTTTGGCTATGCTTGATAATTCCTGCCTCTATCATTTCCTCAACAAATTTTTCTATCTCACTTTTTTGTATGTGTGGGTACCTATAAGGCCTAATGTTTGGTGGCTAGCTCCTTGGAACTAGTTTTATGGCATGGTCATGACCCCTCTTAGGAGGAAGTCCTTTAGGCATATCTCCAAGAATTAGTGAGTGATGATCAATTATTGCTTGTAAATCTAAATGAGTAAGAGCATTAGATTGAGAGACTTCTAATGAACATAGCTAGGTCACAAATCCATCTGCACCTTTCTTAAGAAGCTCTTTTATTGGATGAGAGCTTACCATTTGTGTGGATTTTGCCTTCAATCCCCTTAGCTCCACTACCTTTCCTTTTAATTGAAATGACATGTATAGTTCTTGGAAGTTCATCTCAATTGTTCCTAATGTAGTAAGCCATTATACTCCCAAAACAATATCCACTGCACCCATGGATATTGGATACATTGGGGTATCAAGTTGATAATCTCCCATAGATAATTTGATGTTGTGAAACTTCCCTGAACAACTAACTATGCCCCTATCTACAATCAAAACTTGAAACTGTGGGGTTGCATATATAAAACAATTTAGAAGAGTTGCCAACTTTTGGTTGATGAAACTATGAGAACAACATGAGTTGATCAACACTGTTACTTTCTGCTTCTTTAAGAAACCAACTACCTTGAGAGTTTGTGGTGCACTAAAACTTGAAAGTGCACGACAATAAATTATTGGTCGAGAATCATGTGATTCCTCACTTGACTCCCTATCCTCCTTTGATATGGGCTCATCCTCTTCTTCCTCACTTGGACCTTCAACATAGAACAATTTCTTTTCACTACATTTATGTCCTCGACGATATTTGCTATCATAATTGAAACACAACCCTTTTTCTCTTTTATCCTTAATTTTTTGCGGATTCAACCTAGTAGGTTAAGGAAGAGAAGGTGTTGAATATCCTTTTTCTCTTATCACATTAGCCCCTTGCTTTCTAGGAATCAAGAACTTCTCCTCTACCTTGTGTGCCAATATAAAAGACTCATTTACTGAGCTTGGACAAAACATGTGTACCTCATGTTGAATGTGATCCTTGAGACCACCCAAGAATAAATCATTCAAGTTCTCCTTTGTAATTGTATCCACTCTTAAGGATATATTTTGGAATTAATCCTTAATTGATCCTATTTGTTGAAGCTTAGCAAGTTGGCTAAAGAAGTTTTTTGTCACACTATTGCTATATTGTGCTTGGAGTTCTTCTATAAAAATTGACCATGATACAGTGAGACCCTTTTTCTTCCTATGTGTACAAAGCCAATGATACCAAATGAATTTATTTGGTTCTTGATATAAGGAATTCATCATGACCTTTTATTCATATGGGATTTGATGTAATTCAAAAAAATTCTCCATTTGATTTATCCATGTTAGAGGATCCTTTCCATCAAATTTGTGCACATCCATCTTTGGAAAAAAATTCCTAGATCCCATAGGATTAATAAAATTTTTGCTATTATTAGTTGATTTGAAGGTTTCACCCTGATTGCTTAAGAGATCCTTCCTTGTTTCATTCATATAGGTACTTAACATACTTTGTATATCTGATATATCTCCTTGTAGGTCACACATATCCCTCTTAACCTCTTCCTTGAACTTACTTATTTCCTCATTGGGATTGCTATCCTATGTTGTTTCCCAATCTTGATCAAAAGAATTCCGTGGTGTGGTAGCATTCTTTTTTCCTCTTGTTGGAGGCCTTTTCATGATGGAAACCAATATTTTTGAAATAAATCAAACAAATGAAATATAAATTCTCTGATTTATATATTCATTATTATTTTTTAACTGTAACTTACTAGGGCCAAGATACCCTAAGGAAAAATCCAATAAATTGGCGAATTTGTTGCCTTGAAAGGAATTTTCCTAAATTTGTAATAACTTGCTTATTTTTGCTTCAACTTCTCCAAGCTTTGAAATGTAGGCTCCTCTATTATGTATTCAAAAACCCAATAGAAGTTATGCTCCAATTCAATAAGATGTGAGAGATATGTAGATCTCAATAAATTGTGCAAAAATAGTAATTCTGCAATAATTTTCTCAAATTTGCTCCGATTCCTCTAATTTTTTTAATATAGCTTCTTTAATATAGTCTTCAAAAACCCTTTAAAAATCTTTGAAAATTTTTCTAAAATTTGAAAGTTAGGGTCTTCCCAAAATCGCCTCAATGTTGAGAAAAAAATCTTACCTTTATGGTACCAAGATCATGCTCTGATACCATTTATAATTAAATAACTTGCATAATAGAAGAAATATAATGAAATATTATATATATACTTGATAATAACTAAGATTAATAGGCCACTTCAAGGGGGCAACCTCCAAATATCTCCAATGATAATAGACTTCCCAATATCATGTTGAAATAAGACTCACAACCTCCTACATATACCTAATTATGCTTAGGTTGAATAGACACAACCCTACATTACACCTAGGTGGACCTACCTACCTAAATAATAATATAATAATGATAACATGAATTAATTAAGGATTAAGATAGCCACAATTTGACTATTCATAACCCTATATAAACCAATATTAAGGGCATAGCACAAACCTATTGATCTCAGATTGGTTTTCACAATTGAGTGTCAACACACTTAAGAAACTTACTAAGTTCATGCCGAGCTAGTAACATATGCCGAGTATAATGTGTATAGATGTCAAGTTGCAATGAGTGCTGAGTAAATAGTAAGTGCTAAGCAAATAGACAGAGCCAAGCAAGTCTCAAGTGTCGAGTGAACAATAGTTGCCGAGCAAGTTCAAGTGCCGAGCCAAACATAATTATAGTATGTTCTCAACATCAGTATCGACAAGTGTCATGTAACACAAGAATGATCTAGTTGTTTGTGATGGTACAAAGAACTATGTAAACCATTTTTGAGCTGACATATGGATAGATCTCAAAGCTTTGAAGATAAGATCGAATCTATTTGGATCCCCTATGCGATCAACATGCAACCAATCAAAAAAATGGAAGGAATTGAGTTGGAAAATTGGATGAATCTCAATTGTAGATTCATACCTAATCCTAAGCCACCAAAGTCTTTTTAAAGGGAGACAAAGCCCCATAATTCAGTATGAGAGAGATCATTAGAGAATGCATGTGAGAAGGTGATGATAGCAGTGAAAGGGGTGAATTGATCAGCATACATTCAAGGTGACTTAGAAGGAGGACATAATTATAGAATCAATTATCAGAATAAAGGATCAATGATACACCAATTTCACATCAGATCAGAAAGGATTAAGAAGGACTAAACTGAGATCTAAAATCAACAATATCAGCTTGTAAGTGTATTAGATCAAACATTCTACTATACTTTCTAACAACTGTATCAGTAGGATGAAATCCTTTATATTAAGGTTGACTTAATAGTCATTGAAAAATATTTTAATAGGGTGACATTCCAAGTGAGTGTTCTAAAGTCCTTTAGCTAGGCACACTTTCAACAAGGTGTTAAAATCCTTTAACAAGGTAGGATCTAACAATACTTTGTAAGCCTTTAACAAGGCAGGCCTTTCATAGGACAGATCATGAGAATGGTCAAATCATGTAACCTTAATAGGTGAAATTCATTGCTGTAGTAGTGAAGAATTGTGGATGTCATCCCCAGCCTAGTTTTACCTTCTCATTGGAGGGTTTTTGGGTAATCATATCTAGTGTGAAGTGTTTATGTGAATGCATTTACTTTACATGTTATTTGAATATGTTTATGCATGCATTATTTTAGAGTTAAAAGTTTTATTGGTTAGAGATTAGAACTTCTGATTCACCCCCCCTCTCAGAAGTATACATTTCCCATTTGTATTTCCAACAAAACCAATGAGAGGATGATGAAATCTCAAGTAGACATGGATCAACTAAATGAGAAAATCCAGTACAGATAGAAAGGAAAAACAAGAATTGGATATACAAAAGAAGGTGAATCATCCAAGAAAGGAGCCCAAAAGAATCAAAGACCTACTTGCAGTCATTGTGGTAAGATAGGTCATACATCAAAAAAATGTTGGAGCAATGGAAAAGCTAAATTCAATGGAAAATGCTATAATTATAACCAGCATGGTCATAGAGTTAATGAATACAAAGAGAAACCTATATTTGAAGGCAAATGTCACAAATGTAAGAAGCATGGGCACAAATCTTCAGAGTGAAAAACTAAGATATTGAATCCAATAAAATAGATTGTAAAAGCTATATTTGGTTGGGACTATAACACTTGGTGCAAATGTCATTACTGTGGAGAATTTGGACACATTGGAATGATTGTGTAAAACATCACATGAGGATAAGAGACACCACTAGAAGATGTTTTATTTATATAGAACCTAGTCATCTTGCTAAGAACTATATGAATACTAAACACTACTACATTTAACCTCATTTTTCTACCAAAATTTTTGACCATCAACTAAATAAGTTTAGGTTGGTTGAAATGTTAAGGCAAAAATTTATTTTTTTTACATGTAAGCCTCGTGTTGGTCAAAATTTTGACCAAAACGGGGGTGATGATCAAAATTTTGACCAACATGGAGCTTATACATCGAAAAAAAAGGAAACATTTCTCACTTTGTCTTTCGTGCACGCAGGTTCATTTGGGTTTTCTATAAATTTTCACATGCTTTTTGCAGAGGGTAGGGCTGGTGTTTAATGTCAGATACAATCAAAAGCTCACAAGATCCTTCTATTTTGGAAAAAGATGAATAGAAAGATGAAGACATGTAGAAGTGTTTGACACCTAAGTCATGCCAACTCCTCTTGCAACTCCCTATGCATCAACTTTCTCACATTAATCTTTGCTTTCAAGTCAAATAATCATGAGAAGCAGCATCGATAAAGACTTATTATATATAGGCATTTTCTTACACTATTATTCAATGTCAGAAGAGTGTAGATCTAAGCTGGGAGCAGAAGAACAAGGATTCAATCTTGTTTCTTTGGTTTTTAGTATGGCTTCAAAGAAACAAAATCTTTATCAAATGTTGGGGTTTGGGTGATGAACATAATTAGCTTTGTGGGGATCATAATGGTTAATAAGCAACTTATGTCTGGATATAACTTTAGATTTGGTATGTTTGAATAACTTGTATTTATCAAATTTCATTTGAATAACTTCTTAACAGATACTTTCTCTAGGAAGAAATAACATGTAGTCTGGTTGTTAGCAATGGTTATATGTTGAATTGATGAATGAGAATATCTTGCAATGAATGGGAAGTCTAGATCGAGGTATTTATTAAAATTGTGTGGGTTACAAATTGATGTTGACCAAAATTCACCTTGGACCATAATGATTATACAATCTTGCATACATAACTTGCCTTTTCTAATAGGGACAAGCTAATCTTCAGACAAAATGTACTAAAGACAAAACAAAGTCAAACTTTTATTTTTTCTAGATTTGCAATGATTTTTAATAAAAGCTTCCACTTATAATACAGAGCACTATCATGTATCAATTGACATGTTCTCATAATGTAGTGTTGGTTACTTATGATGAATTATTTTATTCTTCATGAATTTATTAGATTTCACAATTAAAGAATTGTACTTTCAATTTCTAGATTTGATTGTGTATAGTTTTTTTATCATCAATGTTTCAGATCATACTGTACGATCCATCATTAGGATGCTAGAGAGAAAAGAACATAAGATAATGGATTTCAGAACTACCATACTTTAAAAATGAGGAAGGGGAGGTGGTAGGGGAGGAGAGAGAAGGTTGACAAGACCCAACCTCAATAATGAATGAGAATAGCAAAGAATGAAGGGGGGATGGGGGGCAGTTGGGGGTAATACACTCAAGGGAGTGGAGAGAAGTCAAACACACACACACACACACACACGAGGAAAAGATCAAATAGATAAGATATATTAGCACTCACATACACACCCATTTCCTACTCCAAAAGCTTCCCAACCTTATTTCTTGTCACATTTTCGTTGCATTCATGTTTTTGATTACTTGTGGCAACATAGGCTCCACCCATATGTCTAGGCCATGGCCGATAGAACTAAATTTCTCATGCATATTACTTTGGCACATTGATTTTGTTTGTATTGATGCTTGAAAGCATGTTTAGCCATTTAGAGTTTCAAATTTTGTGGAAAACTTTGCTTGTTTTTATACAATGCTTTTGTTCTTATATAAGGAACAAGCTACATATCTTGCATAAATGGAACTTCTCTCACCCCTTTTATTTTAGTTTCATTTAAAATCCTGCCACATAAACCTTAGCATATAGTGAAGATGCCTGACTCGATTTTACAAAGGTCCAAGATGAAGGTTGAATTGTCTGTTGTTTACTATAATGCACTAAAAGTGTGGCTGAATTGACTTGGGTAGTAACTTGAATGATTTTTGAGAATCCTATCTTTAATGGTGAATTCCCCAATGTCATTTGTACATTATCATCCATGTATGCATGAGGAAATGAAGGAACTTTGGTCAATTATTTCAGTGCTTTGACTTGATATATAAGGACACTAGCTTAGTACTCTAGACATCTTATGTTGTCCCTAAAAGAGTAGGTAGTAAATAAATTAAGATATAATAGCTTTTTTTGTTATGGATATTCTGAATGAGGGGTTGCCTTCTTGGTTTTATTGGGTCTAACCTTTAAGTACATAAATTGTTAGAGCACAAGCCACTGCTACAACTCTGGCCTCATGTTGACATTCACCTACAAGTCTACAAAATAATGCTTGAATAATATAAGAGGGTATTTTTTGATTTCAATGTACATCATTTCATGATTTTTTTTTTCAAATCATCTTCCTTTCTTTTCCTTTCTCGTTGAAAATTTCTTGTATGCTTTGCAAGCCCCTACACTTTTGCAAGTTGTGCATTCCTTTATTGTTATAATGTTAATAGCTTGAAGGTTTAGGAATGACCTCTTTGCTTGCTCTTGAGAGAGGTATGAATTTAATATTTATACAAATTTGAAATTCTTTTCTATGTACATAGGTAGCAATTCACAAAAGTATCAAAGTAGCAAGAGTCAGAACTTGAGTGATGCTTTCCTTGGTTCTTCTTTATATTATGGAGGGCGTGATCTGTACCATGATCATTGAACTACAAAAGAAGAGTGGGCACGGGCATGTATCAATATGATTTCCTTTCTCATCATGTCATTAGAAGTCATTTTATTCAAATTGTAGGCATGTGTGAAAAGTTGTCCAATTTTAGATTTGAAGCAAGCTTTCCATGATACAAAATCAGATGTACATCATGAGTACAAGGTACTTATTTTTGTTTCCTATAATGTATACTATGAGCTGTGTTATTGTTTTCTTTTTCCAAATCACTTTTAAACATATATCCAAGGGGAATGAAATGGAAATTATATGCTCCAAGGAATAAAGGTTTGTTTTTTTGAAGTGCATAAATACAAAAGTTGTTTGTATGTTCTGCATTCTTTTGCAGTATAGTTCTTGGTTTCTTAAATAGGCATTGGTGTGACTAACCTCATTGGTTAATGCATGGAAAATATGACATTTACAGCTTATATGTACAATCACACCAACATCTAGTAATATGGAGGAGACTCACAACACTTTAAAGTTTACTCAAAGAGCCAAACAAGTTGAAATTCGTGCTGCACCAAATAGGGGTTGTATTTCCATTACTTAAAAAAATGACAAATATAGGTACTAGATTAACATCTAAGACTTTGGAAATTCTTTTACTTTAATATTTCTTTTGTGTATAAAGCTAAGGCTTTGCTTGCCTATGTAGATCATTGATGAAAAGTCATTGATAAAAAAGTACTAAAAGGAAATTTCGAGTTTGAAGGATGAACTTGATCAATTAAGGAGGGGTATTATTGTGACAACTAGTTAGGAGGAGCTTATGACAGTAAGGCAACAGGTCCTTTCCTCTAACCAATTTGTTACTTTCTTCCTGGCATTGGGATGTCTTGTGTATTACATTTATGTGATCCAATTTCAATGTTTTTTTTAATAGTAGTTAATGATTACAAATTGTGTTCCCCCCCCATTTTTTACAGTTAATCTATTTTGAAGTTCTTATTCATGACTCATATAGTGAAAAAATTTGGAAGACAATGAATTATCTCACTGCACCTATACATATATATTTAGCCTTTTAGGTAGTTATACTCTATTGTTAATGAGTCTGAGAGTTGTACATTGTGAGTAGCTTGAAGCTAGCCAAGTCAAAATGCAATCGAGGTTAGAAGAAGAGGAGCAAGCTAAGGCAACACTTATGAGTAGAATCCAGAGGCTGACCAAGCTGATCTTAGTATCTATAAAGAATGCAATTCCTACAAATCTTTCAAACATCCCTATTCATTAGCGCAAACATTCTTTTGGTGAAGATGAGGTAATTATAATTTATATTCAAGCCTTGAAAATTTCAAATGCTTCAACTAATTTGACAAGTTTATGAAAGATCTATGTGTGTATTTTTATAGATTAGTTTTTTGAAGTGAACAATTTACAAACTTAAATCTCAATTGTTGGAGCTAGTCAAATCTTAGGCTTATATTTGTTCATCTGATCTATAATGAATGACATGGATACATTTGAATATGGAAACTTAATTAGAGTGCTCACAAGTTGTAACCAATTTGATAGGATGTTAGGAACATATGCTACAATAAGTAGTCCACCTTTGCCAAAAGACCTATATCTACTTGTCACACCTAAATGGGAAAATTGGCATTTTAGATGCTACTTGATTATGTTTTGAAGCATATCCCTCATGCAATGTAGGTTTGAGGCTTTATCACATGTCACATAAGGATTCATCTTTTAGGCAAAAGATAATTGCTATAAGAATGCAACATGATTTCAAATCACTTAATTGGAGAGCCCCTCAAAGACATTGCAACCATATACCAATGCATGCAGACTATTCTCTCATAGAAGAATTTGAGGACCAGATAACCTATGAAAATGCATTAGGACAAAAAATTTAAGTCACAATTCTATTTATTCATTCTTGAAACCTACTTAAAAGTTATCTATGCACAATTTTTGAGTATACATGCTTGGTTCTTGTCTATTACACTAACATCATTAAGATCACATCTAGATAAATTAAGAACCATTCCAAAAGCCTCCTACTTTACACGCTCTTCAAGTTTAGACCTATTGATAAAAGTTTCATGATAATGTTGCCCAAGCCTTTACCATTATGATGCAGAGGTGTATTTTAATTCTGACAAGTATACTAGATATCTTAAGTTCTTGATTCTTCCATCATTTATGTAAGATATAAATATATTTGAGCCATTCCAAAGGCCTTATTCATTGCATGTTCTTCAAGTTTGTGCCTATTGGAAAAGGTTTGCATGATGATGTTGCCCAGGCCTTTGCTTCCAAGATGTAGAAGTGTCTTTTAATTCTAACATGTATAACAGGTACTAAAAGTGAATTGCCTGTATTGTAGAATGGAACGACCAACTTATTCCAAATTGAATTGATACTTATCTTTATCATTTGATTTTTTTAATTTGAGCCAATGAGATCATGGCTCATATGTAGCTCTATTTTTGTTCCCGTTCAATTGGTCTCAAGCATTAACACCATACTTCATAAATATATGTTCCTTTTCTAATAAATAATGATAGAACCTTTAGCCAAATGCACAAATATAACAAGTTTTACTTGCTTTTACTTTATGTTGATTTGTTACATTATTTTTAGGACAGTTGAGGTTTGATTTAATGAGGATATGCAAGTAGCGCCATGACTTTCTTTAAAACTATACCACACTTGATTTCCTCATTCCAAATTCTATTTTGAAAAGTCAACTAAAACATACTATATGCAATCGCAATGCAATACATAAGCTTGAAACATTTGCGTTACAAATACTTCCAATTGTGCTCCATGCAAGTTTGTGCAGATGGACTAAATTTCAGTAGTTTGGATTCTTCATTATAATATAATTCATTTTCCAATGTTCTTTTGTTTTATATTGGGTCTATTTTCTTGAATCTTCATATTTTTTTAGGATACAAGCATCAACTATTATTATTTTATAGAAAATTTAAAGTAATTGTTAATTTGGATTCCTGCTAACCCTCCATAAACAACTAATATTTTTCTTTTTTGGAGTACATGCAACAGAGATTAACAAATTGATGCAAGAAAATGTAAGGCTAAATGAAGAAAATGGTGGCCTACAAATTCAAAGTTAGAAGTTGGCTGAAGAATTGTCATACACAAAAGAGCTGGCCTTAGCTGTAGTAGTTGAGATCAAGAATCTGTTAGAGGAAGTTACAAAGCTTTCTTTCCAAAATTCAAAATTGTCAAAAGAACTGGCAGCAACCCAAGAAATGCTATCTGTTAGGGGCTTAGTAAAATAGGGTCTTAGCAATGGTCAACATAAGAATTATGATGCTAAGATTAGGAGAGCACGTTATGGTAATAGGATATTTGAGGTTGGCCATGGGGGCCATGATGATGTAGATTCATGGAGTCTTGATCTAGAGGGTATGAAGAGAGAGTTGCATGCAAGAAAAGAGAGGGAAGTTTCTCTTGAGGCCGCTTTAGCTAAAAAATATATTGTTGAAACATAATATCAGAAGAAAATTGATGAAGTAAAGAGGAGAGAGACAAATTTGGAAAATGACTTAGCTGGCATGTGGTTCTTGTTGTAATATTGAAGAAAGAGGTAGTAAAAAATGTAGAGACTAGAATTGTCGATGTTGTTGAAAATGGTAGAAATAGTGTTGGTAATACAGATGGCTTAAAAATTCAAGAGGATGATATTAAAGTGGGTGAGTAGAAGGACACATATGCATTAGAATGTTTAAAGGCTTCTCTTGAAGTTGAAAAGAAACAAGGTGTGGAAATGACATCACTTATTGCTCAGCTGAAGGTAATGTAGTTAGAAATATGAGAATATCATGTGGATCATATATTTTAAGCTCTTTTTGATAGAACATGTAGATGACAATGTGTGTGTATACATTTTGTACTCATATGCATGATAGGATTAAATGACAAGGTGCAATTCTTTCAACTCCATAGCTGATTGTGAAGTTACTTGAGAATTTATAGTAATTTCATGGTTTCTTTCAACCAATCAAATCTGTTAAATCATTAGAGTAATACAAAAATCAAGTATACATAAAAATATTTAGTTCTTTCTTGTTGTCAAGTATGACATGCACTTAACTTTATTGCAAAGTGAGGAGCTAGAGGGTTTAGAACTTTATGCTTTAGAAGATCTTCAAAGTCTTCATGTTGAGGCATTGACCAAGCTTTGTAAAGCTAAGGTCTCTTTCCTTTTTCCATAATTGAATTTTTTGTACTTTTGAAGTAGTTATCAAATGCTTTCTTTTCAAAGAAAAATTCCAATCCTTCTATATGTGTCTATACTAGACCAATGTGTGGTAAATCCCTAATCATTTTTATATAAAATATTATGCAGTCTTATCATTAACATTGGCCTCTTCTTGAACAATATTTTCATACACTTTATTTTGAGCAGTGTGCACTTGATCATTTGATTCCTCCTAAAGATGTTGAATGAAAAGATAAAAAGTTGATAAGATAATAAGTTTTGCGATTGTTGTGGCTACAATCCTAAATTGTATAATCTCAGAGTATAATAATAACTATAATAGTGCATACACAAACAAACACACACACACACACAAACACACACCTTTTCACAGGATTAGTGATCATTGTCTATAAATGAATCATAAACAGTAGCAATTCTAAGGAACCACAATCTAATGAAGGGGCAAGGGTTACTTAAGATGAGACACCTAAGCGATGCAGCTCTTTCTCCTCTCCTGAGGAAATCTCTTATGAATCCTCAATTTATCTATTAAATTAAATTTCCAATCTTTCAAGAAATATTAGTCTCCTACAATTAATAATATCTGGATTAGTGAGGAAATATGGTAGGGAGGTGCAACAGTGCTAGTTTTCTTCAATTGAGTAGCCTGGCCCAACCTACTCAGTTTGTGTCCCATGAGGTAAAATGACTTGGTTGGTCAATCCATGCTCACAACTTGGGTTTAGTTGTGAAGAACCATTATCTATGCTTCCTTCAATTAAACAACTAGCATCTAGTTGGTTAGCTTATGGGCCAAGGGGTCAATTGACTTGGTTGGTTGTTCTATGCTTTTGGGCTTAATTGTGAGGAACAGTCTCTGGGCATCCTATAGGTTGTTCCCATTAAATTCTTAATATGGTTAGCTATTGGAAATATGTGAAGAATTGGATTCAGTGCATTTAGGATATTATATTTTTCAATAGGAATTATCTATATATGATCTACATCCTTGATTTTAACGTTTGGTATTAATTGATTACAATTATCTCTAAATTGAATTGCAATTATGTACTAGAACACTAATCAATATCAAGTACATCCCTAAAGGGGACATTACAAAGAATTTGCACATCTATATATAATTGTGTTCATTTCCTTGGAATTTGTGTACTATTCAACACTCTGCTACTTGTGAACTTGTGATCAAAGCAACATTCTAGGCATCCTAGAGTGAATGACTGGGCTAGATTTTCTCAACAAGTGAAGTGCGCCATAGACTCTGAAGCTGAGCTTCCCAAGTGCAAGGATTCTTTACTTGTGGTGCCTTGAATCTGCATCTTCTTGTAAAGAAATTGTTGGAGGAAGCTAAATCTGATACTTAGACAAGTTGAATCAACATACGATTATCCATTTGAAGGTTACACCATCCTGGTGAGATTTTAATTCCATGTGTCATAATCAATGTAGAAAGAATCTAAATATATCATTTATATTCCCTTCTAGAATTGTGCAATATGTTCTCCTTTCAAAAATGAAGAGTATATGATGTTTGTGCAAATCAATTATATTGAGATCTTGGAAAATGATGTCTTAATTTCATGATCATCAGATGCATTCAATCAATGATCCTCAATATGCACCAAGTGCTTGTATCTTACTCCATAGTCTCTTTCAATTTGATAATATGGATCAAAATGAGATCTTCTTTCCTATAACTCCGAAGAACAATGCTTGAATTCTCTCTTTTTTACTTACTACTAGAAGCAATGGACAAGCTTTGGTGTCAAAACTATGTGACAATGCAATTCCTAGCCTGTTTGTATGCTTCTGACTCCTATCATTTATAACTAACTACCTTACAACTTTTTTGAGCAACAACTGTTTGGTAGAAACCTTGGGAGTTTGATTGGGCATATTGTACTTTCTAATACACAGATATAGGTGAATTTTTCAAACTTAGCATACCATGATCCATACTTCACAAATTTCTCCACTCAACTTGATAATCTTGTAAGGAGTTCTTTGTAATACTCTCACTGTGTGCATAGCAAAGGCTTTGTTTGCAATCTTAAACCCATCCCTGTCTTGAGGTTACATTTGTGGATAATAATCATATATCATGTATTGTCTTGGTCCAATTCCAATTACACCCAAACATTCAAATCCTTTGTACTTGTGTACTCACACAATCATGTAGATCATACACGAGCTCATGTAAAATGTCATTGATTTCATCATAGTTCTTAATTGTATATTTTAGTTGTCATTGATCATTGTTTCCCAATCAAATCTTTCACTTGCATTAATGATACTCTTGATTAAATAGCTCATCCATGGTTTAAATAGTGTCACTTGTGAACTTCCAATTGCTTTATTCAATGTGATTATGAGGTCCTAATATCTTCTTTAAAATCTTCCTTGGTCAACTTCAACAACTTGGTATTGTGCTTCCTAGATTATAACCATTCATTGTTGACAAGAGTGATGTAGTCATCCTCTTTTTTTTTCCAAACTCTTTCATGACAAACTCTCGTGTTCTGATTAAGCCATCTTTGTGCTATGAGATATTGAATGGATCCTTCATGTTATAAAGTATGATTGCAACCACAAGACTTCCTTTAGGGGTAGGTACTTGTTTCAATATCATATCTTCTAGTACATTCAATCATTAGCTTGTGCCATTGTCTGATTGGTGGAAATGCAGCTATCTGAACTATACCACTCTTCAAGATTTTCTTTGCCCATGGTGATGGATTGTGTTGAAATGTTCTATCTCATATCAAATTCATATTATAGGGAGAAATTTTGGTGTCATTGATTTTCTTCCATTTGGATGTAAAGTTTTTCTCGAGGAGCATGTCTCATAAATCATGTTTGAGTTACACAATACTACATTATCTTGAGTTTATCCCATCTTTAGGCGCCTTTTCCATTTTCTTTGAGCCTTCTCCTTGATTAAATCCTGCCATTCTTTAACCTATCATACAACACCCTACATTAGGTTTTTTCTTTTTATATTTCTTTAAATAGATAGGAGTTATTATTTAAGAAATCAGAATTCAAGATCATGAACAATTTTGATTAGTCCATTTGCTTCTCTGCTTAATGACTCTTTAAGAAATTCAACCACACATAATTTGTGACTACTTTACAAATCTGATACATTGCTTAATTTCAATGAGATCTCTTAGCTTGAAATTCAAATTTGGAGATGTTTTGAGTTTTCACAAGGCATGATTACTTTTAGATTTTACAAATTCAACACACACCCATAGCTTGCAGCCTTTAGAGCTGATTTCTCCACACCAAAATCTGGACTTGTATAATTGAGTAGTCTTAGTTTCAATGTTTACAAACCTAATCATGAACATTGATGAACATTGTGCTCAAATTTGGCTTTTTAAAAAATGGTTAGTTGTTGATGTAGATAGATTTACTTTGCTCCTTATTTGATTTGCTTGAGCTGACTGAGTTTATGATTTCAAATGAAGTGGGTAGGTTTCTTTTTATATGGATATAGAGTCCAAAGTATATGACTTAGAAAATAGATAAATTGAAATAATTTATATTAATTAAATCATCTCACTTCATTCACCAAATCAAAACAGATTCCTTAAATTTAAGGAATCAGACAAGCATACAACTTCCTGTAATCAAAAGTTCACTCTAACGATATCAAGGGGTTTTTTCTTTATTGATCAGGGAAAGATGTTTGGATGCCTTTGAAATTTGGACAAATGAAGAGCATTTGACAAAGTTTGCAACACTTTTGGAGGTTGCTATTGATCTCGATCAACTTGACAATGGAGAGTACAAGATCTTAGCTGGTTATGATCCTAGTTTGATGACACTTAAGATTGAACTAAATGAAGTGGAAGAAAAAATTCAAAAAGTAAATCATAAAGTAGTAGATGATTTGGATCTTCTTGTTGACAAGGGTTTAAAACTTGACAAAGGCACACAATTTGGACATGTATTTAGGATTACAAAGGAAGAGGAACCAAAAGTATAGAAGAAGTTGAATACACAGTATTTAGTCTTAGAGACATGAAAAGATGGAGTCAAATTCACAAATGCAAAACTTAAGGGACTTGGGGAGCAATATATTAAGTTATTAGATGAATATTTGAGTAGTCAAAGATAACTTGTTACTTGTGTGGTACAGACAACAACAACATTTACTGAGGTAAGTTTTTTTTAGTCTATTTTTTACCTTATTTACTATTTAATCTTTGTGAGAAATAATTCTATACATAGTCTTAATAATTTTTTTTTTGATATTGTGTGTTCTTTTTAAATATATTTATGGCTTTAACTCGTATTCCCTCACTATTTTTTGAGTCCTAGTCCTGACTATTTTTATTTAAATTCCTCAAAGCTTATATGATTACTTCAAATAATAATGGCTCGATTAAGCTATTCCTTTTGCATGCTTATTGAATCTTCCAAAAAGAATGTATTATTGCAGGAAAACTTATTTTTTTGTAGGTGATGATTGATTTGAAATTTTCTTAATGCCAGTTGGATTTTTTTGTATGGATATCAAGTAATGCTATAAGAACCCTCATGGTAATATTTTTTCCAGCAATGACCTAAAAGCAAGGTTACATTATTGTTTGGTTTAAGATAGCTCCTTTACCCCTTTATGAAATCTAACTAAAGGACCATTTGTGATACCATCTATCATTGGAAATTGGGTAATTTTATTTGAGCTAAGTCCATAAGCGTACATGCAGACTATATGTTGTTATAAAGCAATATGTCTCAGGAAATCTAAGCTCACTTTTAAGGATGACTTAGCATAAGATGGCAGTGTGACCTTAAGTTCTTGCCCCATTTCCAAATTTCATGACACATTTCCAATTTTCATGCTCCATTTTGGCTTTTCACTACTCCTTCTAGTTTGTTTAGACCATTTTTTGTATTGTGTATATTAATGGAGATGCTCTACTCTTAAGTAGATCTTGAGATACTCAACTCTTTGTTAATTGGTTTTTGTGGCTGCATGTAGGTAAGTGTATTAGCTAGTGCAACCTATAACAATTGGACTTAGGACATTGAAAGTTCTATAGTTGCAACAAGAGACAATTGGAGGGCAGAAGTCTCACTTGGGGCTACTTTGTCTGAGAGTAATATTGTGCCTTTGTTTCTTTTTCAACAATTTCTATTATTTGTTGTGCGAGATACAACTCTACTCTTAAATCTTCACTCGTCAGAGCAACACAATCTTTGGTATGGTTTTGACAAGAAGGTAAATACTTAACCTATTAGTAGAGTTATATTCTTGTTGGAAATATGTTTGTAGACATCATTGTGGCCCTGTCACCTTTAAGTTTACTATGTTCCTTTGTCACAAAATTGATTTTTTGGTCTTATGATCAATTTCATTTTAAATGAGCTTGACATTGGTAATTCCAACTCAAGTGAACAAGGATTTTATTTGGCTACAATATAGGTGTCAATGAATTAGGTTCTTGATCTTGAGTATGTGCTATGAAAAATACCAAAACAACAATGAAAAAATTTGCAGGTTATCAACATGATTCACTTTCCCCATACCAAATTTTTGTAGCTAATCATACTAATGGAGGTGATAAGAACATACAATGCAATAGCATAATGATTAAAATATGAAGGGAGATTAAAATCTCCTACCTATTTTGTTCACTGTCATTTTGATAAAGGACTTTCTCAAGTGCTTAGCTATTTTAAGTGTAAGAATTGGTAAACTTGTATTATATCATGCAACTTTGAATAATCATATAGTAATTTTTTAAAAAAAGATAACATATTTTATGTCTCTTTAGTAGGTATTTTACACATCATTTAGTGTTAATTAACCTCACACATAAACTAGAGTTGATCATTCTGTTCATTGGGAAAGCCTAACAATAGTAGTGCATGAAGTTCCTTCACATTCTTGTACATTAGAGATGGAACTTGGTAACTTAACGAGTATTTTTTTGCTCATTTTTTATTTTCGATGTGCAAAATGTACAACACATACTCCTAAAAAGTTGTAAACTTTACAGATCCTTTTGATCTATTCTTGACACCAAAGTTCCAATTTAATATACAAATGAACTTGTATTTTTGAAGTTCTTTAAGAATGTTATTTTTGTAAGAATCTCTTAAACGTGATCATCATTGTTTTAAATCCATAAAAATTCATGTTATTTTACAATTCTCTTCCTTTAAACACTTCTCAGATTTTGAATGTAAATATAAACAAGGTATGAGACAGGGCAATCTTGCTTGTTTGAACAACTGGCATTTCTTTCCCCTAGTGATCCATAGTTATAGATAATTTTATCATTTAATTTTCCATAAAATGTTCCATTGGCATTCTCAAAACTCTAGAGGAATATCTATGCCCTTAAGTGTCATCTAGAGTATATGTTTAATAGCACTTTAAGCCTAGAAAGTAGCTGAGGAAATGATAAATTGTAAGTTTTATTTTGAATTAGGCCCCTCCTTAACTCGATTGGCTTAGTACTCATTTAAGGTGCTAATTTTATTTTCTATATATACACCATAAGTTTTTGATGTTTGATTATTAGAATGTTCTTATTTGTCTAAAAGTTTAGAGATGGAATGATTACATTCTAGGAAACCTTGTGTAACTTCCCATTTAAATAGAAAGTTGATAAATGTTTACTATTTCTATTGGCTAGATTTGGAAATATATGGACAGTAAATCAAGTTTTACTTGAGATCTTCATGATCCTCAATTTCTTTAAATTTATTTGAATCTTACAAACAAGAAGACAATTTTAAGCAACCATGTTGAATTGCATGATTTTATTTATGTTAACACTTCCATATGTTGAAGTTAGATGAAGTCTCCTGTTCATTTTATAATGTTATTTGCAGGTGGCTAAATGCATAGAGATAGGAATTCCACAACTTATCACATTGGTCTTTTTTCATAGGTAAAACCATCAAAATTTTGAATGAGACTATTAAATACATTACTTTATCATTTTCTAATTTTGAACTAGTAGCTTCTAGTTTAAAAACTCATACACAATCTAAATGCGGATCTACTAATTCAAAAGATTAAATATATGATTTTAAAATTTGCAAAATGAGCATTTATTTTGGTTGGGTTCCTGAAAAAATTCTTACCTCTTCAGGAGATTAGGTCTTTAGGTTCAAATTTAAAGATTTATAGGTTTGATTTTATGCTTCTAGTATTGAGAGTATACATGGTGTTTTAACCTTGTACTTGGGTCTACATATAATGTTTTGCAGTTGGAAAAAAGTATGGTATTTACTTGAGGTATAGTAGGCACAATAATTGATTGAATCCCTTTTCTGTCATTTCAGTATGCTTGACATATCAAGCCTAGAAAGAAACCTATTTTTGAGTGCTTTGTTGTCATCATTGCTGTCGCAATTGTTTGGCTTTATGCTTATTTTCTCACAGTAGGTGGAGCATACAAGCATATCCCTCAAAAAACCCAACATCATTGCAAGACAGAAAATTCTGGATTAGTTACACATGCCCTATGGTATAGACTACTTACAAATTCTCATGTTAAATCACATTTTTGAAAATAGTTTTCACTCATTCTTGTTATTTTATAGGATACGGATTCCCTATTCATTCCAATGGGGAGCACCCATATTTGATGCAGGATAAGCATTTGCAATGATGGCTATTGCTTTTGTCTCACTCATTTAGGTTAGCTTGTCAAATTCCAAATTCTAGTCTTCATATTTAATTGTTTTTGTAGTTGATGACTACTTTGTTAATTATCCATATGCTACAAAGTATATTGATTATTGTGCTTTGAATTGGTAGTCTAGTGGTGCATTTTATGCTATGTCAAGGTACACAAGTGCCACAACTCTTCCTCCATCTATCCTAAGCTGAGGTATAGGTTGGCAGGTGAGGAGTGGACTTTTTCTTCTTTGCTTCTCTCATTCCTCTTTTCCTTGTGTCTGGACATTATCATTATTAGAGGAAGGTTAAGGAGGAGATCTAATAGGTTGTAGTTGAAACTAAAAGAAAATTCATAGTTAACCCAATCATATGTAAAACATAATGAAGCCCAAGAACATAACCTTAAGGCATACAAAAATAAATAGGTCTAACTACTCTTTTAGGACATGTAGCATTATCATTAAGTTCTACTTGCATACTTTTGATGTCCACTCTAGAGGTCTATTGAAAGCCTTCTTATTAAGTTAATGTGTCCATTGTCTCTATACTAGCATAGAAGACAATAAATAGTTTTAGTGGGTTAGCTTGTGGGTCGAGGCACCTAAGAATGATAAAGGATGTCTTAGGATGCCCATAAATGTAATAAGGCCCAATAGTGACCATTTTGTTCATTAGGTTAATGTAATAAGGCCAATAGAGCCATTTGTTTGGTTGTAAGGTCATAGGACTAGATGATAAAACATTGTCAAAGACCATCCTAGTCATGTAATGGTGATCTTGACATTGTCTAAGGTCTTCTTGGATCATTTATAACTTGTTGGGATGTCATGTGTCCATTGTTTACATACCAGCATAGAAGACTAGAGATAGTGTTAGTGGATTAGCATGTGGTGCAAAGCACCTAAGGATGATAAGGATGTCCGTAAATGTAATAAGGTCCAATAATGGCTATTTTGTTCATTGGGTTGGTGTAATAAGGCCAATAGAGCCATTTGTTTGCTTGAAAGGTCATAGGACCTAGATGATCAAACATGGTCAAAGACCATCCTAGGCATGTAATAATGATCTTGATTTTGTCTAATGTCATCTTGAATCATTTGTAACTTGTTGGGATGGTTCCTAAACTTGTTTGTGATCAATTTGGTTTGATTTATTAATGCATTGATATGAGTTATTAACCATCCACATTTCTAATTGGTGTTTTCCACATTGTATCAAACTTGTTGTCACACCAATTGTAGAACCAGTGACTTCTTTTAACTATTTACTTGCTACAATAGAATTTAAGAATAATGGAAATCATTCCATGAGTATGGGGGCTCAATATTCATGGAATGATTATAATTGACATGTATTATAAGTTACTAACCAGGCACATGTAGGATTAAACAAGATAGGAGTGATCTCAGTTAAACAACAACATGAGAGTGCATTAAAAATGCATGATCAGGTATAATAGTAGACATTCTACCCAAACAAGGGGTCTATTTGATGACTGGAGACATTGAAAAATGTTCATGTGAAGGTGAATGCATTGTTAATTGGGATTGGAAGTGTGTGTAATTGGGGGATTGAGGAAGCCCTAGTTCAAGGGTTTGGGAGTGCTAGTTTGGGGTTTTTGATGTTGCAGGGTATTGGAGAGAAATTCCTTTTGGAATTAAGCAACTAAAGAGGTAATAAGTCACTTTCTAGGAGTTGGGGTTGATTGGATTTCATTTGATGATACTTCCTTTGAAAAAGTAGGCATTTTTATGCATAAAAGTAGGGTACTAGTCAAGGGTAGTTGTGCTAATAATTAAAAAAATAAGGAAATCCATGATATGTTTTAATACACCAAATAGGGCATTAGTGAGCATCATTACATTGTCACATATCTTGGGAAAAGCCAAAGTCATCCCCATTTCAAGTATGTAGCAGGCCTAAAGGGCAGAGAATCAGACTGTTGGAACAATTTGAGAGAGTGTTGTATTGGGGTATTGAAATTGTGTTGGAGCATTAGAATCCTTGAGTTCAAATGTTTTAAAGTTTATGAAGCCAAATCCTTCATTTAGGGAGCCTTGAAGATAGTCTTAACAAACCAGATCCTTGAAGTATTGACATGGTTGATGGGCTACAGTGCCTAAACCGCTTAAGTTTGTAACTTTTATTGTGTTTTGAATAACATTCACCCTACCTACTGCATCATTCTAATATAGGTAAATTTAGTTTGTTGAACTCTTTGGGTTAAGTTTTACATTACAATGATTTTAATATTTTATAGATCAATTTTTAGAGATTTATCGCATCTATTATGGATATGAGTTTGAAGATATTAGATTACATGATTGATTGCATAGATGCAACCCTTGGTGGAGCCTCTACTTCAAATTATTAAAAGTGGTGCTTCAAAGCCTACACAAAGAGTTGAGGGAATCTATGCTCTGCTTCTTGTGGTAAAGATTGTAGTTGTTAGTAAAAAAGCTAGTAAGTATAAGTGATTAGAATTTAAAATTTGATAAATTATAGCTCAATTTGTGCTAGATTAATCTAATTAGGTTGTGGGTTGTTAGGGTTATTGTTTCTTTCTTTGCACTATTGGGGAGATTATTTCCCTTATTAATGCAGAACTTGAATAGTCTGCCCACTAGAAATTGTTTCTTTCTTTTAGTGTGCCTTAACTAGATTCTGACTATGGGTCAATTCCTGCATTTTTTTCTAGACATTGAATTGAGTAGTATTGCTTTTTGGCTTCCTTGCAGCTTATTTACTTAGCAATTGTGATACCAATTGTGTATGACTTCTACACCTATGACATGGCCTCATCTGAATATGTAACTAAGTTCATTGAGTTATTGAAGGTATGTACTTTTAAAATCACATGCTTTTGATCTTTAATTTAATGTATAATTTCATATGCAGTTTGTCTTGATGGGATGTAATTTGGATATGAGTTATCTGTAATGAATTTTATATTTTTGCAAATGATGCAGGAGCATCTAGAGGTATAAGGGCAATCTTGTGTCACCCAAAAAAATGTACTTAGACTTAGTTTCTGTTTCATGTCTTTACATTTTTGGATACCCATTTAGCTCAAATAAAGGTTCCAACTCTCATAGTTCAACTATCAGTGCGTTTGAAAATCCCAAAAAAATAGGAGCATGTATTTGGGCCATCATTTTGATAAACTAGAAGGTGTGAATTGGCCAGATGAATGTAATCATGATTTAGAGCATTCCAGAAAAAGAATCAGGTCAATAGGTCCCACGGTTTGAAAGTTATTGCAGTTTTGGAGACCTCCTAAGAATGCTTCAAAGTCAGGTTTGGGGCATTAAATGACCTCAAAAAGGGTTGAAAAATGGGAGACAAGCAAAGCTTGTCCATAGGGCTATAGAGTGCTTCGAGAGCTTTCCAAAAATGTAAACGGTTCGTCAATCGGAGCTACGGTTCAAAAGTTATGCCTCCCGAAAGTTCGGTTATCGTTTCTGGATTCTTCTAGAATTGCACCGACTTCTAACGCAGCTTCCAAAACCTTCTATTTGGTCAGTGGATGCCTACTAGAACTTTCTAGAATGTACTCCTAGTCCTTAACCCTCTGGGGTCTATTTAAGGAGATTTCTGGCATTGTAAAAGGCAGTTCGGAGTGGAGTTTGAGAGGAGGTGCTAAAAGGAGAAATATTCTCCAGATTTATGCTATTGTAAGCCCTTAGGGCATGTTCTGAAGTTTATTTTCTCTGTACTATTTATACTAGCTTATTTTCTTAGTTAATATAATTTCCCTTTTCTGTTGTGTCCATTCTGTTCTTGGGTCTTGTCCCCATCAGCAAATCACACATTGCTATGCATAAATAATTGCTTTTGATATTTTTGATTTTGGGATTTTCCCTAGTGCTACTAGTTATTTGTGGCATCTCTGAGATTTTCTATTATTTATGCTTTCTACTAATTTCTCCTGGTTCATGCCAATTAAAAATCATTTCTATCCTTAGATTTTTGATTAAAGTTTATCTCATTTTTCTTGTGCTTGACTATGGAATATGGCATTCTTCCAAATGGTAAAGTAATAGTAGTGAAGCAACTGTCATCTAAATCTAAGAAAGGAAAGTGTGAGTTTATAAATGAAGTAGCTATAATATTTGCAGTGCAACATAAGAACCTTGTTAAATTGCATGGATGTTGTGTAGAAGGAGATCATCATATTTTGGTCTATGAATGTTTGGAAAATAACAGTCTTGCACAAGCTTTATTCGGTAACAATATATGGTCACCCCACTTACCTTGATTTGTAAGCATTATTTTGTATCGACTCACATAGTATCAATGTGAATTAGCAGGCAATAAAAGATCTGACATCCACCTTGACTGGCTCACTTAGCTCAACATCTGCATTGGAACTGCACATGAGCTTGCTTATCTTCATGAGGAATCCAACATCTGAATAGTGCACTAAGACATCAAAGCAAGTAATATCCTATTGAATAATTGTTTGAGCCCCAAGATAGCAGATTTTGTGTCATTGGTTCTCAAGCTAGTCAAAGATGCTATCTTTGAGTTCTCTTTCAATCACCATGACTTTGCTTTATTGCTGCACTTTTATCATTGTTCATTTGAAAGTAAATATTTTGCTAATACAACTATAGCCAGGGAACAATTTGTAGTGGTTGAAATACCCTTTTATTACCTCTTAATCAATTCTTCAAAGGACTAAACAATCTATCTTAGGAAAACTGCTAATAAAAACTTCAAATGAGTGTGAATGAAATCTAAATACAGAAACAATAGACCATGGTTATCTCAAAGTTGGGTCTTGTTAATGGACCAGAAAATGTGGTTTTGTATTTTGATTCTCTTATCATCAGTTATTGTGATTTCTCTATAACATTATGGATTGTGGAATCTTAAAGTGTTTGAGTATTCATTTTCCCAAAATATGTCCATATCCTTGCAAATGTCAAATTCTCCATGAGATGGTTCCAATATCATAGACACACTTTTCTTCTTTGTTCCATGCTATATCAAGCAGTTGTTTCTTATCCAAACCATTTAATTTGCAACCTTTTATATCTTTGGAAAGATAAAGTTGGAGCAAGAGAGTTTTTATTCTCAAAGGTGGCTTCTGATTGTAAAGTGTCCATTCCATTATTTTTTGAACTAGATATGTCTTTTTCATCGAACATATAATGGAATGGATGCTTTACAATCAGAGGACACCTTTGAAAATAAATTTTCTCTACTCTAACTTTATCTTTGCAGAGATTTAAAATGTTGCAAACTAAATGGCTTGGATAAGAAGCAATTGCTTGATATAACATAAATTTTTTTTTGGATCAAACATTGGTGGAAATTTCAACCAATGCTTGTTCAAAATTTCCACCAACTAAAATTTTTTTTGACCAACCATTGGCAGAAATTTCCAACAATGTTAAATTTTTTTGACCAACCATTGGTAGAAATTTCCACCAATGTTAAAAAATTTCGACCAACATTGGTGGAAATTTTGACCAAGCATTGGTTGAAATTTCCACCAATCAAAAAAAAATTGATGAATGGATTGGTCAAAATTTTTACTAATAAATTTTTTTTTTGACAAATGGATTGGTCAAAATTTTGACCCACAGTAACAAATTAGGACCACCAAAAACTAAATTTTTTTTAGGAATGTATTGGTCAAAATTTTGATCAACCTGTAGGTTGGTCAAAATTTTGATGAGAAAAACTTCGATGAAAATCTTGGTCAAAATTTTGACCAACTTGGGTGGATATTTCGACCAAAATTGGTCAAAAATTAAGTTCAAATTTACTAGTGAGAAGAGTTGAAGATGAAAAGAAAGCCAAGGCTGATAAAATTAGAAAGTAGATGAGACAACAATGGATTCCAAAACCTTTTGAGAATGCAAGTCCAAGCAATGATGAACATGTCACTCAAGAATTGGGTGACTCGAGCATTTCTACTTAATCTCCCACAAGGAGCATTAGAACAAGGATTTTGAAGTGATCATCTTACATCAGTTCCAATTAACAGAATGGAAAGATCCATATCAACATTCAAGATGTAAAGGGATCACCGAGTATCACGAAAAATGCTAGACATTACTGAGTGAGGTCAAGTTGTAGACCCTATCGAGCATGGTTGAGAGTTACTAAAGTTATTGTGTGGTAATTGAGTCATGGATGACTCTGTTGAGCATTTCATTCTAGCTAAGTGGAAGATAGTCTGTCATCAACAAAGCATTCGTACCAAAAATTTATGGCAATTGAAAGGTGAAACTTGATGAAAAGGGAAAAATTGAAGTCATTTGCTATGCAGAATTTTCAAGAGCTATCTTTGTAGAGTGATTTTAGTGCATCTGAGAAATCCATGTGATTTACTATTGAAGATTTTTGTGTTTTTGTAAACCCTATTGAGCGATGGCATTCACCAACAACAAATCAAAGAAAGGATCTAAAATTTTAGTTCAAGGTGTAGAATGGAAAGCACTAGACTTGAAACTTAGTTCAGTGGTTGTGAAAACCCTAGATCCAACTGGAGCTCAATCTCAGATTCCATCCAAGGGCTTCCAATGCTAACCACGGCCAAAATGCCCAAAACCCTAAGTTGGGTTGAGCTAGAAAAGAAAACCCTTTCTGAGTGGGATGGAAGGGGAATGAAGATCAGCTGTGTCATGGATATGGAATTGAAATTTGGTATACATGTCATTGCACATAAGATATACAACTTGAGCTATTTAAACAATGTATCCTATGAAACTATGGATCTTGTGTACAAACTAGTCAAGAATAATATGACATTTAACTTAGCCGAGTTAATGTTGAACCAGTTCAACAAAAACATGGAGAGCATAAGAACTTCAAAGAACAATCCTTGTAAGTTCGGTTCACTCTTAACTTGTCTATTTTTCTATGTGAAATTTTTTTTCCCATCAAAAGGTATAGTCCTATGGAGGAAAGATGTACCTATTCTTTACCAAATCAATGAGTATATAGCTAAAATGGGAGAAAACTATGTCAGTATAATGAATAACTATTTTGATGCATTTAAAGATAAGATGAATAACAAATTCAGAATCCCTAAGAAACTTTTTGATGATTACAAAGATGATATTTGTTTCATGGTTGATAGTGATAAAGTGTATATACAAGCAGTAAGATTGAGAATTGTCTGAGTCAGGCCTCTAGGTTATGAGGTTAACATCGATGAAACCAAGGACATTATTGAAGCACTATTAAATTAGCCTATTGACCCAAAAGTTGCATATTTTGGCACTTATGGTGAATCAAAAGCAAGAATAGAACTTGAGATAGAACTCCCTTAGGTAGTCAATGAAGGGAAGAAGAAGATTGCAAAATTGAAAACTAGCTCTACTCTTCTGTTGGCTAAAGGTAAAGGAGATGACATTGAGGAAGATGAAGTAGAAGATGAAGAGAAGTTAGAAGAAGAAGAGCTAGTAAAGAAGAAAGGTAAGGTTATTATAACCAAACTTGCAAAACCATATACTACAGTGTTCACAAGGATGACATCCTAGAAAAAATGAGGAGACGTAATCTTTAAATGACCACCACCCTCATTCCAAGAAAAGTTGAAGGAAATTGACACTGGAGCCAGTATGGAAATTTTCACTAAGGTATGAGATAAGAATTATAGAGGAGTAGAAGCAAATTGAAGACATGGTTATGTCCAAGATGGGCAAATGGAAATACTCTCCTAACCATCTTGTTCAGTAGATTTTGAGTGAATTGATGGAGAAAGTTAAGCCAAGATGGGAACAAGCCAAGAAAATTGCTAAAGACATATATGAGAAGATGCTGAGGCAACTCATGCCAAGCTTGAATGACAAGGAAGTGAAAGAATCTATCAAGCAAAATAAAGAGAAACTTACCTTGAAGTTTAACACTTGCCTGATATTGATCAATGACATTGAACATGTAGTGAAGAATGCTACCAACACATGGAAGAACATCGATAATCTTCATAAGAAAAGTGATTTTTTTGTTAATGTCAGTGACAAGGAAGAAGAAGGAAATAATGATGAACAAGAAACAAATAATGACAATAGATGATGAGGAATATGAACAAGCAGATACCAAGGAAGATCTACTTGAGGTTCAAAATATTGATGAGATCAACCTTGAGAAGATTGCAGCAGTGGTCATAGCCTCACTTCCTCATTCTCTGAGTGAAACATTGAAGATATCAAGCTCCAAGAAAGCTATTGTAGAATTGGTTGTGTCAAACATTGCAATTTCAAGCACTCAATCAATATTTTCACCTATTTAGCTTAGTATTTCAATGACAGAAGTGTCAAGCACTTCATCTACCAAGCAAAAAATATTTCCTCCTCCATTAGTTTTGGTCACACAAGGTATTTCTTCAATAAGTGCAATATCTACTTTTTCTGCCAGTCCTACTATTTCTACCATTGTTTCCATTCCAAGCATGCAATTAATAAGTACAAGGATAGTTGAGACCAAGCCTCAACTGAGTATAAAAGTTTTGAGCAAAGGAAAAGATAAGGAAGAAGAAATTGATCTTGATGAAGATATAGTATCCCAAATTGGGATATCTCTAATCTTAATCCCGATCAAATGCACATCATTGGAGAACTTCTATAGAAGAAAGCTAAGCAACATAGGCTTAGAGATGAATAGAATAAAGAATTTCAAGTGATTGAAGATGCTAAGAATATTCTTGTAGAGGCACTCATAAAAAAGGTTGATACTTCTAAACCAATTTTGGCTCAGTTAGCAGAAGTAGTCCAGAAAATCAATGAAGATTTGAATGAATAGGAGAAATTGTTGAAGAGAGCAGAGATGAAATTTGAGAATAAAGTTTTGGAGCTAATTGCAAAAAAGATTTCAATTCATCAAGTAAACTTGTCTACTATTGTAGGCTCTTTGGAAACCTCTTGCATCAACGTAACTTATTTATTCGGTAAACTCTGTGATACTTGCAATTTCACCAAAGAAATTAAATATAAACTTTCTAAAATTGATGAAGATTTGAAGGCAAGTGCACATCAGTTGAAACTTGACCCAAGTTACAACTCTGCCTACTATACAAAGATCAAATTTGTAATTGATATGCAGGAATAATTGCTAAGAGAAGAAGCTAGGAAAAGAGCTACACTTGTAGATATATAGGGCATGATTCTCCCAAACATGAATGCATTATGGAAACATATTGCACATGGTAAAATACTCATCCATGATAAAAACTTCTCCATTGCTGACCATATGATAGAACTATTAGTAAAAGTTCAGATGAAATTGCATACATGCAAGGTGTTGCAAGAAAATTGGGACAAGATAGTGGTACTCATTCTTAAGGTACATTATGATTTCTTGTCACATTTTAGCATTACCGTATAGTATATAGAATACACCTTTGGCATTAATTTCAAAAAGGGGCAGAAAATATATATAGCATATGTAAAAGAGGAGATGATGTATATAACACATACTACATAAAGGGGAAAAGATGTCAGAAGATGTAAAGTATATTGTATATACATGTATGGGGGAGAATTATCATAATATATATCTGTACAGATATTCAGAGAAACATCTCTTACAAAAGCAATTTTGAAAAATCTCAAAAACAAAATACTTTACTGAGTTGAAGATAAAGGATGAAGTATAAATATTGTTTTGAATTTTTGAGAATTTAGTTTTAATTGATAAGTGTTTTTGTCACTAATTCCAAAGGGAGAGATTGTTGACATTGTAGTCAAATTTGTTATTAGTGACACACACTTATTTAGATTATAGGTATCTACCAAGCTAATTGTATAGTTAATAATGTTAACTAGCCATTCCAAACTCTATCAAGTTCTATAGTTGCTACCAAGTTCAAGCAACAATATTCAATTTGCACTGAGTAGTTTCTACCATGATGGTGATTAGTAGTGTAAATTGAGTTTCTTAGTATTTACTAAGTTCCTCAGTGCAAACTGAGTTGCACAATGCATACTAAGTTCAGAGTTTTAGTGATGAGAATCCAATGTTGACCAAGCCACCCAGTGTTAACTAAGTGATTCAATTTATATCGAGCTCGTAGTGATAGCATTGACCAAGCTATACAGTTTGAATCAAGTGATTTAGTTTATATGCCAAGTTTCATAGTATTCACCAAGTCACTAGTGTAGACTAAGTTCAAATGACTTGGAAGTGATCAATATGGACCAAGATTCTATCTACCAAAAGCATAATGATGTCAAGCATTGACAATGGATACCAAATTTTAGAACCTCACACAGCTAGTCTTCATAACCCAAGTTCCTACATTTGGGCCAAATTTGTGTATTTTGTGTAAATTTATTTTGTAGCCAAATTTGTTGAATTATAATTTGGATTGGTATATATGTAATGTATTGTATCACATCCAAAGATGAAGAGATGACATAAATAGAATGTAAATTTGACGAGGAGAAGTGTGAAGTAAAAAGGCTACAATAGTTTAAGGAGCAAAAAAGATTTATCTATCATAGGAAGATGATCATCACACTCAAAGGAATCTCATTCAACAAACCAAGTTGCAGATTAGAGATCAACCACTATTTCATCCTAACAGGTGGATCAATTAAACTCTTTCACAAGGTAGACTTAACAAACTTTTGTAAATCTCTTTACCAAGCGCATACTTCATTGTATGTTTGTAAATCCTTTTGCAAGGTGGATCTAGTAGTCCTTATTAATCCTAATAGGGCAGATCATCAGAAGTGGTCATTGTAAGCCTTAACATGCCAAATTTATATTGCAGTACTAAAGCTTGTGGATATCATCCCCACCCCAGTTTTACTTTCTATTTGGAAGCTTTCTGGGTCACCATATTGTGTGTCAAAGTGTTATGAATGTTTTAATGCTTTCAGTTTCTTATGCATGGAATTAGATCATAATTCACATGAAGGATTAATTGGTAAATAAATATTAAGTTTTACAAGTTACTGATTCACCCATCCCCTCTTAGTAACTTAGCCTATCATATATGTTTCCAACAGTTTTTACTAAGAGTTAATGATGAATATTAGTTCAATTTGTAATCTTATGACAAATACTATGAGAGGCGATCAAAAGGATATCAAGTAGACACATGAAGTAAATAATTTTTTAAATTATTGAAGCATAAAATTACTAAACAACCAATGTTTCATTACCCAATTTCAGTAAAGTATTTCAAGTGGACTATGATGCAAGTGAAAATGTAATCGGATGAGTGTTGATCTAGGAAGGAAGACTCGTTTCTTTTTACATTGAGAATTTGAATGATGCAAAAAGAATGTATTCAATTTACAACCAAGAATTTTATGTTTGTTGGGACTCAAAATTGAAGCCCTAATTTTGAGTACCATACAAAAAATCAAGCCCTATAAGCACCTTTTAATGCATGTGTAGCTAGCTATTCTTTCGAGGCCTAAGAGGTGTTTAATATTTCTAACACCTTTCCTTCAGTATATCCACTCATACCATGAAGATAAATTGCCATTCCAAGTCATCCTATGAAGTTTTGTTTTGAGCAATGTCCAAATCTGCATTTTTGCCGAAGTGTCAAATAGAGACAGGAAGCCTTGTTTGCATTCGAATATCTCACACACAGTAATGTTTCATGACTTTCTACTTTGGGAGTGTTTAGTATCCTTATAAAATAACCTATATTTATGATTTCGAGTCATTTTGATATGTTTTGACTAGGTTTTGAATCCCTCAAATTTGGTCATTTATTGTTGTAGTGCTGATGCAAATTGCTTAGAATTCTGGGATGCCCTATTTGACCAGTTATAACTTTGACCCAGTTGACCAAAATCAAAAAATTCCACTTGCATTTCATTTTAGAGGTTAGGTAATTGCTATGTTTCAATTTTGAGCTTATGAAGAATCTGTTTGATTAGTTTTCAAACACGATTCCATTTGCAATTTATAACTTTTTACTGGTGTCAAGAAAGACAGATTTGTTGGTGCCCCTGTTCGAGATGTTATAAATTTGAATCTATGATAGGTGAGAGTGAATGGATTGTACCATTGCATTCTACTCTAAAAATTCTTTAAGTTTTCTAGTTTGCAAGTCTTGAGGAATCTATCTGCATACTTTCCTAGTTCCATTCCATTTGCAAAAAACACTTTGTTGCCATTGTTCCCAGCTCTGCAATTTTGAGTGGCCCACTTTGACCACACACCAAACATGCCTAGTTATTTTTCATGAGCCCAAAGAGAATATTTATATTGTCCTCATGATAGTGAACCAACCAGTTTGACCTATTTTTGAAGCCAAATCCAAATGTGTTTTATGGTTTTTTGAAATGTTTTCCTGCAGGAAGTTCTGAGGAGGAAACTTTGATAGTCAATATCTTTTGACTGAGAATTCATCATGAGACGAGATTGGATAGGGTACAAGAATGTGGAACAGAGAATTAGTATGTCTATTTTTAAAGCCTAGTTAGGTGTTTTTGTCAGTTTTTAAAGCTGGTCAAAGGACCTCCTGGCACAAAGTTGACAATTTGCAAAAAGAGGTGAAAATGAGTGTTAAAAGTTAAAACAATGATCTCTATCATAGTTAGGTATTCAATAGATCAATTGAAGAAGTTAGTTGTTCAAAAATTTTTTTTCTTTTAGTTGGACCCACTTTGGGGTCCAACTGATTCCATCAGAATGATGAAAATGTGTGTAGAATGATGAAAATGTGTGTGGACTGAAGACTCTCAAACGTTTTTTTTAAAAATGATGCAAGATATGAATGGAAGCCTAGGGACCTCCAAAGCTACCATTGGTTATAAGTCAAGCATTAAGAGCTTCACTAATAGACTAAGGGTGTACTGTGAAAGTTGAAGATCTTAAGAGGGAATTCTCAATTATGTTATTTATTCTAAAATGCATAAGGAAAGCACTTGCAAAATTAAAGTGAATGTTTGATTATGATGATAGGTGTATAAGTGAGCAGCTTGGATTGTTATTATTTCTCACATGCCATACAACCCTCACTCCTACAAATAGTAAGCCACTTTCAAATTGGGGAAAATGGGTGGAGGAATTGAGATTCTCCCTCTTTATAGTGAGTGAACCCATTGATGTTGGCTATAATAAAGATATCCATTCTAATTACATCAAATTGAGAGTGTACATTCTAAATGGGTGAGTGTATCATGGCTTGAGGTTGTTAAATGCCAAATCAGTAGGCAAGATGCCTGTTCAATTGTGAAGTGATGTTGGGAAGGAAATTACCATGGAATGCCATGCTAATGATGAAGCAACAACACCCCCTTTCTTTACAAATTCCTACGATATCTAATGTGAGGTGATTCCATTTCATAAACCCCTACAAGGCGTTAGAAGTCAGCCTTTGGAACCAATCTAATTCACTACCATGGCTAGTCCCCCTACTCTATGCTTGACTTATTCTCTTAGTTACATCTTCTAGTGAAGTCCATGAAGATTTGGAGATGGGTGATGTGGGGAGTCATCATTTTTTGGATTAGAGAGGGGGCTAGCTACACGAGCTACAGAAGATTTTGAGTTGAGAGACAAATTTTGAACGTTTTACCCTACTGATTGAAATTTTTATTTCCAAAAGTGTCATTCTTGAAATATTACTTGAATGTCTAATACTATTTTAACAACCACTCACATGCTTCTAACAAGACGCCAAGATTCTGGAGGCAGAGCTCATGTGGTGGGTCTAGCTAGCTAGAGATGATGGTGCAAATTTTGAAAAAATATGCGAAATGGAGTGATGATGTTAGCAATAATGGGGCAATAGATAGACCAAATGTAAAATTAACAACTGGCACTTGAGAGTGAATTGTGCAAGGACAAGTGGTGAAGATGCTTCAACATGGCGTGAAAGCCAAGGTGACACATAACACAAGTTGCCACATATCACAAGGGTGCATTACCACTTGCATAGTTAGTAGCTACTTATTGTGTATGTGATAATGTGCTTAGCTACAATGTGGCAAGGCCCCAGTTAGAGGTGACATGGTAGTCCAGTTAGTAGGTGATGTGGCAATGACAAGGTGGTCAGGCAATGAATAAGAAGTTGACATGTGGCAATGACATGTCAACCAGTCAGAGGGTGCCATGTGGCACCTAGGTGGATGATGTCATGGAAAATACTGACCAATGGCATGGTGCCATGTGGCAAAAAAGGGTCAAACTCACTTAACCCAAAATGCATGGGTAGAGTAAAAATCAAGATTAATGGAAATATGATTTTTAAAACATTTTTCTTAAAGACTCACATATAGTTTTTAAATTCAAAAATATATAAGCTAAAGTTTTAAACTTTAGAATCTTTTAAATTTTTGAAAAATAGATTTGTAGACTAGAGACCATTAACAGAGGCATGTTTTTCAAACTAAGATTGTGGGTGTTTCTGGTAAGCGAATATAGTGATGTTTTATGTCATCAAAACTAGGAGATAATGAACTTTCCATTTATGGAGTTTGTTTTCGCACAGTAAGCCATATGCTCAACTTTACAAGGTTTTATCCCAAATACATAGTTACAACCACATTCAGGTATTGAAGTTCAAATTTTTTTTCTAGTAGGATGATGAGCTGAATGTGTGTAAAAAATAGTAAAAATGTATTTAGGGTCAAGTTTGGTCACCTTCAAGTTAGTTGAATCAAGATATTATCAAAATTTCATGATGCATTTCAGATATTGGGAAAACACCAGGGTTTTCATCATTCACAAGAGATATTTGCAAGTTTTTTACAAAATAATGATGAAAATCATATCAGATTTCATGTGTAGAAAGAGGATAGATGTTTTACAACTACAGGGAATGAAGATTCAAGTGGAGACATGTCACTTCGAGATCAGATCCAAGAATTTGTTCATCTCCTATATCTCTCTCTTTTTGATTCATTGTGGGGGTTCCAATCTTGAGTTTTCTCAGATATGTGAGACCAAGGGTTCCAATTTTGAACATATTTCACTACTATGATACCATTTTCTTCAGCAATTTCCCTTGTAATGAACAACAAGAAATAAGGATATAGATAGTTATGATCTATTAGGGAGTTTTACATTTCAATTTTATGCATCTTATTGTATTTGTTTCAAAGAAATGAATGAAAATGTAGCAGCAAGTTAATCTTCATTCTGATATCTTGTCTCCCATTCATGTTGTTTGTGATCTTTTGTATTTTCTAAACAAAGATTATAAAATTTAGTTGCAATATGTTGATTTTATATGATTGATTTATTTTGCTTATGACTCAAGAAGTTATGTAAATGCTTGATTTATCATCATAGGATTGTAGATCTCATGAAGGATAGGTCAAGTATGAGGTTCAGAAAGATACAAATGTCTGATTCACAAGGTGAATAGATAGATTAGGAAGTTCTGATGTATGGGATATGTCAATGACTTTTAGGGATGTATGTTAGGAGTTTGTAGAATTTCCCAATAGATAAGTCACTAATTAGCTACAGGATTAGAGTGTTATGTTGTTTAATGTCATGTTTTTGCTGAAATCAACATTATTAATCAAATATTTTTCCCTTTAAATGTTGAAAAATTAAAATGTGATGCCATCACTTAGCTTAGCAATTTCTTTGTCCATGTTATTAGCTATTCCATGTCTGAGATCTTTGCAGAAGTGTTAGAAGATTAAGGGTTTTATCTGCTTTGTTAGATTCAAGAATATGTTTTAACACTGGTACCATATAAGTGAATTTGAGGTCCACCCACCTAGATTTTGTAGAGCCTAAAGTAGAAGAAGGGTCTAGCCTTATAGTTGGCTCGGTATCTAAAAGGGTATGTTGAAAATGGGAAGTAGCTACCCCTAGATTTATCTTGTTCTCATCGGGGTAATTTGAAACCATGAAGTTTCAAAACACCAAAAAAATGACAACTCTTCTGGAGACTGTATTTAATCTGAATGGTAGAAAAACCTTGAGAATTTGAAAAAAGGAGATTCAATATAGTAGGAGAAGTGCATGGAAAAAGTTGCAGCAGTAAGTTCTTTGACGTGTTTCTAGTTGCTTACTCAAATATCATGCATCTTAGTGATGCTTTGATTAGGACAACAATATCTTTGAAGGTTGAATGCAAATTATATTGTCACTAGGTTTTATTTTCAATTAGTTCAACCGGATCTGGTTTTTAAGGTGCTATTGTAAAGTGAGAGTTAGAATTGATTAAAAGTGGTTTCTCTCTTCTAAGTGTTTAATGATTTGCAAAGTTCTATGAGTTGAAAATTTAGTTCACATTTGTCATGTTATAAATTGTTTTGTAAATCTTTCTCACGATTATGAGTGGTGACTCTCTAAAAGATCTCTTTACCAGTGTAGATTGGTTCTATATAAATATTTTCAAGAGTTCTCAACTTAGTTCTATAGATCTAAAAGTTTGTAAGAAGATGTAAGCAAGAAGAGAGGATATACAAGTTCTTGACTAATAAGTTTTGAGGTGTTGTATGTGATCTACTATCATAAGAAATTTGAATGTTAAGAATGAATTATAGTAGTGATTTCATTTGTTTCTCCTCAAGGAGATGGTGGCTATACTTTTCTTTTATCAATGGTTTGAAGAATTGAAGTTTGTACTCATGCTAAAATAGAAGATTAAGTTTGCAGGCATCAACACTCAAGGTATTTTCCACTTTCATGAGATTTCTTTTCCATGAAAGTAAGTTCTACAAAATTTTCTCCATCAAGTGGTATTTTTAGCACTAAATAGGAGAGTGGTTTGATATATCTCAACATACTTTGTAGAAGATAGAGTCAGAAAATGTCATTATATTTTGAAGTATGTTCGGAGTTGAATTGGTAGAAAGTGTTTTCAGATCTGCTATAAGTAATAAATTTTGAAAGTAATCTTGGTGGATGAGTTTTAAGTTTGTAAGAAATGACAAATTTCTTTTCACCTAGTATGAATTTCATGAATAAGGATTATAAATCTATTTCTACCAAGAGATACATGCCATTAGTTTTTGATGGCATTCATGGTTTCCCAAACCCTATGTCATATGATCTTAGAAAATATTTTCCTAAGTTTAGTGGGAAACATGAAAATTCAGCCAATCATCATGTTCAGATGTTCAATGACTTGATTGGTGATTTTGAAATTGCTCATGAAGACATGCATATGAAGTTGTTTGTTCAAACTTTAGAAGGTGATACTAGAAATTGGTTTTCCTTTTTGTTGACATGTTCTATTTCATCTTGTGATGACTTACTTTTAGCCTTCATGAAGTAGTTCAAGGAAAGAGTAAGCATCTCTGATTATTTTGAAAAGTTATTGAAGATTCACATCAGGAGTGATGAATTAGTTCCTAAGTTTAATATCAAATTTGCAAAAGTTTTGAATGAGATTCCTAAAATTTTTAAGTCTAATGATGAAGTGTGTTTAGTGGTTTATCTTGATGCATTTGATAAAAAGATGAGTTATCTATTAAGAGATAAAGAACCTAAGACTTTTCATCATGCATTCATGATAGTGATAGAGATTGAAAATAATGTAAAGTATGGCTTAACTAGGAGTCATTTCTCTAGAAATTTTTACTGACAAGATGAGGTTCAAAGGAAAAATCAATGTCATAAAGAATGTTCAAATTCAGATCAACAAGTAGGTAATACTACTGTTGTAAACAATCTTGTTGAAAATTCAGAATCACAAACATGTAAAGTTGAAGATGAAGTCTCTTGTTTTCAAAGAGATAATTCCATTCTTTCTTAATTGAATGAACATGTTTGTAGTATTACATTAGAAGATGATAGAGTTAGTTCACTTGATCAGTTAGATATGCAAGATATAAATCTAGTCATTCCTTCTCCTATTGATGAATCACATTGTATTGAGAATGTTAACCTTAGAGTTAAAGGATGTTCATCTCAGTATGAGGATGAAGAGGCTAAAATTTATGACTCAAGTGATGAAAGCAAAGTCACTGATCTAATATATTATGAAGAAGCATCATGTGAAGACAATGATGAGAGTTGTTACTCGAGTCAAGAAGAGGAAATTGATAACACATGTTCATCTTCATATGAATTTGATACAAATTGGGAAGAAGAAAGCAATGATGGAAGTGAGTACTCTTATGCAAGTTAAGGTATGAGTCCTTTTTCTAGATCTGAAAGTGAAGTTCTATTTCAGAATTATACAAATTAGCTTAAGGTTGAAAGTTGTGAATAAGATTTGTCTACACAATATGAGGACAAAGTGATCATTTATAAGGATGAATTGCTTAGTTGTATAGAGGAATGTCATAAGGTTTCATGCAGTAGTAATCAATAGTACATGAGTGATCCTAAGATTAATGCATCAACACCTATTGGTAAGATGAAAGATGATTGGTTTACAAGACATTTGAATCATCTTAATGAAGAGAATGCAAGTAACATTGATTTATATTCTACATGCTTCATTGATGGAGTGGATGGTGTGTTTTCGTGTGATGATTCTGATTTTTCTTCTTCATATGTTGAAGATGTTCATGATAGTGATGTTTGAAATGGCTTCAAAGTTTTCACAAATCCATTGTATGCTGAAGAACTTGATGTTGATCAACACATCACTTGTCATAATGTATACAAAGAAGCTTTGCATGGAGTTATCAACCCGCTTTTTGAAGAGCACATGGAATGCTAAGATTTAGTTGAGGATGATCTTGATGTTGAAACATTATCCTACTGATGTAGGAAATTATACTTTTCTTCTTTTAGATGGGACAATGAAAGTGATAATTATGTTGCATCTCATTATGTTGATAACAAGGTGTTTGACAAAGTTGTTATTGAAAATCAGCATGCACTTTCTAGCAAGTTCTATGGTGATCAATACTTAAATGTGACAACTAATCCATTTCCTAATTGCAAAGAATCATTGGAGGGCTCTAGATTAGTTTTAGATGTTGATATTGATGACATTTGTGAGTATAAGTCTGATTGTTCATTCAAATATCATCTGGTTATGCATAAAGATACACAATTTCAAGGTACATGTGATCTTTTCCCCAAGTTGAGTATGAAGCCTTCATGTTCAAAATTGATAGCATGCATGAATCATTTGTTGAAGAGAAATTTCAGTTTGAGTCTAATATTTTTGAGCATGCTAATCAGTACTTTCATAATGAGCAAGTTGTAGAGAGTGATTATAGTTTTTATATGTGTTATGAAAGTGAAAGTGTAGATCCAATTTTGCCAAGTGAGTTGATTCAGAATGCTAATCTGATTGATAAAATTAATAGAAGAAATATTTATAGTTTACCTCATGAAAGTTTAGATGAAAATCAGATATATGACAGACGCAAATTTTTTTTTTTGAATTTCAGTAGCCTGAGGCCATCATTTGTATAGTTTAGGAGTAGTTGTTTTTGCTTTCAATAAGTTGTTCAAGAGAAGTTTTTGTTGTCAAATGTGTGCTCTGCTTCTTCTAGAGATTTGAATCCTTTCCATTCCCATAAGGGACATGGATCGCCATATAGAGCCACTTTTGGGACTCAAAATTGAAGCCTCAATTTTGAGTACCATTCAAAAAATCAAGCCCTACAAGTGCTTTTTAATGCATGTGTACTCAATTGTCCTTTCAAGGCCTAACAAGTGTTTAATGTTTCTAACACCTTGCCTTTAGTATATCCACTCATTGCATGAAGATAAATTTCCATTCTGAGTCATTCTATGAAGTTCCATTTTGAGCAATGTCCAAATGTGCATTTTTGCCAAGTGTCAAATAGAGACAGGAAGCCTTGTTTGCATTCAAATATCTCACACCCAGTAATGTTTCATGACTCACCACTTTGGAAGTGTTTAGAATCCTTATCCAATAACCTATGTTTTAGATTTTGAGTTGTTTTGATATGTTTTGACTAGGTTTTGAATCCCTCAAAGTTGGTCATTTATTGTTGTAGTGCTGATGCAAATTGTTTAGAATTCTGGGAGGCCCTATTTGACTAGTTATAAATTTGACATAGTTGATCAAAATAAGAAAATTACTTTTTTCATTGCATTTTAGAGGTTAGAGACTTTCTATGTTTTAATTTTGAGCTTATGACGAATCTGTTTGATCAATTTTCGAATGCGATTCCATATGCAATTTATAACTTTTTATTGGCATCAAGAAAGACAGATTTGTCGGTACCCCTGTTCAGGATGTTATAACTCTGAATCTATGCTAGGTGAGAGTGAATTGATTGTATTGTTGCATTCTACTCTTAAAATTCTTTAAGTTTGTCAGTTTGCATGTCTTGACAAATCCTTCTACACACTTTCTCAGTTCCATTCTGTTTGCAAAAAATACTTTTCTGCCATTGTTCCCAGCTCTACAATTCTGAGTAGCCCACTTTGATCGCTCGCCAAATGTGCCTAGTTATTCATAATGAGCCAAAACCATAGATTTATATTTTCTTCATGATAGTGAACCAGTGCCCCAGTTTTTGTCATCCTAAGTGTCAGTTTGACCTATTTTCGAAGCCAAATCCAAATGTGTTTTATGGTTTTCTGACATGTTTTCTTGCAGGCAATATTAAGGAGGCAACTTTGATAGTCAATATCTTTTGACTGAGAATTTTTTGTGACACAAGATTGCACAGGGTGCAAGAAATGGAACAAAAAATCAATGTGTCTATTTTTAGAGCCTAGTTAGGTGTTTTTGTCAGTTTTAAAAGTTGGTCAAAGGGCCTTTTGGCATGAAGTTGACAATTTGCAGAAAGAGGTGAAAATAAATGTCAAAATTTAAAACAATGATCTCTATCATAGTTAGGCATTCAATAGATCAACTAAAGATGTCAGTTGTTTGAAAATGATTTTTTTTTTTAGCTAGACCCACTTTGGGGTCCGATTGATTCCATCAGAATGATGAAAATGTGTGTGGATTGAAGAAGCTCAAAAGTTTTTTACAAATGGCACAAGATGTGAATGGGAGCCTAGGGACCTCCAAAGCTTCCATTGGCTACAATTCAAGCATTAAGAGCTTCACTAACAAACTGAGGGTGTACTGTGAAAGTTGAAGATCTCAAGAGGGAATTCTCAATTAGATTATTTATTCTAAAATGCATAAGGAAAGCACTTGCAAAATTAAAGTGAATGTTTGATTATGATGATAGGTGTATAAGTATGGAGCTTGGATTGTTATTATTTCTCACATGCCATACGGTCCTCACTCCTTCTATAAACAATAAGCCCCTTGCAAATCAGAGAAAATGGGTGTAGGAATTAAGATTCTCCCTTTTTATAGTGAGTGAACCCATTGATGTTGGCTATAATACACATATCCATTCTAACTACATCAAATTGAGGGTCTGCATTCTAAACAGGTGAGTGTATCATGTCTTGAGGTTATTAAATGCCAAATCAGCAGAGGAGGTGCTCGGTCAATTGTGAAGTGATGTTGGGAAACAAATTACCATGGAATGCCATGCTAATGATGAAGCAAAAACATTCCCTTTCTTTACAAATGCTTGCAGTATCTAATGTGAGGTGATTCCATTTCATAAACCCCTAAAAGGCATCATAAGTCATAATTTGGAACCAATTTAATTCACTAACATGACTAGTTCTGCTACTCTGTGCTGACTTATTCTTTTGGTTACACCTTCTAGTGAAGTCCATAAAGATTTGGAGACATATGAGTGATGTGTGGAGTCATCATTTTCTAGATTAGAGAGGGGGCTAGCTGCACGAGCCACAGAAGATTTTGAGTTGAGAGGTAGATTTTCAATGTTTTATCGTACTGGTTGAAATTTTTATTTCCAAAAGTGTCATGCTTTCACATGATTTTACGTTCGCTATACTCTAGGCTCTTTGTCTATTGATGGATGGGTATGAGAGTAAATGGAGACTGCCATAGAGAATTCATAATTAAGGAGTAGCCTTTACTATAGCCAATGACTATAATTTTCTTTGAATTGGCATCAAGAGCACATGGAGGGTCTCACACACATTGAGGAATGTTTGTCAAGGATTGAATCAGTAGCTCAGACATGAAAAATTGAGTGGGAGCAACATTTTAGCAACCAGTTAAGATTTCCATCTTCTAGACCCAATTTCAATTCTAATAACTACTCCATTTTTGTATGATGATTTAATCTAATTGCGGTTGTGAAGGTGATACACATGCAAAAAGTATTAGATTGCAAAACTTGTATTGCGCATTTCAAGATGCTAAAATGATGGAAGATGAATATGTAAGAAGCTATGTTGGGAGAATATCTAAGATTGTTGCAGGAATCACATCTCATGATGGAAAGAAATCTGATGATGAAGTAATATGGAAGATCTTGAAATATTTGACACCACCTTTCAAGTTAGTAGCACAAATGATTCAACTAATGATACCTTGCACTGCTAAGTTCACCAAAGAGACATTGCTTGGTAGATTGGAAGCTACAAAATTTGATCTGCAATAGTCTGGAGAATTGGCAAAAGTTGAGATAGCATTCAGTGCATTAAACATCAAACCTAGTTTAGCAAGGAGCACAAAAACATAGGGAGACATTGCTAGCAGCAACAAATCCATTGAAGAAAAGATCCAAGAAGGAGTGGCTCTTCTTGTGGAAAGAGAAAAGGGTGGTAAGAATATCTTTAAATGTTGAACTTGTAATGAATATGGTCATTATGCATCTAAGTGTCCTAAAAGAGAAAGGAAGTTTAAGGGTAGATTCAAATCTAGATCTAGAAATTGTTTATATGCTAATGAAGAAGAAAATGAAGAAGAATCCGATCAAAGCAAAAGTGAAGATGAATTTGGATTTGTAGCTATAAAAGAGGATGATCTTGATAGAGAAATTAGAGAAGAAAGTGTGCTAATTTCACAAGTTGAAAAGAAAAATTGGATCATTGATAGTGGTTTTTCACATCACATGACTGGTGATATGAGCAAGTTTGTCAAATTCAAAAGCTATGATGGAGGAATTGTCAGAGTAGGGAATAATACAAACTATCATATTATTGGAATTGGATCTATAACACTTGATGGTAAAACATATACTAATGATGTTTATTTTGTTGATGGTGTTGGTGTTTGAAAACTACTGAACAACAAAATGTTCAATACCAGAATGATAACACTCATATAACCTAAGGATCAACCAATTCCTATTACCAATTATATAAGTAAACCATTTGGACGCAACTTCAACAAAACCAAAGGATGGTTTCCTACTCTTTTGGCTCTACTAAACCAAGGTGAGTATACCTAGGGATGATTCTAGTGCGAAATGCTGTGTAGAGATTCTTTTAGTTTCATTCTGATTCTCATCTATTACCCACTAACACATGAGCAGTTTACTTCACTTCTTTTATTGTTCTCAAACTTGTATGCATCCCTTATCAGCAGATTTGGTCGTCATTCTCCTTGAATTTGTAAATATTCCTAACAATACCAACTACCTAAGATTTAGAGAATATATATAAATGAGTATTGACCAGCATTTATAACTTTGAACAAAATTGAATGAAAAATGATTTTGATTTTATAATTGTTATGATAAGCAGCAATAGAATTTATCCTTGTTCACTTCTGACTTATATGATCAGTGCCTTATCCATTGGGCAAAAAAATGACTATTGGTGGGAGATCTAATTCAATTAATTTGTAAATGAATTAATCAATTGTAATCGCCCATTTCCATTCTTATGAAGTATCCTTTCTATAAACTCATAAGCCCTACTAATTCATGAAGCATTTCTATAATTCCTTGAATTGAAAGCAATAGTTATATCAGCATACATTTTCATCCAAATTGCATTCAACCAAATTAAACCTTATTTAAAATGACTTCAAAGTAAACAAACCCATAAAAAGGACAAAAATTGATGACACAAATATAGTGTAAATACCCCTTTGTATTATCCTTTCATATGACTAATACAATGACCAATAGGATTCAAAGGATAGCCCAGAACAACTTGCTGGTTCTGTCATTTCAATATATCTTTAGAAAGTACAACTAGAAAATAAACTCAAAACAACTACACACTATTGGACCAACTTTATTCTCTCGAAGACTTAAAATTGTACAAAATTCGGACCCTCACATTGCCTTGAAAACTCATTTATATAGGCATGAGTTGCAACAAGAAAAGGGAAAATGTGACTGACAAGTGTCTTTCAAAAATATTTTTACATACATTTGTAACAAAAGGACAAAACTATGAATAACAGAAAAATTGATAGATCGAACTTTCCTTTGTGGGTCTACTTCTGTTATTTCCTTTGGAAAGGAAAGAATACTTTGATCAGATTCCTTTAGTGTTCTGGTTCCTGGGGATAGGTGGCCATCAAATGTGATAGTGATGGGTCACCTCCCGCCACCTGAGGGTCCTCTTTGTCTTTATCATCGGTAATAGAGGTGGCTTCTACTTTTGTATCCTCTTCTTTGTCATCATCTTCCACCTCATCATCTCCTTCTGTCTGTTCTGTAGACATAAATTCTTCCTTCCATTTATTGTAAATAGTGTCCTCCGGCCAATAAAAATTTAGAAATTCTCTTTGTATAGTTACTAAAGAATTTGCATTTTCCTCTAAATCAAAAAAATCTTTTCTGATGATATTATAGAATAACTGTACTTTTACCAACTCCCCATTTGTCATTACCCACAATAAATGGCCCATTTCATTTATAACCTTATTTATTCTCTCATAGAAGGCTTCATCTAGCTCCCTCTTCCATTCTTCCTTTCCTTTATTTTATCAACTGACTTTAGATCACAAGGGAATAAATCAAAAAATTTCACAAAATACTTGGAAAAACAATTAGTTAATCTTCTATAGAAAGAATCTTGCTTATCATCGAAACCTGGCAACTTATTTAGTAAATCAAAAATTCCTTCTATCTGATGATATGTTAGATGAATAACAGATATACACATAGCAGTGATATCTGAACTTCTCTCTGTCGACTTCTGTACAATGGGTCTGAATATAGCTTCATTTTGCTTGAATTCATCCCTGATTGCTGAAATCCTTGATAATTGATCAAAAAATGTGGGCCATTCTATCTTGTCTATTAAATACATGATACCCTACCTCAATTTTTCTTCATGCTAATTGTTAAGCTCTACATGCATTGTATACAACTTATTCTTCTCCTCTTCAAAATCCTCTGCAATATAGAACTAAGGCCTTTTTAGAGTATTAGGTATCTCAATAATTGGAGTGGACTTGAAAGGTTCAATAGGTGGCCGAGGAGGGTATACAATCCTGGGTCTACTAGATTCTCCTACTTTTCTTTTCCCAAGGACCTTCTCCATTTGAGATACTTTGTTTTCCAGTGACTGTATTTGCATACCCCTTTCCTCATATGCTTTCAAAACTTCTTCAAACCTAGCATTGAGTTGGGAAAATTTATCTTCCTCTTGCCAAAACACTATGCTACCAAATTTTAGCATATCTGATGCCATTCCAATTATTTGTTTACTACCTACCTCGCCAGCCCTGAACACTGTCAATGCATTAGTATGCTTTGTAGTGGGAATCTTATGCATTCTGGTATTTTCTATTTTTTCCATGGACCATATAACAAGGGCTTGGTGGTCATCACTAAATTTGACTCCTCTATGAGCTTGTAGTATTTCTTCAGTAGTCCTTAGTTGAACATCCCTCTGTTTTCTTACTGAATCAAAAATAGTGGCATTTGCTATGTCCCATTCTGGCAGAAGGAGGACTCCTAACAGTCTAACTATTTGCCTCCTAGCTTCAAGAGTAAACTGGGCAAAATCATTCAAAAATTTAGATTTCACCTCTTCCTTGATATCTGAATCAAGTTTGTCTGGTTGTTTTGCTTTTATCTTCTCACTGGTTTTCTCAAAATTGCCCATGTTTAACCTCCACAAAAATTGAGCAAAAGCCTAGACTTTACAAAATTCTAATCACTAATAAACCTTTCAGAAGCTTAGGCAACTATTGGATCAATTTCCTTACCTTGGTAATCAGCAATGGTTAAGTCCAAGGAATGTGTAGGAGGTTCTTGTGGCTCTCCAACATCCAAATCTGTAGAAGTAACAATCACATCCCCTTCTCCACCCATTTGTCTAAGCTGCTCCCTTAGAGATGCTTCATCATCTATCTGGATTGGGGACTAGCTTGGGGAGTATTGTTCCTTTTGAGAAGAAGAAGACCCTTGCTCTAATTTTTGCCTTTTTGGAGAGCTGGCTGTAGATGGACTTCTTGACCTTGGCTTCTGATGAAGGGGTGGTTGTTGCACATTTTGAATCATGACATAACCTGCCCTTCTCTATAATGTATACTGGCCAGGAGCCACCACATTTTTACTACTTATCCTTCTTTGTACCTTTGTAGCCTTGTCTGGATGTGTCTCAAAATATATATCGTTCTTCTCATTCATGTTTTGGATTATTATAGCAAAATTATTCATTAATGCTTGTATTTTAGCTCCCCAGTATTTCTTATCATTCAATGGGTCATACTAGGGATCAAAAGCATTAATGAATTCTAAAGTTTTACTAAAAACTATGCACTTTTCTCTCCTCAATTCTTGTTCTTGCAAGGTGATTTTTTTTTTATTATATCCTTTGGATAATAAACTTGATGTACCATATGAGAAGATTTCACCCTCTCTCTTAAGAGGTCATAGAATCCTTCAGGATCAATGAATCTAGCATGAGATTTTGCCATGTTATATCTATCCAAAAATAAATTTAGGTATTTCCACCCTTTCCTGACAAAAAAAAAAATCATGCACTACAATAACAATTGGAAAGAAGGTGCCCTTCTTAGAAAATTCCCTCTCATCTATAGTGCCTATCTGCCATAAGAGCTCAGCGATCCCTATCTTCAAGGGCACATGAAAGGGCAACACATGTGGCTTTCCCACAAAACCATATACTCTTATTATAGTTGAAACATTATAAGGGATTATATCCCCCCAATTATGACTAACCAATAGTCCTTATGCATGGTCCTTAGGTCTAACCAATTCAAAAAATGCTTGTGGAATTCTGGGGCTATCACCTTTCAAGAGCAACCTAAGCTTTGAAGCAAAGTATCTATCAAATCTCACATAGCTGGCATCTGTAGCTTCTGAAGTGATATCTACAATCTATAGCTACATTGGATTCCTCTCTCCATCCCTAGTTGTTTTTGGCTCCATACCCTTAGAAAAGAAGGTAAATCCCTTGTACAAGAATACATGCATAAGCAATGAATACCAATAGAATGGTTTGTCCACCTTTCCCCGTGTTATTCCGACCAGACCATTGTGAATTTCTTTCACAAGAAAAGTAGCAAAATCTAGAATAGTGCTCATCTCAAATTGAAGAGTTTGAGCCATGATAAGGACAATAGAGCTTGGAATTTGATCAACTTCATCAATCCTAAAAATCTTGCAAAGAGAAAAATATAGTGCTTGAGCTCTTAGGTTGAAATGTCTTCTCAACAATGGCTCTGGGGTACTGGCTGTAATTACAGGCAAAGTGCCAATTTTAGCAGCATGCTCTTGTAGTGACCCTATTCTCAGGTAAATCCTTTGTGCATCATATCTTGCTTGAAGGTCATCTATGTCAATACTTTCATGTATAGCATGCTTAGGATTGAGGTTGAAAACTTCACTGAACAGCTCAGGGAAAACCCTAAAAAGATTGACTCCAGAATGATTTTTTACCCACCATGTAATTGGATCATATTTCTTTGCCAGATCCATCAATAAATCACTATCAAAGAAAACTGTGGGGAATGTTAATTTACCAATATCAAACTCCCATACATTTCTCATAGGAGTGTCCAATTTTTTCTTTGAAAACCATTTCTTAAACAACTCCAGACCCCCTATGGAAACTTGGGCATCTTTTACCCAATTTGCTTTATCATAGAAACCTTTTGCTACAACCACTCTCGGGTGTTTTAGAATGAGTTCCCTCCCCTTAGTTATTTCATGTACTGATAAGGGGAATTGTTCAAGAAAATCATCGTGCACAGATCATTTCAAATAATCTGTTTGCTCGGTGAATTCTTTTTGGGGAGGCATTTTGGATAAAACCCTAGAAAATTTACAACAGCTGATACTTAAATTTTTAAAAGAGTTGTAGAGTATTTACCTACTAGAATTTGCACTTCTACACTATGTGACTTCTTCTACAATTTCACTAGATTGCTAGCTAAAAATTTTGTGCCCTGGCTCTGAGAATTTTGTATGCCTTGATGTTCTTTCTACACCTTGGTAATTCATTAATGGTGAGATCATGAATTATTTTCATACAATGGAATTGCACGAATGAAATTTGCACCATATTTACTCTTAGTAATCATTACCTCCAAATTGTAACCAAGTTTGAATCCTATCCGTAGATTTTCATCAGATCAGATGGCTCTGATTTAAAAAGCAGCAAGCTTTGTGGCTTTTAAAAACAAGGCTACATGTCATAATAGCACTTGCCCACATTATTTAAATTCCTTGCACCTTAGAATTATGGGGAAGCACCATTCATTGATCAAGATAAGATCAACGATAAAAAAATTCACATTCAAACAAAATCCAGTCAGCTATACTAACCAATGGGACCTTTATATGAGTTTGTTCTTTTTGAAAACTTTCCATGATAGTGGGTCCCATATCTTCTTCTGAGTGAGCAGGTGCTTGATGTCATTATTTCCACGTGTAAAGCTGGCGCATTCTCGCTTTTCTTATTTGATGAGCATCTTCAAATTATGGGCTTGTGCTAGTCATCGATCTTTGAAAGATCAGTGATGACACTGATTATACCCTGCAAAGCTTCTGAGTTAAAATTTTAGATGTCACCATGGACACATGTCTTCATGGTGCATTCCCACTTTGTTTAAACTTAACTCAAGTTCAAATTGTGAGCAAGCACCCTTCATTGATTAGGACAAGATCAACGATAAAAAACAACTCTGCATTCTATGCTTGCATCATCCACTTGGGCCAATGAAATAATTTCTTTCAATCCTCATGCTCTGACTCACCTGACTACAGCTTTAATTTCTGAAATTTTTTGTGCCCACATCATAAGTGTTTCCAGGTAAGCATGAGTGGTAAACTACATGGTGTGACTCAGTATTCTTCTATATTTTGGCCCCACCATGACACGTTTCACAAAGGCACATACCCGCATTCCTAAAATCTCTAGCATCTTCATAATGCGAGATTGCACTAACCCTTGGTCTTTGAAAGATCTACGGCTAATGATGCTTCACTTCTATTTGGCAAACAAACTTATTCAATGGCACATCTGGCAGTACATGTCAGCGATCATTTTATAGCATGGCACACCACAACATACAGTTAAAATTTCTTGACCCCACCTTACCATGCGTCCAAAAATCGCTTGCCTGCATTATTTATCTCTCATGTAGCTTCAAATTGTGGGCATGTGCTGGCCTTTGATCCTTGATAGATCAACGATTATAAAATCATGTGTTTCAAACATGACATTGGCTGAAGTGACGAATAAAATATCTCCATTCATTCCAACTTATCTGACACTTGCAATGGAAGACATTTCAACATCATCCTTAAGAACAGCAAGCTCATCTTGTCAGATTGTGCCACCTATCCAATTTCTACTTCCTCGCATTATTTATCTAGCGAGCATCTCCTTCTTATAGGAAAGTGCTAGCCCTTGATTCAAATGAAATCAATGGTTGATGCTTCTTGGTGATAAAAGCATACTTTGTTGGTAACTCAACCAATGACATTGCAAGAAATCTAGAACATGCATGAAAAGAACTGACAAACCTGCAAAAGCTTCTGACAACTTATGACTCCTTTTACGGTTCTCTAGAAATTTAGAAAAGGTAAGGGCCACATGTCACTAAGTTGCATTCTTGCATTATATAAAAACCTTGCATCTCAAAATTGCAAAAATGCGATACTTGTTGATCTGAACAAGATCAACGATTATAAAGACTTTGTGTCATTAGAGGTATCTCCTGATAGAATGATTAAGCAATTTGCAAATCAAATACGACCATGTAAGGTTTAAACAAAATTAAAATGAACTCATGCTTGTGCAAGCCCTTCCTTAGGTGAAATGGTATATCATTAAAAACATTTTTTTGAAAATGTTTGGAAGGTTTTTAAAATGAGAGCAATCTAAGGATTTGAAAAACACAAGGAACAAAACCCTAATTTGGAAGATTTTAAGACTCAAATGATTTTTCACTAAATTTTTCCATAATTTTTGCATTGTGAAAAATCAAACCAATAGTTGGATTTAAGCATAACTTGTTGAGTGTTGGACAACTTATGGACAAAGGCTATCAACTACAATTTGGTAATGATACATGCATTATGAAGAATAATGAAGGAAAACCACTTGGTACTAGCACAAAAACCAGAGGTAATGTATTTTAGTTAAACTCCACTAAAATAACTTGTTTAGTAGCAAGGATTGACAATAGTTGGTTATGGCAGAGAAGATTTTTTCACATTAACTTTGATAACATTGTGAAGGCTAGCAATACACTTGATGTGAGATATTTTACCAAAATCTCTAAGCCCATTGACACTATTTGTAAGGAATGCATTTTGGCTAAGTAGAAAAGTGTCTCATTTCCTAGTAGGCAGTTTTGTACTGCACAAAAGCTAGAATTGGTACATATAGATCTGAGTGGTCTTGGAAGAACAAGAGCATTCTATGGAGAAAGGTACTTTATGATTTTTGTTGATGATTTCACTAGGATGACGTGCGCAACTTTTCTTAAATATAAATTAGAACCATTTGAGAAATTCAAGATATTTAAGAATAAAGTTGAGAATGAATCTAGACTTAAGATCAAAATCTTAAGGATAGAGGAGGAGAATTCACCTTTAGAAAATTCAATATCTATTGTGAAGAACATGGCATCAGGAGACAATTATTCTCACTCCATACACTTGAGTAGAATGGGATTGTTGAAAGGAGAAACAAATCAATTGCTAAAGAAACAAGAGCCATGTTATTTGAGAATGATGTACCAAAGACCTTTTGGAGAGAAGCAGTCAATACAATAGTATACACACTAAATAGAGTACATATTAGAAAAGGTATGGACAAAACACCCTATGAATTATGGTTTGGTCATTCACCATCAATCAAATACTTTAGAATATTTGGAAGCAAATGTTACATCAGAAGAGATGATGATATTGGTAAGTTTGATCCAAGGAGCAATGAAGGTATGTTTCTTGGCTATTCATTAAAAAGTAATTCCTACAGATGTTTTAACTATAGAACAAAAACTATAGTAGAGTGCACAAATGTTAAAATTGATGAAAAGTTTGGTACCAAGGAAAAGATAATGGACTATAACTCTGATGGAGATGATTATTCTGGAATGGCCAACAAAAGTAATGAGTTACTTTTTAAGACTAACAATGACTTGTAGAATAATGTGCAAATTGAAAATGTGAGAGATGGACATAGCACAGTACCTAAGATAAGAATTGAAGCAACAACTCCTACTCCAAATAGGAACTTGATAAAGAATCATCCTATAGATAAGATAATAGGTAGTAAGGAAAAAGAGGTGATGAAAAGGAGTAGAATTAATGAAGAACTATGTCTGATATCTCAAGTAGAACCAAGAAGTATAGATGAAGCAATCAAAGATGATCATTAGATAAAAGAAATGGAGGAAGAGCTCCAATAGATAATATTGGTTCCTAGACCAAAGGAAAAAAATGTGATTAGCATGAAATGGGTATTTAGAAATAAAATGAATGAACAAGGAGTGATAAGAAACAAAGTAAAACTTTTATGCAAAGGTTGTTCTTAGCAAGAAGGAATTGATTATGATGAAACATATGCACCTATAGCAAGAATGGAAGTAGTCAGAATGTTCCTATCATATGCAGCAAACAAGAATTTTAAAGTATATCAAATGGATGTTAAGTCAGCATTCTTAAATGGAGAACTTGAAAAAAAAGTTTACATTGACCAACCAGAGGGTTTTCCTTTAACATAAGAAAAGGATATGGTTTGCAGACTAAAGAAAGCATTGTATGGATTAAAACAAGCACTGAGAACTTGGTATGCAAGGTTGGACAAATACTTAGCAAAGCTTGGATTTACTAAAGGAACAATAGATGGTAACTTGTACTTGAATAAAATAGAAGATAGTTTGCTAATAATCATTGTATTTGTTGATGACATCATTTTTGGTGGAAATGATGAAGCCAGTAAAAAATTCTTAGAAGACATGAAGAATGAGTTTGAAATGAGCATGATAGGTGAAATGAAAATTTTCTTGGGATTATAGATTGTTCAGAACAAAGAAGGTATCTTTATTTATCACACCAAGTATTTAAAGGATTTATTGAAAATTTTTGGTTGAGAAAGTTGTAAACCTATTTAAACTCCTATTCTAACTGATCATAAATTATCTAGCAAAGATAAGATGCCTACTGTTGAACAAAAAAAGTATAGATCTATGATTGGAGGATTGCAGTATCTGACTCATAGCAGACTAGATATAGCTAATGCAGTTGGAATTGTAGCAAGATTTCAAGCTAATCCTAAGGAATATCACTATGCAATAGTGAAAAGCATATTCAGATATCTAAAAGGAACATTAGATTATGGCATTTGGTATGATAGAAGCAATGATTTCACTCTTTGCACTTATACAAATGCTAATTGATCAGGAAATAGGGATGATAGTAAAAGCACTAGTGGAGGACCATTTTTCCTTGGAGGAAGATTAGTTTCTTGGCTCAGTAAGAAGCAAGATTGTACCTCATAAAGTACTGTAGAGGTAGAGTATGTTGTAGCAACAAACAATTGTAATCAAGTCATATGGATGAAGTAGATGATGGAGGATATTGGAATCACTTTCACAGAACTTGTTATCATTTATTGTGATAACACAAGTGTAGTCAACATGTCTAAGAATCCTATTTTTCACTCTAAAACTAAGCACATAGCAATAAACTATCATGTACTAAAAGAGAAAGTTGTAGAAAAAGAAGTCAGATTGGAAAACATCAGCACCAAGGAATATATTATAGATATTTTCATCAAGACCTTATGAAAGGATACATTTGAATACCTGAGAGGTATTCTTGGGGTTATGCCCCTACCTAGCTCAAAGTGGGAGATGCAGAAGTGCATCAGTCTAAGGTAAACAACACCATTGTTATATTGGATTGAATGTTGATGCTTCTCCAATGGGGGAGTATTTGTGATGAATAGAGTCAGTCAATGACTCTTGGAATAGGTAATTGGTATACAACAATATCTTTAGATACTTGTAGTTTTTATAAAGGAACTGTAGAGCAATAAACCGACTTTTGGTTGTGCTAATAGATTGATTTTTGTACTACCTTTGACATTGATGTCAATGGGGGAGAGTAAGTGATATGAAAAACATTAAAATGGGAGAGAGTGATATTACACTATGGGGGAGTAGTGTTTACATGAAGCAAGATTTGATTAATGAAGAAAACTTATTTGGTACTCTTGGAACTAGATTTTTTTCATCTATGTTTCCATCAACACCAAAGGGGGTGATTGTTAGCATGAATGCTGATGCTATGGGAAAACTTCACAAAACATTGTTATAGTATTTGTTTGTCATTGACGACAACATAGTAAGACTGACAGAGCATTAGATTGACATTTGTGAATTGAGTACAATACATTGTATATATATCCATGCATAGCTAATAGAAGGTACTAAAACATGTATTTGACATGTGGTCAATTGCATAGAACCTAAATCAACATTGTACAAAAGATATTAGTGATTTATAGAGAAGGGAAACAAAGCATCAAGAAAATAGTCTCTATTATTTGATCAATATATCACTTTGTGTTTGGAATGAAGGGTTGTGCAGTTAATTGGAGGAAGTAGACTGATAACTGATGACGTTAGAAATTGTGCAAGTATGGAAGCCACATGTGTGGAAGTTTTTGAACAATTGAGAGCTAACAACATTAATTAAATGTGTATTTCATTTAATTAAATATGGAGCCGACTCAGAATAATGTTAAGTATGTGGAGCCAACTCAGAAGGTTAATAATTGAGTATAATATAAAGGAAAAGTGTTTTCCAAGTTCTAATCATCATATGTATGATCAAGGACCATAGAAGACTTGCAAATTGTGAAGGAGAAGAGCAGAGTAATCTGTTATGTGTGTAAGTAACCTTAAGGGTTACTGATGAGTTCCAAATCTATTTGAATGATTTGAAGGTGAAGAAGTCTGACGTACTAGATAGAGAAAGAGAGATGGAGATTGTTCTACATCTATTATTCTGAAAGGAATAGTATCGAGGTCAATTGGACAGTGGGTTTGTTGATCTAATCCAGAAGTTGTTTGGACAGTGGGTTCATTTGCCTTCTTTAACTCTTAATAGGGTTGGAATCTCCTAATAGGGATTCAAAGTCTCCTAATAGGGACTCTTTGTACTAAGAATTGTAACAAACTCCTAACATGGTCTATCCTCTAACAAGGAATATTTAGATTAGTACATTATTCTGTGGGCATCACTCCTACCGGGGTTTTCCTTCTAATCAAGGGTTTCCCTAGTCAACAAATCTAGTGTATGTGTGTATGTGCATTTCTTTATGATTTTTGTTTGCTTTGGTTGATTAAAATTGATATATAACTGATTTACCCCCCCTCTTAGTTATATTGGTGAAATATTACTTCTAACAACTATCCCAATAGATAATGCAATGTTAGGTCTTTGATGTACTGTGTATTGCAATTTACCAATCATAAACCTGTGCAATGTTTGATTCACATCAGTTGAATCATCATTCTTTGACAACTTGTGTCCCATCACTATAGGTGTGCTAACTGGTTTTGCATCTTTTAATCCAAAAGTCTTCAATATTTCCTTCACATACTTAGACTGACTAATGTATATGCCATATTTCATCTAATATACTTGAAAAGAAACAAAGAACTTGATCTCTCCAAACATAGACATCTCAAATTCTTTCTTCATTTCATTTGTAAATGCCTTACATAATCCATCTTGACCTCCAAATATGAGATCGTCAACAAAAATTTCAGCTAGTAAAATACCTTTACCACCTTATGTCTTCAAGTACAAATCGATGTTATCATTAGTCCTCTCAAATCCAATTGTGAAGCCTTTCATACCATGTTCGTGGTGCTTTCTTTAAACCATATAAAGCTTTATGTAGTCTATATACCATGTTCTTGTTGTTAGCATCAACAAATCCTTCTAGCTATTCTGTATAGACCTGTACTTCTAATATGCATATTTCACATCCATTTGATAAAATTTGAAACCTTTGTATGTAGAGTAAGCGGGTAGAGTTCTTATTCCTTCCAATCTTGCAACATGGGAAAATGTTTCTCCATAGTTTATCCCTTCTTCTTGTGCATACCCTTTGCATATTAATCTTTCCTTATTCCTTGTGACTTCACCATTCTCATCTAACTTTTTTTTGTACACCCACTTGGTTCCAATCACATTCTTGTCCTCTGGTTTAGGAACTAGAGTCCATGTCTTGTTCTTCTCAATCTGTTCAATCTCTTCTTTCATGTCTTTATTCTAGCCCACATTCTCTAAAGCATCTTTCACTGACTTAGGTTCATGCATGCTTAGAAAACATATATCACTTCTCAACCTATTTCTTATCATTGGTCTAGCATCTTTATCTCCAATAATTTTTTCTGCAAGGTGATGTCTTTTGACATACTTTGACAATATTCAATCTTCTCTACTTTCCTCATTAGCTCTTTCAATTTCTAAATTACTATGTACTTCTCTATCAAGTAATTCAACATCTCTTTTATGTAAACTAATCTAAGAATTAGAATGTGCCTCATCTTTAGTCTACAACTCGACACCTGACTATAACTCAGTCTTGAATGCAACTTGACACTCATTGTATGTGATTCGATAGTCACTGAAACTTGCTGTTAAATTGTAACTTGATTTACAACATCTTCATTAGTAGGCATATACAAAATATTTTTATCCCTCGGGTTCCTTCATAGGTTCAACCTCATGCACCTCTATATATTTATCAAACTTCACATTTGCACTTTCCACAACTTTATTAGTGTTAGTATTTAAACACTTATAAGCTTTACTTCTTGTGGAATAGCCAAGGAATATATCTTCTTCACTTTTGGCATCTAATTTACCATTCCTAAAATCTTTAAGAATATAGAACTTGCTTCCAACTACCTTAAAATATTTTACATTGGGTGAGTATCCATACCATAATTCAAAAGGTGTTGAATGAGTACCTTTCTTGACTTGGACTCGATTAAAGGTATACATGACTATACTTTCAACCTCTCTCTAGTATTTGAAAGCAACATTCTTCTCCAATGTGAGTGTCCTAGTATAGTCCATTACAGATTTGTTCCTCCTTTCAACAATTCTATTTTGTGGAGGGGTCCTAGGTGCAGATGTCTGTCCTTTGATTCCTCTGTCATTATAGAACATCTCAAACTCATTCAATGTAAATTTTCCACCTCTATCAGATCTCAGAAATTTTAGGCTTTTGCTTGTCTCCTTCTCAACTCTTTCTAAGTACCACTTAAAAAATTGGAAAGCATTATATATTTTTGTTTATAAACATAACTATCATCATACTAGAATAATCATCAACAAATAGGATAATGTACTTGTCACCCTTCTAGCTTTGCACATTTATTGGCCCACACAAGTTAGTATGAACATTCTCCAAAATTCCTTTAGATGTGTGAGTCTTACTCTTAAAACTAGATTTTGTTATCTTGTCTAACTAATATTGGTTGCAAATTATATTGTCAGGTTTCTTCAATTTAGGCAAACCTCTAACTCTTCTCATGTTACTAATACTAACCAAGCTATCAAAGTTAACATGACATAACCTCTTGTGCCATAACCACACATCATCAAATTATACAACAAGACAAGTAGCATCATTCATATCAAGATAAAATAAATTACCTCTAGTTTGATCTCCTTTTCCAATTAGTTTCCCTTCAGTATCATAGATCTTAGCTATCTTTTTCTCAAACTCAACCTTGCAACCTAAACTATTCAATTGTGACACACTCAAAAAATCATAGTTAAGTCCTTCAACATAATAAGCATTTTCACACAAAATATTTTATGTGTGTTTGATAGATCCTTTTCCTCTTACCAGACATGGTGCATCATTACCAAACCTTACACTATTTCCATCATAATAATTCAAGTTAATGAGCTTACTTTTATCTCCATTCATGTATTACAAACATCCATTGTCAATGATCCATCTGTCGCTCTTTTTCACATAAGATACCAGTGTAGCTGCCTCATCCTCATCAGAATCATACTTTATTGCAACATACACCACTTCATCATCATGATCATCAAATCCATCTTTGGTTTCCTCTTCTACAATGTAGCAAGACTTCTTGTCTTTATCTTTGCAATATTTGTTGTCCTCATCTCTTCTACTTTTGTACTTTTCTCCGCTTCTATTTTTCTTCTTCTTTGGACATCTAGTAGCAATGTGACCAACATCATTGTAATTAAAACACATGATATGTAACTTACCTTTGAATTTTCCTTTTCCTCTTTAAAATCTCATTGCTAGAAGTGCTTCAATTTTTTTTACATCCTCCTCATCTATGTCACTATCACTAGAAACATATTTGACCTTTTTCTTCTTCTCCTTAGGTTACTTTAATGACAACTTAGCTTTGAAAGTAGATTCAAAATTTTTAGGTATCAAATTATCAAAATTAGAGTTCTCAAAGGTAGTGAGTCTACCTACCAAACCTTCTAGAGTCAGATTAGAACTTGGTATGCATCTCAATTCTTGTATGGTAGAAACTCTAATAACATAGATGGGCAACAATGTTCTCAATACTTTACTCAATACAATATCATCATCAATAATACCATTAGCTCCTCTTATAGAATTAACAACATCTTTTGTTCTAGAGCAATATTGAGTAACATTCTTACCTTTTCCCATCCTCATGTCATTGAACTTGTTAGAGTAATTATTTGTTTGCACTTATTAATTAAATCACTTTGATTTAATTAATTAAGTTTCCTATTACTCTAGTTTTCTTAAGCTATCTTGTAGGTGCATATAATTAATATTTTATTAATTATATTATGCAACCTAGCTTTTTTCGGCTTTAGATTACCCTTTTTGGGTTTTGATCTCCTTTTATAAGGATTGATCTCTTTGTATTTTTCATTATCAAGATCCGTTGAATAATATTTTTTTCGTCTGAGTTTTTCAGATCAAACCCTTGCCTTTTCTTGTCTTTTTCTTCTCCGTGACAAGTTTTCTGCATGCAAGTTTTCTTAGGCTTCATGGATTTTTTGTGCACTTTTTCTCAAACCCTACATGGTATTAGAGCCAGATCTATTGTAGCTTGTTTGGTGTTTCAAGAAAAAGGGAGAACAAGGGTTTGGCAGATCAAATTTGATGTTTTCTGGGCATTTTTTGAGAAAACAAAGGGTTCACCAATTTTTGGAGCAGTTTGAGGCCAAACAGATGCTGCCATTGGATCTGGAAGGCTGTTTACAGTCAAGATTCATATAAAAATTTTATTTTTTGGCTTCTGTTGCATCAGGAAAAATTTTTTTGCCCCCCGGGAGGCCGTACAGACACGATTTTAGAAAAAAAAAAAAAACCTTATTTTTTAGTTGCAGTCGGGTGGCCACTAGTACACCATTAGGATGCCACCACGGCCTTGCCAGCGTGCAACCCATGAGTGGCTGTAGCCAGCAGCACCACCGTAGCCTGGCCACCGTTGGTGGGCCACCCACCAACCATCGTAGCTTGGCTGTGCCCCCAAGTCTCTCCACCTCCACTGGTGTCACCTGCCACTCCACCACTTTGCTTTGCCTACCTATGTTAGCACCCATGTGGACATAGTCAGCTCTTTTCTGCACAATTGGCAAGTTTCCTGAGCGTCACATGGCACGGGTGCCACATTGGCATCTTCCACGTGGACCTTGCCACATCATCGACCACCTCAGAAACCTACCACATGGCATTTTTTTTTGTTGTGATGACCCCTAGGTTGTCAAATTTAAGCTTAGGTTTTGTTGATGTCAGCATGATGTCATCCTACATCAGCACCCTTGCCAGCACTCCAAGTCCTTTTTTGACCTAGTTGCGATTTTTTGGCCATATCTTGAGCATACAGAGGTCTTTTTCCAATCCAAAAGAAGCACCAGAAAGCTGGTTCTAAGACAGAGATAGTGGTGTAGGATTTTTTTTGGTTTTGATGCAATTTTGTTACTTATTTTGGTAGTCAAAGTTGAATGTTCTTTTTTGCACTCTGGGAGGTGTATCTTGAGCATCCGATCTCCATTTTTGGACTTCTTTATATCACTAGAAAGCTCTTTCTACACTCTTTCCAATGATTCTAGTTGTTGTTCTAGATTTTATTCCAGGAACATCCTATTTAGTTTTTTGCATTTTATGATTTTGGTGGATATCCTAATTGTTTCAGGTCTGGGGATTGATTTTGTTTCTTTAGATGCTTTTTTTTGGGCTCTACTTTCTGTTGTTTCAGCCTTATGCCTTTTTTGATCATTTTTTATATTTATTGTAAGCATCTTTATGCAACACACTGAGATAAAGTGCCACTCTTGCATTTTAGGATCCTTTTCATCATTGTGATTCATTGTACTCACATTATTTTATAAAGTTCCATGGGGGTGATAGTTGTTTGTGCTTATAGGCCCTCTTCCTCTTTTGCCTCATGCAGTGTTGATGACACGTGCCTTTATTGGTGTCTATACCTCACTCTTGATGTGTCTAGTTCCTATGTTGTAGGAGATTTTTTGGCCCACCTTTTCAGCTGCCTGTCACCTCACCCCGTCTACATTAAGGGGGGGTTATATTGTTGGTTTTATGCTTCCTTGGTTCAATGGTTCATTAGTGTGAGCTATGTATTTAGTACCTGATCCTACATACTAGGTGATTATAGTGGCTGGCTACCTATGAATTTTGGTGAGATGGATCATCTATCATATAGACACGCTCAGTTCATGCCTTCTATTTCCATGGAGGTTCTACAGATCAACATTTTGACAGAGTTTTATGACTTTTCATTCTTCAGTGGTTCTCTTCATGATCTCTCTTTGTTCCTATCTTTTGGAACATTCTTTGCTATCTCTTTTTGAAGTAGGGTTTTTCCCATGTGGTTTTCTCTATTTCTCTAGTTTATAGAGATTTTTTTGTGATTGGGTACTTGATCAAGCCTTTTTGCCAGGACCCATTTTCTGCTTTCATAGTTGTGCTAGGTTAGCTTACCTCTTGAGCTTCTCTTAAGGGGGGGTGTTAGAGTAATTATTTATTTTCACTTATTAATTAAATCACTTTGATTTAATTAATTAAGTTGCCTATTACTCTAGTTTTCTTAAGCTATCTTGTAGGTGCATATAATTAATATTTTATTAATTATATTGTGCAACCTAGCTTTTTTAGGCTTTAGGTTACCCTTTTCAAGTTTTGATCTCCTTTTATAAGGATTGATCTCTTTGTATTTTTCATTATGAAGATCCGTTGAATAATATTTTCTTCGTTTGAGTTTTTCAGATCAAACCCTTACCTCTTCTTGTCTTGTTCTTCTCCGTGATAGATTTTCTGCATGCAGGTTTTCTTGGGCTTCATGGATTTGTTGTGTACTTATTCTAAAATCCTACATAACTTACCTCTAAGACTTTCAGATTTGGATCTCAGAACATTTGTGTCTCCTCCATAAATAGTGCACATAGTATCCCACATCTTCTTTGCACTGTCACAACCCTTGATGTCATCAAACTCAGAATAACATAGGGAAGAGTCAATCTCCAACATTGTTGGATTGTGCTCTTTCTTCTTTTTTAGATCATCAGCAGTTGGGGCTCCAACATGATCAACATACTTAGTGATGATGGTAGATTGTGCATGATCTCCAAGACCTCCTAGGTGTAGCTTCATCAAAAATTTTCATGCAAGGATGTTCTCCTTGTTAAGCTTAGGTACCTCTCTTTTTGAAATCTTGATCTTTTTCTTCTAGTACCTTCAAACAAGTCCTCTTAAGAAGATGTCTATGATACCAATTGTTGAAATTTATTAGAATAACTGAGAGGGGGGTGAATTAGTTATTCAAGGTCCAGATGTACAAATAAAACTTTTCACAACTTAGTGAACCCATTTCCATAAAACCTTATTAGGTATGTCATCCATTATATCATACAATACTTAAACTTTGTAGGTTACTATCCTAGGTCAAAACAACTTTTGTATAAATGTAAACATGAAACATAATAGATTCAATAACACATTTGACACATGGATTTTACATGGAAACCCAATTTCAAAAAAAACATTAGTAACATGCTACTAGTTCTCATTCTTTTGAAGTGATGCCTTGTGAAAGGCCAACCCTGTTAAAAGTTATAATACACATTGTTAAATGTGGCCTAGTTAGAGGATTTCAATCATCCTATTAGGACTTTAGATCATTCGCTTGAAATTTCACCTGGTTAAAGGATTTACAAATGACTATTAGGTCAACTTTAATCCAAAGGATTTACCCTAGATTGATAAAATGATTAGAAAGTAACAATAAGGATTGATTTGATAATAAATTACAACTCACTTGCAGATTATAAATCTCTATTTTAGTCCTCCATTCTTCTTAGCTTTCACACACTTCAGCTCTGATAGCTTGTTCACCCTTCAACCATTCGTACTCTTAAGCCTTCTTTCTTTGATTTCCAATAGTGATCTCTTCTGTTTGGCCACTTAATGAAGCAAATACCTTAGACTCCTTGTCTTCCTTAAGTTTTTGCACATGACAACCTTTTCTCTCTATAAATAGAGATTTAAGATCTTTTTTCATTTTACCTCAATCATCCATTTCAATGTAAGGTAGGATTAGGTAGGATACAATGAATCTACCTATTTTTCCATTTAGTTCCTCTAGAAACTTCTTCAATCCTTCTTGAATTCACCAAAAATTGGTTTACCTTGAATTATATGCCACCACCTCATCATAGTTATCTTCCACATGCTTCACATAATTCAAGAAAACAAAATAGTCAGCTCAAATTTACCAAATCTATGATTTAACATGAATATTGGCACTCGTCATCAATATGTTGTCACTCAACTTCCATAACTTTCTTCAACTTGTCTTCAACTAGTTAACTTAGCAAATATTAAAGCATGCTGATGTTTGGAATCAACTAAAACTTTAGTCAGCTTACACAAAGTTCACTTGGCATACACTGAAACTTCACTTTTCTTGAACCCAACTTATTTTCTACTTAGCTTTCACTAACTTTTCTCAACACCTATTGTGCACTTAGTCAAGCTTGGCAGACTCAATTCTTCTTACTTGTTCTTCTAGACTTAGTCAATGTATCTGATCTTTGTAGCCTTAAGTAGACAATCAATACACTATGTCTTCATTGTCTTAACTAATCTTTGTACTCCTTTTCCATACCATAACTCAACCTTTCCTCTAGGTGCTCTTGTCATCTCATATGATCAAAACCTCCTTTTCAATCAAACAAATGATAGTACTCAAATCAACTAGGTAGTTGTCTTACTAGTAAGTAGCATGTTTGACATCAGTGGCAAAACAATGATTAAAACACATTCTCATATTTGTATCAATCTTTTCTCAATAGGATATTGCTTCATCCCTAAGCTATCTCAAGTTTGATGACATAAAAGGATGTGATAGTGAAAAATAGATGTAGGATAAATTGAAGACCATATATGGAGGAGATGATAATGTTTTGAGAGCCAAATCAACGTGATGTATCTAGATTCAAAAAATCCTAGTCTAGGTCTCAATACCCAAACTCTCCAAGTTTTTTTCTAAGTCTATAGGGTTTCTACTTGACCCTATTCCCAAGAGGGTCTCTCATAATTATCCCCTTCTACAAGATCTACTACATCAATTAATACTCCAATTATTTTCTCTCTTAATTCACTTAGACCCCTAGCTAGGCATTTCTTGCTATCTTCCAAGGTAAGGAACAAACTCCAATGCAAAATTCCATACCCTTAAGAATGTATTCCTATATTTGATATAAGATACTATAGCAATTGAGGGCTTTGTCACACAAACTCACTTCCCCAAAGTTCACATTCTCTTGTTAGGCCTAGTAGTCCTAAGAGCCCCCAGTTAGGCCTCCTATCAAGGTTTACAATTAATAACCCTTAAAACTTGAAAAAAAACCTACCAAACTATCTAGTGAACTAGGTATCCTTTTTAAAGAATTTTAAGATTTTGTAGGTTTGAAGCTGTCAACCTGTTCGTACATGGCTTAAGCATAAATACCCTATTTTCAAGGGTTTTTAAGGGTTCTCTCACAACATCGAAGGTTTTGACTTCAAAGGCCTATCAAATGAACTTTCCTGGTTACCAAAATAGACCTAGGTATCCTTACACCTTGTTCTTCATCTCCATCACTTGCATGAGCACAAACCAATCCACTCTCTATTATCCAAAGCTCCACAACAACATGTAACTTCTAGTCAAGTACACTAGACTCATCTAAGATATGCTTGAAAAAATAAAAAATAAACCCCTTCACACCTTAAAATGAATACATACATTATATATAGAGTTCTCTTCTTGATTCCAAAGGGCCATGGTGATTTGACTGATGAAATTAAAGAAAGAGCCATTTCTCTTATGGCAATTCAAAATGGGGTAGTTGATGTACACAAACGAAATGATTTTGAAACACTTATTTGCACAACACTTCAAGAATCAAAATTGGCATTGAACAACCTACATTCCGTACTCTAACTAATCATGAAGTAAAGTTAGTCCAATTAATCTATTTACATTAGATATTTGGCCAAACAAGATGACTATAATGGAAAATGCTCAAGAAATTGATATTCCTTCAATTTGAATTCGTACAAATGGAACACCAACCCTTCTCCTGGATGTATGATGGTTTTATATGGTGATTTTTCACATGTGGCAACCTTTTTTATATATCCAATAACCAAAAAATGTAATGTGGTTTAGTTTTACAAGTAGTTGTCGAAGTTGTCAAGTGCAACTTTTGCAAAAATACAAAATTACTTGAGCAATTTTTTTTGCAACTTTGCATTCTGACCAAGTATGACCCTAAAAAACTTACACATGAGTACTATATGTTCTAAAACTGATTTTTAACACCATTTCCTAATATTAGAATTTTTGGTCAACTCTTGTTCAACCTTTGACCTATTCTAGTCATTTTAAGTAGTATTGACAACCTAAAGACTCTTCATTCATTTACCTATCTATCTATCCCTAGTCACACCCTTGGGCTTTATATTTAGCCGTTATTCACTAATGGTTGGATAGAACTATCTACAAGCCAAAATGTGTTAGGACCTTAAATAAGATCCTAGGTGCTCTTGCACCATTCTCCCCCTGTAACAAAGAACTCATGGTGGATCAATATTAAGAAGTTTATTAGAGATACCTTTCTTCTTAAACTCATTCTTAGCTATCCATGTTGCCTCATATTTTGGTTGATTCTTATATTGGATGATATGTTCCATATAGATACCATGTCTAGTCTTCTTCTTCAGTCTAGAATTCAAGACTCTTTCAGCTTGAAGCTTGGGCTTAGTTGGAAATCTGGCATCCTTAGTGTCCTCCTTGATCTCTATTTATTAGTGGTCTTCTTTTATGTTAGGTCCTATATAATGAATCAAATATTTCACATTAAAGATAGGAGAAATCACCAAATCTTGTGGTAGATCTATCTTGTAAGCATTAGAACCATATTTTGCATGAACTTTTCAAGGCTCCATCCTCCTCATTTTTATCTTAGTAGGAATACCTTTAGTAATTCTAGCTTTTTAAAAATGCACTACACTTGATCCCCTATCTTAAATTACACATCTCTCTTGTTTGAATACATCCTTAACTTCAATTTTTGAGTAGCTTTACCCAATATTCTCTTGACCTATTCATGTACCTCCCTCATAGATTGTGCAAAGTCATCTACATGTCCACTTATTTCTTAATGTGGTTTTAGTTCTTTGAGTTCATAGATGCCTCTTAAATGGTAACCATACACTCTTTGAAATGGAATTTTCCCTATAGTTTTATTCATATTGTTTTTATAGGAAAACTCTTTTTGTGTCAAGACTTGATCCCAAGTCTAATCATACTCTTTTGTTAGACATCTTAATAGATTTTCAAGTACCCTATTAATCACTTTAGTTTGACTATTTTTTTGTGGATGGTAAGATGAACTATGGGCTAAATTTGTGTCATACAAGGGTGGATGTATTAAATTTGGTAATGATATTTCATGTGTTGTAAAAGATAAAGGTATAATTCAATTGACTGACAAAATTAATGTGATAATTGTTACTAGGCATAAGGACTTAACTATAATTTGTTGAGTGTTTCATAGCTAAACAAATCAGGGTGCTGAGTTGAATTCCATCATAGAAAGGCCAAGATATATAATGTTGATGGTAAGCTGATTGGACGTGGTAATTAGACAAGAGGTAACTTGTTCTATCTAGATTTATCTAATGAAACATGTTTATTTGCACAACAAGAAGATGTTTGGTTATGGAACAAAAGGTTATGCCATGTAAATTTTGAGAATTTGGTGAATATTAGTAAAATGAATAAAGTATGAGGGTTGACAAAACTAAAGAAACTTGACAATGCTATATGTAAAAAATGTCAATTGGGAAAAATGAAAAAGTCTAGTTTCAAGAGAAAAACATACACTTCTAGTGATATTTTGGAATTGGATCATACTGACATTTATGGACCTATTGATGTTCAAAGCTATTGTAGAGATAAGTATTTCATTCTATTTGTTGATGACTACTCTAGGATGATGATAGTGATGTTTCTCAAGGCTAAACCAAATGCTTTTCAGTTATTTAAGTGATATTTGGCTAGAGTTGAAAAGGAAATAGGGAAGAGACTAAAGTGTTTGAGATCTGGTAGAGGTGGTGAATTTATTTCTAATTAGTTTAATAAATTCTACAATGATAGAGGAATTAAAAGACAGATGTCAACACCAAGGACCCCTCCTTAGAATGGGATAGATGAAAGGAGAAATAGATAAATAATAAACTATACTAGAACATAGATGATGGAGGAGAATGTATCACATAAATATTGGAGAGAACCTATCAATACTATTTTCTATACCTTAAATAGAGTACAAGTTAAGAAAGGTACAAACGCTACAACTTTTGAACTATGGTATGGATATAGTCTTAATGTGAAATATTTCAAAATATTTGGAAGAAAATGCTATATATTCAAAGATAATAGGAATGGAAAACTTGATTCAAAGAATGATGAAGGTACATGCAAAGAGTGATGAAAGAAAATGTTATATATTCTAACACTAACAAAGTTGTGGAAAGTGAAAATGTGAAAGTCGATGAATTTGCATAATGAAATGATATTAAATGTAAGAAAGAACCTCAATATTATAGTACATTCATTTATGTGGATGATGGTGCTCCTAGCTCTCCTACTAAACAAGAAAACCAAGATGTAGTTTTCCATCAGACATGGAATGATGAAGTGCAATGACAAGCTGTCTAGCAACTTGTAGTGGGTGTTCAAAAACAAGAAAAAGATGTTGGGTCATAGATAGGAAATGTTGACTATCAGACAAACAATGTCAAGCGTGCAAAACCTTAACTAGAACCTAAACCAAAAAGCGATAATGAGCTTAAGATTATTTTTCAAGGTGAACCTATTGAAGAACAAAGAAGGAGACCACCTGTGCTAGCTAAGTATGTAAAAAGAAATCATAAACTTGAACAAATCATTGGAGATGCAAAATTAGGTCTTATGACAAGAAAGAGACTCATAAATGATACATTCTTGCTTTGTGAATTTGAGCCCAAATCAGTAAAGGATACTCTAGAAAATGAATATTGGATCCAGGCAATGAATGAAGAAATTGAACAAATTGAGAAGAATAACACTTGGACCCTAGTACCTAGACCAAAGGACAAATATTTATTGGAACAAAATGGGTTTCTTAGGAGTAAGCTAAATAAAAAAGGTGAAGTTACAAGGAACAAGGAAAGATTAGTCTACAAAGGATGTGCTCAAGAAAGAGTTGACTATGGAGAAAATTTTTCTCCTTTGGAAAGGCCGCAATGAGTCAGAACTCTACTTGCATATTCAACCTACAAAAACTTTAAGGTATATTAGATCGATGTCAAATCTGAATGTTTCAATGGTATTGTTGGAAATTACAATGGGAAAGTGAATTTTGGGGGGGAGAGGTGAATCAACACTTCAAAACTTTAGCCATAGAACATTCACCACAAATTCATCTCATAATTTGCATGGAAATTGATATAGCTAGCTACACATGTTCATCCATAGCATGAAACCGATAACACAAAATACAATCAGTTTGTTACCTAGAAACCCTCTAATGAGAAGGTAAAAATGGAGTGGGGATGGCACCCACAAATCTTTACTACTATAGTTGTAAAGTGTATCCAATGAAGGTTACAATTGTTTGATCATAAACTATGATCTACCTTGTGAAAGGTCTGCTCTATTAAAGGCTTACAAATAACATTAAATCTTACCTTGTTAAAGGATTTCAACACTCCACTAAAGGTGTTCCTTGTTAGAGGACTTAAAATTGTAATAAAACAAACACCCTGTTAAAGGATTTACAAAAGCCTATTAAGACAACTCGGTTAAGATATTTTTACTAATTTTCCTATTAGAATATTTTAGCCTTAATCCTTTGGTTAACACCTCTTTGCTATATATCAAATCTCCTCTTTCTTGATGTGTACTTGATCCTCCTAATTAGATGTATCTCTTTTGTTCTTTATCTATTCTATTATGTTCTTCTCTTACTAATTCTACAATTCATATCTCTCTCACAACCTCCTTAGTCACCATGAATTTTTTCTTTGTACTTAGCATTCTCCCTTCTCTTCTCATCTATGCATTCAAACTCTATAGGGTTTTCTCTCCTTAAGAAGACTTAGGTGAGCTAGGGTTAAGTATGAATCAATGATTCTGATTCACCCATTTTGTTTCTTAGAACATCCCTTCATCTAATTGGTTGCACATACTACATAGGGATTATTAATATACCTTCATATATATCTTCTAGAATCATAAAAAAATCCTTAGGTAGGCCCAAAAGTGGTTTACATAGGAGTTTGTACCATTAGAAACAACTATGCCAAAAATTATTTACTCTGCACTTGAAAGCTTTGATGCTCGACATTCACTATATCCTTAATGTTGTTACTTAGTTCCTGAGTGACTCGGCATCAACTATTTTACTCAACATATGAATCACTCAACATAGATGACTTTCTTAGTACTTGAGTGACTCAACACATACCATGTGCTTGGCACATACTGGTGCTCAACACTAACTATGTATATTACTTGGCATACACTACTTACTTCATACAGATTGAGTTTTGTTAAGTAATGACTTAAGTGTTTTGTCACTAACATGTCAAAACCAAAATGAGACCAATAATCTCCCCCTTTGACATGAGTAGAAAAAACACTTTTTCATGCATATACAACCTGACTTATGTGCATAACTCAGATAATTTGTATCTCATACAAAATCTCAAAATTTCAAAATTTTGCACAACTGATGACTTAACTATCATACCTCTCCAAAAATTTATAACCCCCCCTAAATTGAGTGTTCCTTATTGTTTCTAAATTCTATATAACTCTTTCTACATAAATGGGCTTTACTACTATTGTCCCCTATTTTTGTCTCAAAACCGTGTTCCCCATTTATTCACTATCCTCCTCATAGCTACTATAGTATCCCCTTTTTCTGCCACTTATGTCATGGGTGAGACACTTACAGTGTGTTTATCCCAAAATGTTTTGTGGACCTCCTTAATTATTTTCAATGATGTATCCCAGTTATTACATGCTACCTCTAGAGTTTGGAATTGAATATCTAGCTGGACAACAAGGTCAACTAAGCCAACATGTGTAGAAAGTTGATTATCTTTCTTCATCAATGTTTCAATGAAAGTTAGTTCCTTATGAAATACTTCCATGTGTAGGGTCAGCATGGACTGTATACTAATCAAAATAGCCCTTATTTTTGCTTCTTGTGCTTGTAATGTGGCTAGCTCACCTTGAGTAAAGAGTAATAACTGAAAATGATTCTGGCTTTGACTAGGAGGTAGTTTCAATGTTGTACCTGTGGACTGTAGATCTCCTTGTAGCCAGTCGATAGCCCTCTATACTTCTTGTGTAAATAAATTCACATCACAAATCTTTGTGTAAAGAGAAAATATATTCTTCAACGCCTTTTTCACATCCTCCATTTTGGTTGCTAAGTCAACTTGTCTTAGTGCAATAGCAATAGAAATCTGTTCAAGAACTTTAGAGTGAAACTTTCTTTTAGACCATTCCAATAGTTTTCTATTGTTTGCATCCAATTCTTCATCATTGATATTCTCAATGACATTTAATAGTTCCTCAAGCATAGGAAGGCTAAAAGCATCAAGAAATATGTCTTTTATTTGATGAAGAACTTGCTTCTACTTGTGCTCCCTTCTTAGCAACTCTTATTTTTGCTTCTTGTGGAGAGCTTCCTGTAGAATGCTCATCTTCTCAATGGTAATTATTGTAAGATCAAACTTTGGAAGTTCAATCACCTCATCAAGATTTACATCTCCATAAGATATATCTTCTAATCTTCTAGATGTCTCTGCACTTGGCCTTGATATTTTCAATGGGGTGGCATGAGTGTTGAGCCTCCGAAGAACTTGACTACTAGCAGGAGTACTAGAAACTAGTAGAGTGACTAGAGTTTATATGGAAACTTGTTCCTATGTATCAGTAGTCACCTTCAATTCTTTAGACTTGTCAATCTAGCTTACCTTTTTCTACTTTTCATCTTGTGTTTGTGATGTAGGTGCAAGACTTGCTTCTTGATCTAGTTTGACTTCTATTCCATCTTCCTTAACTATAATTAAGGCTTTGTTTATGGGAAATGAATGGCACAAGAGGTAATTCAAATAGTGTTGTAACAACACCTTGTTGTTCAGTGCTTGTATTGTATTCTTTTGTAACTTTTACCTCTGGGGTTACACTAGATGTGTCAATTTTCTTCTCCCCTACTAATGCCATTGCCACCTTTTCAATTTTTTTTGTTTTTGCCTATACAGGATTTGAGCATAAATCAGCTATCATGTGGAATCCTTCAAAATCTTCTTCAAATCATCATCTATCAAGGGATTGATGTTCTGAGCATAATTTTTAGAAATATCCTTGATTTTCATTAAGTCCTAGTGACTTTGTCTACATATGGAGGACTGGTACTCAACATTTGTACCTTAGGTACACTTTGATCATCTTTCTACTCCTCCTCAGCTATGGCCTCTTCTACTATTATTTCCTCAATTCCTTCCACATGACCATCCTTAACTAATTCATCTTTTGTACTCTCTACTACCTATTGTTCATCTTTCTTAGGATTTTGCATTTCTTTCTATATTTTTGTATTATGGTAGGAATGTGTAACTTGTAAGTAGATCTCCATATTGCTTTACTCTTAGTTACCACATACTCTATATTCTTCTTCAAGATATTGAATGCTCTGTATTTTGAAGTAAAATTACCTTTGTACAACTCCATGGCCTCATCTATCATTATCTTTTGCAATTCAGGAATGACTTGAGCTAAAGTGGTTTCCGTTGTCTATCTTACAATATGTAAACTGTATTGTCATTTCTACTTAACTTTTTCATATAAACATTTAGGTAATGAGTTGACAATCTCAATAGGTGTGGTCTTGAATGTGGCCATCATCTCATATATATCTTCCTCCATCTTATTCATATCTAAGTTTCCTAAATTATCAAATTCAATATGTGTGAATCCTAACAAAGTAGCATTATGCCTAATATTATCACATAAGTTGTCTAAGTCAGAGGAGGGATTATGGCTTACCATGTGAAATTGACTCATGTCATATTAACCTATCTTCTCATCTAAATCAGCCAGAGTGACATATCTTCTTCCCTTTTCTTTTTAGCCTTAGGTTTTCTAGGTTCCTTTGCTTATTTTGCAGCTGCCCTTGTGCTAGCCCTAGTAATAGGTATTGCTAGCTTTTTTGTGTAGGTTTCACAATTTTCTTTGGCTTATATATTACAAGTTCCTTTGCCTTCTTGTTCTTCTTCTCAGGTTTGGGTGCTTACTTGACTTCTTCTTCCTTGAAACCTTCTACATTTTATGCCTGGTCTTCACCTTGAACTTGCATGAGTGTGAGTGGGGCTTGGACTTGTTCTTCCTCTTCTTCATCTTCATCATCTTCTTCTTCTCCTTCTCCCCCTTTGCCAAATATCTCTTTTATATTTTTCACTAATTTGTTCATCTTCTTAAGAACAATAGCTATATTCAATTCTATTGTTATTCTTGACTTGGCTTCCTCATAATTTCTAAATGAGGTGACACTCTTTTCTACTTCCTCTTCCAATAGTGTTGTGATGAATGCAAATGTGTCATCCACATTAATTTCATAAGGCAATGGCTTGAGCCATCTAGCCCTGGGTATTGAAACCTATACATATGTATAATCAACATCAACTAAGAAGAAAACATCATTATAATGTTTCTCTACTAGTGACACTAGAATCCTTAGTCTTTGCTTCATAGACTTCTTGAAATCTTCAAAGTAACTTGTCATCACTATTTCAAAATTCTCTCCAAGTTTCTCTATCAACTCTAAAATTTGCACTTTCACTGGCCTGTTGATCTTCCATGCTATTTGACCAAATGTGGGAAATGTATTCTACACATAAAAGAAAATCCAGACAAGAAGTGAACCAAATTTGAATTGTGCACTCTTTGTCTTCCTTATGGCTTCCATGTTTTTTGATAACTCTTGAAGTTCTAACTCAGCAAGGTCATAAGTGTGGTATTTCTTCACTATCTTGTAACCCAAATCCATAGCCATGCAAGATACACTATTCAATCTACTCAATTGAAAGAACTTGCGAGAAATTATTCTCATTGAAAAGTCAATTAGGGAATAAGAAATTATGTCTATGGACATCCCTCTCTTATTCCATACTACCTCTGTATTTCTCTCAAATACCTCCTTCGCATCACTTCACATGGTTTTAGGTCTATCTAGGGTTGGATACTCTATCACTCAGTTAATGATCTTTTTAGTGATCTTAATAGGTCCATTCTTCAACCAAATGAAATTATTATGAATACAACTCAGAACAATGTGTATCCAATCATTCTTAAAGACTTGGGGAAGATCTAGGGCATGATTTAACCCTTTCCATTCAATAGTCTTGTACTCTTCCCTCAAGAATTCATTACCACATAATTAACTATATACATCTCTTATTTCCATGTCTCCAACATCTATCTTTCCAATGTAGTAGCATCTGACATCTTGTATCATTAAAACTTTTGGTGGTATCATCAATAGTGCACCAGACATGTCTTTCTTATATGTTATCTCAGGAATATCTCAGAAGGGTGGTTGTCTAATCTCATTTTTGATTAATTACACATTAAAAACTTCTTTTCATTCCTTCCTAACATTTGTAAAAGAGCTAGACACCATTTTATGTATCTAGGGTTCATGAAAATTGAAATAGGAAAACTCGACACTTGATAAATATCTTATGAATATGATGAATGATGACAAGTAGCTTTTGAATCCAATTTTCAAACACTTGAATCTTTCTCCTCAATTTTCCTTATGCTCTTTGTGCAATATTTGATCTCCTATGAATGCAAATGAGTCAAAAATTGACTATATAACCCTTGATATTCAGTAATAAATTCTTAATGCTTATACAACTATAAGCTCAACTATCATAGGAATTCCACTTACTCAACTTATACATGATTTTTACTATGCTTGGAAACTACAATGAGCTTGGTCACTATTAACATAATTCCATCACTCGAAAACAACACAAAAACTAACAAAACTATAGATTTCTTCCAGGTTCTAACCAATACATTGCATCTTAATTCATGCATATATTAACTTTTTAGATCTCAAATTCTTGGAACTGATGTATGAAATAACTTTGAAATATCAGTCCCACACATATCTTTTGATTGCCTAGTTGGGGGTGATGTGATCATCTGATCCATTGGATGAAGTGACTTCATCTGGACTTGATTCACTACAATTTTTCTTCTTTTTCCATGATTTGTTCATCTATACTTTGAACTTCTCAACATTAACATTCTCTTTGCCTTTATTGTTTCCATTACTCAACACTAGTGATTTGGTTGGACAATTTTTACTGATATGACTAGTCTTCAAACAACTAAAGCATGTAGTCTCACTCAACCATCTATTGTAGTTGTCTCTAAAATGGGTTCTAATGCAATTCTTAGGAACATGTTCATACTCTTGACAATACTGACGATTGTACCTTGTATTGTAATCTCAATTGTAGGATTTTCCATTGCGTTGTACCTTTTTCTTCTTGTTTGATGTCCACTTGGCATTAGATCTACATTCATATGCTTTATATCCATACTTCTAAAAATTGTGGTAATATCCTTCAAATCTTTGTGTTCTTAAGGTCTTGGTCTTGTATTCATGTGCTTGATGTCCTTGCTTGTTGCACTTATAAAAATAACCCTTGAATTTATGCTTAGAGTTTTGATTTGCATTGTTGCTCCTGCAAACATTTTCTATATAACCCAACTTTCCATAATTATGACAAGTGGATTTGTATTTCTTACAATTGTAGTTTCTTTTTTCACTACTTTTAGATGATTCTTCTTCCTCAGTGTTGGTGTATCCTAATCCAGTAGTATCATTATTAGATATGAGAGATCTCATCAGTTTCTCAAAGTATTTGATGGCTTCCTTAGATTTGTTGAAACTTTTAGTGAATTCCTTTTCTCTTCTTAGTTTATTCCTCAATTGTTCATTTTGTAACTTTAGGGTTGTGATCTCAATTTCCTTTCCATTCAGTTCATGATTTGCAATCATTAATTGATTCATTGTATCTAGTTGCATGTTAGAAATCCTTTGTACCTCTGATGTCTTCTCTTCTAGTCTATTGGTCAGTGTTCTTTCATCATCTTCAATCATGACTTGGTCTTCCTTAGTTTTTTTTTTTTTGCTCAGTTGCCTCACTAAGCAATACTGATTGGACTTCTTGTTCTATCTTAAGATTTTTAACCTCTTCAGTTAGGGCACCATTCTTTTCCATCATATCTACAATTGTTGCATCAAACTCACTTTAGTTTCCATCTGCAAATAATTTAGTAGTGTCTTTATCTTGGTAAAGTGTGTCATTTTCCTCAATACCTATCTCTTTCCTTCTCTTCAATGAGTCCTTCAACTCATCTCTTGCTTCATTCAATTGATGTAAGATAGTTGAATTTTAATCTTTTGGTTATCAATAACCTTTCCCAACTTGTAGACTTCCATCTTCAAGATCTTTCCTCTAAGTTGCAAAGCTTTCCTTTCCAAAGAACAAGGTTCTAACACCAATTGTTAGAAATTACAATGGAAAAGTGAATTTTGATAGGGGGGTGAATCAACACTTCAAAACTTTAACAATAAAACATTCACCACACATCCATCTCAGAATTTTCATTTAAATTTAAATAGCTAGCTACACATGTTCATCCATAGCATGAAACAAATAACACATAACAAAATCAATTTGTTACCCAGAAACCCTCCAATGAGAAAGTAAAAATGGAGTGGAGATGACACCCACAAATCTTCACTACTAAAATTGTAAAGTGTATCCAATGAAGGTTATAATTGTTTAATCATAAACTATGATCTACCCTATGAAAGGTCTACCCTGTTAAAGGCTTACAAAGACTATTAAATCTTACTCTGTTAAAGGATTTCAACACCCTGCTAAAAGTGTGGCTTGTTAGAGGACTTAAACTTGCAATGACAAAAAAATTTTGTTAAAGGATTTGAAAAATCTTGTTAAGACTACTCAGTGAATGGATTTTAACTAATTCACTTGTTAGAATATTTTAGCATTGATTCTTTGGTTAACGCCTTTCTACTAGATATCAAATCTTCTCTTTCCTGATGTGTGCTTGATACTCTTGATCAGATGTATCTCTTCTATCCTTTAACTACTCTTCTCTATTATTCTCTAATTGATTCTAAAATTCATATCTCTCTCAAAACCTCCTTAGTTACCATAAATTCTTTCTTTATACATAGCATTCTCCCTTCTCTTTTGATCTATGCATTTAAAATCTTTAGGATTTTCCCTCCTTAAGAAGACTTAGGTGAGCTAGGGTTAGGTAAGAATCAATGATTCTAATTCACCCATTTTGCCACTTAGAACATCCCTTCATTTGATTGGTTGCATGTACTACATAGGGATTCTCAATATACATTCATATATATCTTCCATAATCGTAAAACAATCTTTAATTCAGCCCAAAAATGGTTTACATAAGAGTTTGTGTCATTACAAACAACTATGCCAAAAATTATTTACTCAGCACTTAAAAGCTCGAATGCTTGACATTCACTATATCCCTAATGTTGTAACTTAGTTCTTGAATGACTAAGCATCCACCATTTTAGTTGGCATATATGACTCACTTGGCATTTGAGTGACTCGACACATACCATCTACTTGACACATATTGGTGCTCGACACTAACTACATATACACTACTTACTCATCTCATACTGAGTTTTGTTAAGTAATGACTTAAGCATTTTGTTGCTGCCTTTTCAAAACTAAAATGAGATCAACAATACTTGAGGAAGAAGTGTCCATAGAATAACCTAAAGGATTTTTGGACCTAGACAAGAAGAATATGGTATGTAAACTGAACAAATTTCTATATGGATTGAAACAAGCTCTAAGAGCATGGTATGAAAGACCACACAATTATTTAGTGAAGATTGGTTTTGAAAGAACAAATGATAACAATAATATATATTTGAAGACATATAAGAATAATGTGGTACTACTTGTTAGAGTAATTAGATATTGGCTTATTAATTAAATCATTTTGATTTAATTATTAAGTCACTTATTATCTCTAGTTTACTTAAGCTAAACTTTAGGCATACAATAATTAATTATTTTATGAATTATTATCATGCAACCTAGGTTTTACCTATTAGGGTTTTGATCTTCTTTTATTAGGATTGATCTCTTTGTAATTTAATTGATTCAATTTTGTTATTAACAATCTCTTTTTTTGCTCATCAAGAATGTCTCATCTATGGATCTGGCAATTTTAGCCTCCATAGCTTTTTGCTTCTCTCTTTCTATGATAGGTGTTTGCATACAAGTGATTCTTGGGATTTTTGGGGTTGATCTTTCATCAACTTAAACATGGTGCAGAAATCAAGATTTTTTTGCATGCAAATTGAGATTATCTGGTACACAAATTGAGATTTTTTGCCACACACATCAAGATTTTTGGTGCACAAATCAAACTTTTTGACATGAAAATTGACAAAATTTGGGTGCAAAATTGACATGCTTCTTGAGCTAATGTCTAGTTCTTGTGGGCACACTTCCCAGTGTATTTTGGCATGGATCTTGATGCAATGATTTTTTTTGCTTTTCCAGCACTATATTTCAACCTACATGTGGTTTTTTGGCCATAACTTGCTCATCTGGACTCTGTTTTTCACAAATGAGATATTGTTAGAAAGATGATTTTGAGCTCATCATGATGGTGTAGTTTATTTAGATTTTTTATGCTATTTGGTGGTCTATTTTGGATGTCAAATTCAAAATTTCTATTTTGCACTCTGAGAGACATATTTTGAGACATTCTATTTCCCAAATTCTTCTCTTGGCACATCCCATTTAGTTTTTTAGTTTTTTGTATTTTGGTAGATATCTTGGTTGTTTTAGGTTTGGGGATCAATTATATTTCTTTAAATGATTTTTCATGGGTTGTACTATCTCTTGTATCAACCTTATGTCTCTTTTGATCTTTTTTGACATCCTTGGTATTATTTTTGCAAATGCACTGAGATAAAGTGTCCCTCTATTGCATTTCAAGATCTTGGACACATTTGTGTTTTTTTGTACTTGCACTACATTATAAAGTACCTTGGGGTATTTCATGTTGGCCATATTCATCATCTTCCTTTTTTATGTGAGTGTTCCTTGCATGACATTATCCTCATGATGTGTTGATGACACATGCCATTATAGGTGTTTGTACTTCTTTGCACTCTCGATGTTCTTGGTTGTTCTTTCTGTAGGAGATATTGCATTTAGTTTCATTATTCATGTCTTACCTCTCATCATTATAGGGGGTTTTTATGGTTCTATTTCTCTCTTGGTTTGATGGAGTGAGCTATTTATTTAGTATTTGATTTTATGTACTAGGCGATTGCATTGGCTCAATACCTATGCATTTCGGTGAGATGGATCATTTACCATACAGACATGCTTTCATTCCTATTTTTGGAGGCCATGAAGATACCTTCCATCTTTGATTGATTAGCTCTTTAAACTTAATCTTCTTTTTTTGGTCATGTTTTATATAGTGGAGGTTCTTCAGATCTATAGTTTGGTAGTGTTTGTAGCTTCATGCTTTAGTGGTGTTCTTCATGATCATCGTATTGTTCCTATCTTCTAGAACATTTTATTTCCATCTCTTTTTGGAGTAGGGTTTTTCCCATGTATTTTTCACTATTTCTCCTCTTTACATAGATTTGGTTGTGCTTGGGTACCTCATCAGGCCTTGTTGTCAGGACCCAAATTTGCTTTCAGCAGTAGTTTCTAAGTTTTTAGCTAGTCCCTAAGTTTATCTTAAGGGTGGGTGTTAGAGTAATAAGATATTTCCTTATTAATTAAATTATTTTTATTTAATTATTAATTCACTTATTATCTCTAGTTCACTTAAGCTAAACTTTAGGCATATAGTAATTAATTATTTTATGAATTATTATCATGCAACCTAGGTTTTACTTGTTAGGGTTTTGATCTCTTTGTAATTTAATTGATTTAGTTTTGATATTAGCAATCACATTTTTTCACTCATAAAGAACATTTCATCTATGGATCTGGCAATTTCAACCTCCATTGCTTTTTGCTTCTCTCTTTTTTTGATAGGTGTTTGCATGCAGGTGATTCTTGGGAGCTGTGGGGTTGATCTTTCATTAACTTCAACACTACTATCTAAAATTTTTGTTGATGACATTATATTTGGAGGAAAAGAAGCATTTTGCAAATCATTTGCTAATGAAATGAAGAAGGAATTTAAAGTTTCAATATTTGGTGAAATCAAATTCTTTGTTGGTTTACAAATATATCAAGGATATTCTAAATTTTTTTGGAATGGAGGAATCAAGACTAGTGAACACACCTATGTCTACTAGACATAAGTTATCTAAAATTGATGATTTTGCTAATGTGAACCAAATGCTATACAGATCCCTAATTGGAAAATTGCAATGTGTTGCTCATAGTAGACTTGATATTGCATTAGTTATTCAGATAGTTGCTAGATTTTTAGTGAGTGCTAAAGAGAACCATATGATTATAGTGAAAAGGATATTGAGATATCTTAAAGGTATAAAAGATTATTGATTCTATTACAAGAGAAATGATAGATTTGAACTAAAGGTATTTATTGACTCTGATTGGGCATGAAATATTGATGACAAAAAAAGCATTAGTGGAGGTGCATTCTTTCTAGGAAAGAGTTTGGTGTCATGGACAAGTAAGAAACATAATTGTATTTCCCAATAAATAGTCAAGGCCAAGTATGTGGCAGCTATAGTGAACTCTGCAAACATTATGTGGATCAAATAATTACTAAAAGAAACGAAAGAAGAAATTATAGATCTAGTGGTTATCTATTGTGATAACACAAGTGCTATCAACATATCAAAGAATTCAATGATGCACACTAAAACATAGCACATTTCTATCAAGTATTACTACTTGAGATAACCAGTTCAAGAAAAAGAATTGAAGTTAGAATATGTGCACACCAAAGAACAAATTGTTGACATATTCACTAAATCCTTACCTAAAGATGCTCATGAATATCTTAGAGGTAAAATAGGGGCGATTCCCCTAATAAAAGTAACTTAAAGAGAAATGGCGCATTACATCAAATGTGCTAATCAGAATATCTTACACATTGATGCAAATGCATATACTTTAGGAGGCACTTAAGGTAGTCACGTAAAATAGAAGAAGGAAAATAGCATAAAAGATTAGTCATAGATAGATGATTTTTTTAAGCTAGATATGTACTTATTTGCATAATCAAGATGTATGGAGAAAATGAATATAGAAGAGCAAGTGTCTTTGGCACTATTGTCAAAGAGGGAGAGAATTACTAAAGAGGGAGAGATGCAAAAATAGATTTTAATAAGAAATGGAGAGTTTGTATACAAGAAGATGTTTGAAATTGGAACTTAGAGTGAGTTTCTAAAATTTCATGGATGAGAATTAGAATGAAACCAAGGATATTTAAAGTAAACTCTTTTGGATTGCATGGTAACAAATATGAAGATTTCCTAAAGATAAATATCTTAAGGTGTTGCCATCAATGCTAAAGAGGGAGATTGTTGGAAACTACAACTGGAACAATTGTTGTATTTTTTAGAAATACAAGGAATAACTAAGAGGGGAGGGGTAAAAAAATTACCACAAAAATAATTCCAAGTCCCTTAGATGTCAATACAAACTTCTCACCAGTAAACCATATTCTTTCTCTGCTTGGCTAGAACTAGATATTCACTATAACTCAGTTAACAAAGCAGTTTTGAGATATTAATGTTTATTAAACTTTAGTAACTTAGTTATATAAACATAAAGCATTAAGAAAATAACATGAACACATGATAAATAAATATTTAATGTGGAAAACCAATTTGAGAAACCACCAATGCAACTAGTTACAACTTTTCACTCTTTTGAAGTGAGCCTTGTTAGGAGCCAACCCTATTAAAGGTTACAAAAAACATGATAAAGTGTGACTCTTTTAGAGGATTTGAATCACACTATTAAGAGTGTCCTTATTAGAGGTCCTTAGACACTTCGATCTAGAAATTCCACCTTGTTAAAGGATTTACAAAATGACTATTAAGAAAACTTTGTTAAGAGATTTCTTCACTGCTACAAGTGTTAGAGAGTAACAATGATTGACCCAAATTTTAAAGTAACTAACTTTGAAAATTCAAATCATTGTTATGGTTTAACCTCTTGATCCTTCCTAATTAGAATAATCTTTGTATATCAATCTTCTAACTTGGATGATCTATCTTTAATCAGATATGCTTCTCATTTTTCTTCTTTTAAATTGTTCCCCATTGCTTTATTCAATCCACAACTTGACCTTGCATATATATGATACTCAATGTAAAGTTGACTTGAATACCCTTCCATACAAACATTTAATATCCATTTGGTTAGCTTGTATCAACCAATTAATTAACAAAAGTAATCTATTGACAATCAGCTAACATTGGACCGATCACTTGGTTAATACATAACTTCCTTTGATGTCCAACCAAACTCGATAACACTAACTAATTCAATGACTGACCAAGCTTGGTTAATACTAACTTCTTTATTGGCTAACCAAGCTCTTTTAACACTGACTTCTACTCGGCTAATACTAGAATCTTCTTTTGTGCCCAGCTAAGCTTAGCTTACATTGTGCTTAGTTAAAGTTTGACATTTTTGTAACATAAATGAAAATACACAATTGAATAATTATTTTTAACAATCTCCCTCTTTGGCATTGATGGAAACAAACCATGTTATTATGATTTTTTTTTTAGTGCAATAGAATGATTTATAATATTTTATAATATCTTTAGTTTCATTCTAATTTTTCATCCATGAGAACTCCCTTTGAGATTCTCCCTCTATCACCTATCTTCAAACTCTGTCTTATCAATCCCTCCCTCTTTTTCTTATACAAATATTTCCCTCTTATTCTTTTCTTTGACATGACATCAATATCTCCCTCTTTGACATCAAATGCCAAAGACTTCACACAATGAGATTTCAATATACCTCTTGTACTTATTCATATGCAATGTGCTCTCAAAACCTTGCATCAACTTGATAATTATTCAATGAAGCTCAGTTGATGAATCACTAATCTATACCCTAGTGAGCATCAAATAGGGGAATGGACCCTAGCTTGCCTCTTTGATAAAAAATAAAATGGTATCCTTAGGTAATGGCTTGGCGAATATGTTTGCAACCTTCTCCTTGGTGTTCATATATTCTAATCTTACCTCTTTGTCTTGAACCAATTCCTTCAGAAAATGATACTTGATTGCAATGCATTTTATCTTGGTGTGCATCACTAAGTTCTTGCATATGTTGATTGCATGAGTGTTATCACAATAGATAACAATTGGTTCCTTGATTTCTTCCTTCATTATTGACAATAGTTGCATGATCCATATTATGTTAGACCAATTAACTATTGCAACAACATATTCTACCATTTATGTAGACTGAGGGATACAATTCTACTTCTCATGTGTCCATGACACTAACCTCTTTCCAAGAAAGAATTCTTCTCCACTGGTGCTTTTCCTATCATCAATTCTTTTAGCCCAATTTGCATCAATAAAGGGTTTTAACTCAACATTTCCTCCTTTCTTCTACCATAAACCATTGTCTTCAGTGCCTTTTGGATATCTCAAAATTATTTTGACTACCATCATATGATTTTATTTAGGATTTGTAGAAAACCTTCTAACCATACCAACTAGTAATGCAATATCAATCCTTGTGTGCCACATACTAAAGTTTCCCAATCATGGATCTATAGGTAGTCTGATTTACCTCCTTTGAATCATACTTAGAAATTTTATGTCTAGTAGACATAGGTGTTCCAACTAGTTTGTAATCTTCCATTCCAAAGGTCTTCAATATTTCCTTGATAGACTTTGATGAAGTGATATAGACGTCATCCTTCATTTGATGAACTTGTAAACCAACAAAGAATTTTATCTCTTCAAACATTAAAATTTCAAATTCTTTCATCATTTCTTTAGAGAATGATTTACATAAGTCATCATGTCCTATAAATAAAATATCATCCACAAATATTTCTTCTAGAAATATTTTATTATGTGGTCCTTCTTTAATATACAACCTACTATTATTATTTGTTCTTTGAAAACTAATCTTTACTAGATATCCATGTAGTCTTTCATACCATGCTCTAGGAGCTTGTTTCAAAAGATATAAAGCATTGTGTAGTTTGAAGACCATGTCTTTTTTTTTGGATCAACGATACCTTCAAGTTGTTCAATGTAGACTTCTTCTTCCATAATTCTATTCAAGAAAGCTAATTTTACATCCATCTGATACACTGTGAATCTTTTATGTGTGGCATATGCAAATAGTGTTCTGATTCCTTCAAGTCTTGCAATAGGAGAAAATTTTTCCCCATAGTCAATACCTTCTTCTTGAGCATATCCTTTACACATTAGCCTTGCCTTGTTCCTTAATACTTCAATTTTTTTATTCAATTTCTTTCTAAAAACTCACTTTGTCGAATTACATTTTTTTCCTTGGGTTTAGGAACAAGAGTCTAGGTATTTTTCTTTCAATTTTCTCAATTTATTCATTCATTTCCTCTACCCACCTTTCATTATTCAAAGCATCTTTTATAGATCTATGTTCAAATTCACTAAGAAAACATGTACCTTTTAGTTTGTTCCTTGTCAGTATGCTTCTTGTTTGATCTCCAATTATTATTTTTAGGTGCATGATGCCTTCTAACATATTTAGAAAGTACAAGTTCTTTCCTTCTATATTCTAGACTTGTTTCACTTGGTTATGTTGGAAATATAAATTGGAAAGTAAGTTCTGGGGGGGGATTGTGAATCAATACTTAAAACTTTTACCATAAAACATTTCACCATTCATCCATCTCTTAAATTAAAAAAAAAACTAAATTATGTAACCATGCATCACATCCATAGTATACTTTTAATCAACACATAATACAAAAGATTTGATTACTTAGAAACCCTCCAAGGAGAAGGTAATACTAGGGTGGGGATGACACTGACAAATCTTCACTACTACTGCAATAAAGTGCAACCAAATATGGCTACAAAGTTTTTATCATAAACTATGATCTACCCTATGAGAGGTCTTCGCTATTAAAGGCTTACAAATACTATTGGGTCTCACCTTGACTAAAGGATTTAAACTCACAATTAAGTGAGTACTCTATTAGGAGATTTACAAAAGTCTGTTGGGACTATTGTGTTAAGAGATTTACCTAGTATCACTTGTCAAAATGAAGTAGTTGATCCTTTAGTTAGCACCCTTATGCTAGATGTTAGATCTCCTCTTTAGTGTTTATGTCTTGATCCTCTCGATCTAATTATTCTTCTCTGACCTTTCACTACTTATGTTCCCAACAAGTTTTATTCTCATCAACTAGTTCTGCAATGTTGATCATTCAATTAAGAATCTTCTCCATGTCTCTCTTTGCACATGATACTTCACTTTGTATCTCACTTCATCTCATATCATTACATTACTCCAACTTAGGGTCTACCTCTTTAAATATGCATCTAGAGATGATCTTAAGTCATTATCAACAGCTGTGGTTGATTATTATTGCTACTTAATGCTTCCCTTTTTCTTATTGGTTGCATTGGTTATCTTGGGATGCATGATATGACTCTATCCTTATCTCTTAATATTGAAAATTAATTATCATGTCGACCAAAAATGGTTTACATAGGATTTCATGTCATTAAAAAATTCTATGTCATTAATTGGTTTAGTCGACATCAATAGGCCTCTGATACTTGGACTTAAATGTGCCTTATGTTGTTTACCTAGCTCCTAAATGGCTTGACACATACTATTTCTCAACATCAATTACTTGGCATATCACTCGATATTTATTGTCTAAACGCTTATGCTCAGCATGCTCTATTCACTTGGCTTGCACTGTTCACTTAGCATGCACTATTCACTCGGCCTAAGTAGTAGCTCGATTGCAGTGATGACTGACCCACTCTGCTAGATAATGACTAAGTGTTTTGTCACTACTTTGTCAAAAACCACAATGAGATCAACAATCTCCCCTTTTGACATGAGTGCCAAAAGCACTTTGTCATGGCATATATTATTTTGTTACACTCATAAGTCAAACAATGTATAATCTCTACTCAGTCTCTATACAAAATTTCAAAATCTTCAAAATTTGCAAAAATGTTGTCCTATTACCTTGTTACTCTCCCTGAGTAAATTTTTCATTTTGGTTTTGTATACCCTGCTTAAAAAACATATCCCTTGCCTTCCACCTTGAAAAATTTCTCAAAATTCACAAAATCCCTATTTTTTGACACTTATGTTTATGAGGGTGGTACACTTAAAGTATATTGATCCAAAAATGTTTTGTGTGCTTGCTTTATGATTCCTAATGCAAAATACCAATTATCTCTAGCTGCATCTAATGATTGGATCTAAATTTCTAATTTTTTTGCCATGTCAATTAGGCCTTCTTGTGTTAAAAGATGTGAATCTTTCTTTAACAATGTCTCTATAAATGATAGTTCTCATTGCAAAACTTCATGAGTGGGGTCAACATGGACTAAAAACTGATCAAATTTGATCTTATGTCTACATATTTTTCTTCCAACTTGACAAGTCTTCCTTGTGTTAGTAATAATCTCTAAAAATGTGACTAAGTGGTGCTAGGAGATGTCTTCAATGAATTCCAAGTGGACTTAAGATCTCCTTGCAAACTATCAATTGTTTGTTGAGTTTCTTGAGTAAAGAAATTAACATTACACAATCTACTATACATAGAGTATATTTTTTCTAAGACTTTCTTCATACTCTCCATCTTTTTTGATAAATCAACCTATCTAAGTTCAATAGCACTGGATATCGTATCCATGACCTTAGTGTGAAACTTCTTCTCAGAGGATTCCAATAACTTTACATTGTTTTCTATATCATCATCTTTTATCCTATCAACTATATGTAAAATTTTTTCAATGATAGGCTTATTGGAAATTGAATCTAAAATGTCAAAATAATCTACAAAAATATCTTCAATCTCATGCAAAACCTATTTTTGCTTATGGTCTCTGTTGAGCTTCTCTTGTCTTGGCTTGCATAGTAGAGCCTCTTGAAGTATTTCCATCTCTTCAAGTGTGATTTTTGTAGGATTAAACTATGGGAAAATAATCACTTCATCCAAACTAACATCCTCTAGTGATGTAGCTAAAACACTCTTGGGTGTGCTAGTACTTGGAATTGATATTTGCAATGGAGTTTCTTAAGTACTTTGTCTTTGAAGAGTTTGGCTATTGGGAGGGATATAATGACTAACAAAGGAACCAATGTTTGTATTGCTATATGTTCCTTTGTCTCAGTAGTCTTCTTATCCTCTTCTACTTATTCATCTTCTTTCTAATCTTTATGAGGTTTTGGTGAGGTGTGTGTAGGACTATTTTCCTTACCCTTATTTTCTTCATTTCCCTCTATATCAATTACCACAATTGTTGTTAATCCTGAGCTTTTTAGATTAGGTAGTGATATAGCTAGTGTATCTACCTCTTTCTCTTTCATCTCAATGAAAAATGTAGGCACTAAAGATGGCATCTTGTTAAGCTCATCTTTCTTCTCCAAAATCTTGTCTTGACATATTGCTTTCTCTTGTGACTCTTTCTCCTTTACTTCTATAATAAGTGGGCGAATAGTAGATGAATATTTTTGTTGTTTCTAACTAGATGCAATTTCAAAGTTAAGAGATTCATCAATCTTTACAAATATAGGATTTACACATGGAATAGCTACATTGGTGGATTCTTGTTGCAATTTCTTAATGTCATCATCACTAAGTGGGTTTACATTTTGTGTACTATTGTCACTAATTTCCTCAATAGTGACAAAGTCCTATTGACTCTCTTTCTCTCCATGTGGAGGATTGGTGTTTGGCACATTAACATTTTTGTCATCCTTTTCTATTTCTTCCTTCTATTCTACAACTTTTGTGGTCAATCGATAGATTTCTTTCCAAAGTAATGTACTTTGGGTTACAACCTCTTCAAATTGATTCCTCAAAATGTGAAAAGCTTTGTGTTTTGGAGAAAATATCCCTTTATACTTTTCTACAACTTTTTCAATCATCTGCTTATCTAGAACATGCATAACTTGAGCTAAAGTAGCCTCTCTAATTTGTCTTTTAGTCATCATACAGAATTTCCATTTTTTATCAACCCTCTTATACAAGCTTTTAGGTATTGAATTTGCAATTTCTAAAGGAGTAGTCTTAAAAGTAGCCATCATATCATATAGAGCTTCTTTAATATTATTCTTGTCTCCTTTATCCAACTTATCAAAATCAATATGTGGAAAACCTAATAAATCTGCATTATTGTTTACATTCTCACATAGATCAGATGAGGGATTGTGGCTTACCACTTTGAATTGACTTATGTCATCTGATTTTGTCTTCTCTTAATTTGATTAATCTTGAGGTTTGTTCTTTCTCCTTGGTTTCTTTGTAGGCTCTCTCAGCTCTACAGTATCACTCTTCCTTTTTCCTTTGGATTGAGTTTCTTTTGCTAGTGCAGTGGTTGCTCTAGTGCTTGACCTTGTCAAAGGTGCAGTAGGATTCTATTCTTTCTTCTTTGTAGTATTCTTAGGATTTTGAACTTTTTGATGTGTCTTTTTCTTCTTTCTATTTTCCTTTACCTCTTGGCCTCTTCATCATCTAAACCTTGATCCTCACCGAATCCTTATGTCAACTATAAAGGTCCTTGACCTTATTCTTCTTCTTCTTCTTCTTCACCAAATTGTTCCTTCAGTTTCTTCATCAATTTTTTCTTCTTCCTATCAGTAGTTGTATTTTGCAAGTTGGTAGTAATCCTTTCCCTTTCCTAAGTTTCCAAATTCCTTAACATTCTTGTCTATATCCTCTACCAACAATACAATGATGGTTGCAGATGCTTCATCAATATTAACCTCATAAGATAAATATTTCAGCCATCTCAACCTTAGAATAACTGCTTGAACATATGTATAGTCAACATCCACTAGTAAATAAAGATCATTATAATGTTTTTCCACTAGGGATACAAGTATCCTTGATCTCTACTTTATTGACTTTTTAAAGTCCTCAAAGTAGCTAGTCATAATTGAATCAAAGTTCTCTCCTAGTTGATCAGTGTACTCCCCTATTTGTTGGGTAATAGACCAACTCATCTTCCATACAACTTTACCAAATGTAGGAAATGTGTTTTGCGCATGTAAAAATATACAAACAATGAGTGAACAAAACTTACATGAAGAATTCTTTACTTTTCTAATAGCTTCAAGGTTTTCTGATAGTTTTTGAAGTGATAGCTTGGCTAGGTCATAGTTGTGATCTCTTTAAACAATCTTGTAACCTAGGCCCATGAAAATGTATTCCACATTGTTGAGTCAGCTAGACTAGTAGAAATTGTGTGTAATCACATGCATTTAAAATGCAATAATAGGGTAAGTGATTGTGTCAATTAACATTCCCTTCTTGTGCCATATTTCTCCTGTAGCTTTCTCAATCGCTTCTTTTGCATCACACCTCATGCTCTTAGGTATCTCTAGGGTAGGATAACTTGTTACCCTATAAATTATTCTTTTTAAAATCTTGATGGGACCATTCTCCAACCACAACTAGTTGTCATGAGTTTGGCTCAAAACAATCTTACTCCATTCGGTTTTGAAAACTTGGGGAAAATCTAGGGCATGAGTTAACCCTTTTTGCTCAATATTTTTTTCTCTTCCTTCAAGATATTAATTTCATATAATTTTTGATATGTATCTCTAATCTCTAGGTCTCTAAGATTTCCTACCTTGCACATGTAATAACATCTTACATCATGTATCATTAAAACCTTTACTAGAATCATAGACAACACACCTGACGGATCTCCTTTGTATGCAATTTAGGTAGGGTATGAAACTTGGGAGGTTCACACACATAATTACTAATTAGTTGAACATTTGTGACCTCTTTACCTTCTCTCCTATCTTCTAATGAAGAACTTGATACCATTTTAACTTATTAAGGTTTGAAATCACAAAAAATGTGTAACTTGACATTAGTAAAATACCTTAAGATTTGATGAAAAGTATCATGTAGTAGTTGAATCACATTGGAAATCACTAGAATCTCTTTCACAAATTGCCTTCTAGCTCTTTGATCATCTGGCAAGTGAAAATGATTTGAAAATTAACTATATTTCCTTGAAAAACTATGCATTTAATGCTTAGTAACTACATAGTTGTTAGCTTAGTCACTATAGATCTTTCAATGTGATCAATCAATATAGCTAACTTGAAAACTATATAAATTCCTCCATTATTTGGCAATAACATAGAAAATATCATAATGATAGCTCATCTAATCCTTCTAATCACTTAATCACATCTTAGTTTATGCTGATAAATTCTTTTCATTCCTTAAATGCTAGGACCTAGTGCAAAATATATCATTTCAAATGCCAGTTCCATACATACCTTTGATTTCTTAGGTGGGGTGATGTGATTTGTTGGAAATATAGATGGGGTAACTTGGAGGGGGGGGGGGGGGGTGTGAATTAGTTACCACAAAAAAAAAATCCACAATTCCCTTAGATGTCTTATAAACTTAGTTACTGTTGTCACTCAGTAGCCACACAAAAAAATGTTGTAACTTAGTAGATGTATGTTAACTTATTAAGAATTCACAAAGGTTTTGCATGCATGCATAAAAGAAATAACATCTACACAAGAGACATCAGATTTAATGTGGAAACCCAATATGGGAAAAACCACAAAGTAACTAGCTACCAATTTTCACTATTCTGAAGTGAGCCCTATTAGGAGCCAACCCTATTAAAGGTTACAAAACACATTGTGAGGTGTGACCTTGTTAAAGAATTTATTCTCCCTGCTAGGAGTGGCCTTGGTAGAGGACTTTAGAAAAATTCAATAGAACTGTCCACCTTGTTAGAGGATTTATTAAAATGGTTGTTAAACCAACTCTATTAAGAGATTTAGGAATCATTTCTACAATGATGAAAAAGTAATAATGAAGTGACCTGAATGAGATGTAATTGAACTTTTTTTTTTTATAGATCTCTATTCTGCTTCACTAGATCCTCTCTAATTGAATACACCTTTGCTGCTCCTTAAGGATATCTAATCCTTCTTTAAAATTTTCTCACACTTTCCCCTTCATAGAATTAACTCACTTGCATGCTTGCTAATTCATTCATCCATGCATCCATACTTTAGAATTCACAACTTGACCTTTTATTTATACCATACAAATTTCCAAGTTGGCTCATTTACAAGTTACATTTATGAATAATCGTTACATTAGTCAGCTACAAACATTACATGAAATAATTATACTTTATTTCCCAAAACAATGAAATCCTTCATTGGCCGACCCTGCTTGGTAAACACTACTCCAAAAATGATTTCTATTGTTAACCAACTGAAGCTCGGTAAACACTGCTAATTTTGCACAATCCTTTGGAGACCGAGTGAACTCGGTAAACACTATCTTCCCTTTGCTAACCTTGTGAGCTCGGTAGAAACTGACTTCTATCACAGAATCCTTTGATACCTGAGTGAGCTTGGTAGAAACTATTTCCATAGAGTAACATTTAGGAATGCTAGGTAGACTCTATAATTCACTTTGCTAACCAATTGAGCTTAGTAGACTTTGGAATTTTCTTTGCTAACCAACTAAGCTCAGTAGACTCTGTCTAATAACTGATATGACATTTGTGTAACATCAAAGACAACACATAATTGAACAATTGTAACGAACAGTGACCAGCTAATCCATTGGATAAAGTGACCTCATCTTGACTTGATGTGCTGCAATCTTCTTTCTTTCTTCATATTTTATTCATCTGGATCTTTCCCTTCTTAGCATCTACCTTTCCTTTGCCTTTGTTGAATTCATCGCTCAGTGTAGGTGATCGAGTTCGGTAGTTTCTACTTACATGATTGACCTTAAGATAACTAAAACATACTATATCATTCAATCACCTTTTGTAATTGCCACTAAAGTGTGTCCTTATGCAATTTTTAGGAACATGACCATATTCTTCACAATAGTGACATCTATACCTTGTAATGTATTCCCAATTGTAAGCATTATCATGATGATGTACCTTTGTTTGATTGTTTGATATCCACTTAGGTTTGGATCAAAATTCATATGCCTTGTGTCCATACTTCTAATAGTAGTAACAATATCCTTCAAATGTTTGAGTCTTAATGGTCTTGGTCTTGCATTCATGTGCTTGATGTCCTTGCTTCTTGCAGTTATAGCAGTATCCCATGTATTTTTGCTTAGGGTTTTCATTGCTAATGTTACTCTTGTAGACATTTGTTGTGTGGCCTAATTTTCCACAATGATGACACGTGGATTTTTTGTTCTTTCCCTTATTACTCTATTGTTCACCACTTTTAGATGATTCTCCTTCCTTAGTAGTAGAATATCCCAATCCAGTAGTATCATCAGTTGATCTTAGTGTTTCCATCAATTTTTAAAAGTACTTTATGGATTCACTAGGCTTATTAATTCTTTAAATAAATTCCTTCTCTATTTTTAATTCATTATGTAGTAGGTCATTTTGTCATTTCAAAGTTGCAATCTCAATGTCTTTCCTATTTAATTCTTGATTTACAAGCATCATTTGATTCATTACATCCAATTGCATGTTTGCAAGTTTTTGCACATTTGATGACTTCTTCTCAAGTTTTTTTTGCCAGTAATATTTTATCTTCTTCAATCATGATTTTATCTTCTTCAACTTTATTTTTCTTGTTCCCTTTTTAGATTCCTGACTTCTTCATTTAGGGCACTATTCTTTTCCACTAGATCTGCAAATACTGCATCAAATTCTCTAGATTTTTTTGTCTTCAAACAATCTTGTAGTGTCTTCTTGATATTGAATGTCATTTTTTCAAATGGCTAGATCCTTTATTCTCATTAATGATTGATTCCATTCATCTCTTTCTTCCTTCAATTGATGTAGGGAAAGCTATATTTCAATCTTCTGGTTCTCAATTGTCTTTCCCAATTCATAGAATTCCATCTTCAAGATCTTACCTCTCAAGCTGTCAAAATTTTCTTTCAAGAGAACTTATCTCTAATACCAATTGTTGGAAATATAAATGGGAAAATAAGTTCTGAGAGGGGGGTGGGGGGTGAATCAATACTTAAAATTTTTACCATAAAACATTTCACCATTCATCCATTTCATAACTTAATAAATAAATTGAAATATGTAACCATGCATCACTTCATAGGATAATATTAATCAACATATAACACAAAAGATTTTATTATCTAGAAACCCTCCATGGAGAAGGTAAAACAGGGTGGGGATGACACCCACAAATATTCACTAACATAGAAATAAAGTGTGGCCAATTATGGCTACAAAGTTTTGATCATAAACTATGATCTACCCTATTAAAGGCTTACAAAGACTATTAGGTCTCACCTTGACTAAAGGATTTAAACTCACAATTGAATAAGCACCCTATTAGGAGATTTACAAAAGTGTGTTAGGACTAATTTACTAAGAGATTTACCTTGAATCACCTATCAAAATAATACAATTTACCTGATCCTTCTGTTAGCACCCTTCTGCTAGATTCAAATCTCATTTTTAGTATTTATTTCTTGATCCTCTTGATCTAATTATTCCTCTTTGACCTTTCACTATTTGTATTGTTAACTAGTTTTGTTCTCATCAATTGGTTCTGCAATGTTGATCCTTCAATTAACCATCTTCTCCATGCCTCTCTTTGCACATGATACTTCACTTTGTCTCATATCATTACATTACTCCCCTTTATGGTTTACCTCTTTAAATAGGCATCTAGAGATTATCTTAGGTCATAATCAATGACTCTGGTTGATTATTATTGGTTGCATGGGTTATCTTGGCATGTGTGATATGACTATCTCCTTATCTTTTAATATAAAAAATTAATGATCATGTCGGCCAAAAATGGTTTACATAGGAGTTTGTGCCATTACAAACTTCTATGTCATTAACTAGTTTACTCAGCTTCAATAGGCTTTTGATGATTGACCTTAATTGTGCTCTATGTTGTTTACTTGGCTCCTAAATAGCTTGACACATAATATTTCTTAGCACATATTACTTGTCATATCACATGGCATGCGTTATCTAAATGCTTATGGTCAACATGCTCTGTTCACTCAGCATGCACTATTCACTTAGCCTAAGTAGTAGCTCAGTTGTAGTGATGAGCAACCAACTCTGCTAGATAATGACTAAGTGTTTTGTCACTACTTTGTTAAAACCATAATGAGATCAACATGTTCACCATGTTTAATGACTTTGTGATCTTATGTTCTTTTCTTAGGTTAAACTATCTGAGAATTGGTTCCCTCTATCTGTGACTCAGTTTGAACTATATGTTGCTCGAGTTGCACTGGCTGCAACTTGGAGACTTAGGTGACCTAGGTGGTACAATTTTTTGTTGCATGACCACACTTACTTATAACTTGGGTAAATTCTTAGGATCACAGTAAACAAAGTTTTTGTAATCTCAGGTTCCTTGTTGTCTTGCTCTTCACTCTTTTTTGCAAACTCATCAATTTTAACATGTACACTTTCTATAACTTTGTGAGTAAAACAATTCAAACATTTTTATGCTTTTCTCTTGTTGGAGTAGCCTAGGAATATGCCTTGATCACTTTTGCAGCAAAATTTTCTTTCGTTGCCTCTTTCAAGATATAACATTTACTTCTAAATACTTTGAAATAATAGACATTAGGTTTATAGCCATGCCATAATTCATAAGGTGTTTGATTTGTACCTTTCTTCAATTGAACTCAATTTAGGGTATGGACTATTGTGTTGATTGCTTCTTTCTAGTATTTGGTTTCAACATTTTTCTCAATCATCAGCGTTCTTGCACAATCCATGATGGATCTATTCCTTGTTTTTATTATGTCATTCTATTGAGGTGTACTAGGTGAAAATAGTTGTCTTATTATCCCTCTTTCATTTCAAAACTTGTTGAATTCACTAGAGATGACTTCACCTCATGTACCTGACCTCAGGCATTTTAGATTCTTTCCTATTTCTTTTTCAACTCTATCCATATACCATTTGAACTTTGAAAAGCATCAAATTTGTCTTTTAGGAACATCATTTTCATCATCCTAGAACAATCATCAACAACTAAATGGAGTATTTATCTCTATTGTACCTCTCTATACCTATTGGTCTACAACTCGACATCTCAAAATATTTATTTCTCTCCTCATTTTGCAACTCGGCATCTGAATGCAACTTGACATTCACATGATGTGACTTGATAGTTTTTGAGACTTTTTGTTGGCTTGCTACATGATTTGTAGCATCTTCTTCAGTAGGTATTCCTTCATAATAGTATACAAATGTCTTGTAATCTTTTAGTTCTTTTGTAATTTTAGCCTCATGTGCTTCTGTAAACTCATCAAAATTCACATTTGTACTTTCCACAATTTTTTTAGTGTAGTAATCAAACACTTATAAGCTTTACTTTTTGTGGAGTAACCAAGGAATATACCTTTGTCACTCTTTGCATCAAACTTTCCACTCCTAACATCTTTAAGAATATAGCATTTGCTTCCAAATACCCTAAAATATTTCACATTAGGTGGATGACCATACCATAGTTCAAAAGGTGTTGAGTGAGTACCTTTCTGTATTTGCACACGGTTCAAGGTGTATAAAATAGTACTTATAGTTTCTCTCTAGTATTTTAGAGCAACATTTTTCTCCATCATTAGTCTTCTGGCACAATCCATTATTGACCTATTTCTTCTTTCAGCAATTCCATTTTGTGGAGGGGTCCTAGGTGCTGATGTCTGTTTCTTGATTCCTCCATCATTACAGAACATCTCAAACTCATGTGAAGTAAACTCACATCCTTTGTTTGATCTCAAGCATTTCAAACTCTTACCTGTTTCTTTTTCAACTCTTGCCAACTACCATTTAAACATTTGAAAAGCATCTGATTTTTGTTTTAGAAACATGATTGTCATCATTCTATAGTAATCATCAACAAACAAAATTATATACCTATCTCCTTTGTAGCTTTGCACTTCAATAGGTCTACACAAGTCAATATGAACAATTTCAAGTATTTCCTTAGAGGTATAAGCTTTACTTTTGAAGCTTAACTTTGTTATCCTTCCTAGTTGACATTGCTTGCACATTATATTTTCTGGTTTCTTCAACTTAGGAAAACCTCTAACTATTTTCATGTTATTGATAATAATAAGATTATCAAAGTTAACATGACATAATCTTTTGTGTCAAAGCCATACATCATCAAATTTTGCAATAAGACAAGTGGCATCTTCTATATAAAAATCGAATGGATTACTCCTAGTTTGATCACCTTTCCCAATCAAGTTTCCATTTGTATCATATTTCTTGGCTGATTTGTTTTCAAACTCAACTTTGCACCCCAAATTATTCAATTGTGACACACTTAACAAGTTATAATTCAATCCTTCAACATAATAAGCATTGTCACATGAAATCTTGTTTGTGAGCTTGATAGACCCTTTTCCTTTTACTAAACATGGTGCATCATTACCAAATCTTACACTATTTCCATCATAACAAGTTAAGTTAATTAACTTACTTTTGTCTCCAATCATGTGATGTGAGCATCCACTATCAATGACCCAATTTTTATTCTTGTTCACACAAGTCATAAGTGCAGTAGCCTCATCCTCATCTAATTCATCCTTCATTGCAACATATACCACTTCATCATCATTTTCATCAAAGCCATTTTCATCAGCAATGTAGCATAACTTCTTGCCTTTATCTCTATAGTCTCTTCCATCATCTTCTCTTCTATTTTTGTGGTTGTTCCCTTCTCTGAAGTTCTTCTTCTGTGTACATCTTTCTACAATATGGCCAACTTCATTGCAATTAAAACAAATGATAGGCAACTTACCTTTGAACTTGCCTTTTCCTTTGTGAAATCTTCTTGCTAGCAATGCTTCCAATTGTTCAATGTCTTCCTCATCTATACTACTATCACTGGATGCATATTTTATCTTCATTTTCTTCTTCTTTGGCTTTATCTCCTCAGAATCTTTCAATAACACTTTTGCATTGAAAGCTAATTCAATACTCTCTGGTTTGTAGTTGTCAAAATTAGATAACTCAAAAGCAGTGAGTCTTCCTACCAAACCTTCAAGGGTTAGATCATTTCCTAGCATACATCTTAGATCTTGGATTGTAGACACTCTAATAGCGTACACAGGCAACAATGTTCTCAAGACTTTACTTAGCACAGTAGCATCATCTATTTTACTAGTAGCACCTTTTATTGCACTAATAGCTTCTTTTATTCTAGCAACATATTGAGCATTTTTTTCACCTTCTTCTATTCTCATGTCATCAAACTTACCTCTAGGGCTTTTTGACTTGGCTCTTGAAACATTTTTTCTCCTCCATAGATAGTGTCTATGGAATCCCACATCTTCTTTTCACTTCTAAGGTCTTTGATATCATCAAACTTAGCATAGCTCAGGGTAGAGGCAATCTCCAACATAACCTGATTGTGCTCTTTTTTTTTCTTCAAATCTTCAATAGTTAGGGCTCTTGCTGGATCAACATGTGCTACTAAAATGCAAGATTGTGCATAATCTCCAAGTTCTCCATGGTGTAGTTTCATCAAACATTTCCATGCAAGAAAGTTATCTCTATTTAGCTTGGGTACCTCTCTTTTTGACATCTTGATCTTTATGCTTTTAGTACCTTAAAACTAATTCTCTTAAGCAATTGTGCCTCTAATACCAATTGTTGGAATACTTTTAGAATAACTGAGAGGGGGATGAATCATTTATTCAAGGTCTAGATGTAAAAAATAAAATTTTTCACAATTAGGTTAACCCATATAACATTCTTAACCATGCATGTATTCATTGTGTGTTAACCAAAACTGATATGTTACTGTAAAATTAACATGTAGAAATGTAAAACATAAAACACAACACATCCATCAGCACACCTGACACAATGATTTAATGTGGAAACCTAATTTGGGAAAAACCACCAATAACATGCTATTCCTTTTTCACTCTTTGAAATGATGCCCTGTTAAAGGACAACCTTGTTAAAGGTTACAACACACTATTTTTGAAATTAAAAGTGACCAAAATGAAGGGGTCAGCCCATACAAGCAAAAAGCTAGTAACCAGCAGAAACCACCAGTAGACAAAAGAATAACTAAACATCAACATAGTTCCAAATGTCTACAAAAACACCAACAGAGTTTAAGAGCAACTAAGCTAAAACCAAACAGAGATAGCAGGAAAACTACAAAAGTTCAACATAACCAAAATTGGCATAACAGGCCAACCCAAGTCTTAATAACAACTGTAAACCAGCAAAACCTTAACCAATAGTAAGACATAAAAAGTCTTGGATCCAAGGATCCCAATAAACTAAGAAACATAATTATCTTTTTTCCCCTTCCCTTTTGCTTCTAGTAGGATCCAGGCCAAGTCATCTATAAGGAACTTGAAGAGAAACTTGTGGTCCTCCATATCCATACCCATGTCCTCCTTTTCCTATGCCAGCAACTAAAGGGCGGTAGCTGCAACATGTGTGACTTTGAGGCCAAATTTGGAGAAGGTAAAAAACCCTTCCTCCAAAGTTTTAACCCTCCTTTCCAAATTAGCATACCGATCTTGCAGCACCTCAGTCGCTTCTTTAGTCTCAGCTTCCACCTTTAGTGCTTCCTCGGCTTTTTGCACCTAGATATCATCCTAAAAAACCCTTGGGTTAGAGGAAATATTAGAATTATCCTTAACCAGGGAGGAAATAGTTATGGGGGAGGTGTCCATCTTACTTCTCTCTTCACAAAAGGTAATGGGTTTGAGGGAAAAATTGGCAGACACATGTGTGATCTCTGTATTCATAGAATTACTAGCAAACACCTAGGTTTGAGTATTATCCACTGAATTATCCACCAAATTAAAAAATTTCTCTCCCTCCTCCTTTCCATCATCCTTCCTAGAGTTAGAAATATATTACTCCTCCCTTCCTTCATTATTTTTTTCAAAACTATCTTCCTCAATCTCCTCAATCAAATTTCTAATGGATTTCTATTTGCACCTAGCCTGAGATTGTGCAAGCTTACCAAATCTCCTCCTAGCTTTACCCCAAGTCTCCTCCTCTAAGTCCTCTCCATCAACCTTAACTAGTTTCTCAATTTTTATCTTTTTGTTTCCCTTTTATTCCACTGTTATATCATATTTTTTATTTTTCTTGTTTTCCCTACTAGGGGAGGGTTGGGGGTGTAAATTTTAGTGCTTGTACTAGAGCTCGGGGGTGAATTCTAACGGTGGTTCTAGTTATCCACCACCATGACCCTAGGGGGGCACATGGAAAGGTGAAACTGATAGAGGCAAAAGATTAAACCTTGATGATTTATGGTAAAATTTAAACCTTTACTCTTTTTTTCTCTAACATCAACAACCATATCCTCAAGAGAGTGTAAAAGATAAAAAGGGATAGAAATGAAATCCCTATTCCTAAAATGATTTAAAAAAAGGAAATGATAGTAATAGTAGACACCAAACTTGCCCTCCAGTGTCAAATACCTCATAAGGACTAGACACACATCATCCCAAGGGGCGAGTAGCTTGTCTCTTTTAAACTCTCCTCAGTAACGAATTGGCTCCTCATCTTTTGCAAAGAAGCTATTCATACTAGCCTCATCAAAAATTTTGGTAACCTTTCTCCATTTTTTCCCTTTCATTGAGAGGCTAGTCACCATGGCAATTACTTCCTTAGTGACTTGGAAGGTGATTCCATTAATGGTGACCTTTCTATCATTCCATCCATTAATAAACTAGAGCACACAGTTCTTGTCGTACCCCGCCATCGACTGCATGTAGGGAAAAAATCCCCTTCCTTCAAAAGAACACAGGTGGCCATCCTATCTTTAAAATTCTCCATTTTTGTGGGTTCTAGCCTATTGAAATCAACTCCCATCTCTATTTCACCAATTTCTAGCTCCCCTTCTTCAGTAATACGCATTTGAACTTTCCCAATTACAAACTCCCAGTAACTACTCTCTGCCTTAAACCCTTTAACAATAAGCAAATAAAATTTGTAGTCCCATGCTTGATAACTTCCAAAATCCCATGCAAGATAATTATGGGATTCATGAATGTATAAAATCATAATTTTTGCATGCTGACATTTTGTGACAACTTGATTAATGATATCTTTCGTACTTCCAATTGGGAAGTAATTTGAAACTCGGAATGGGTTACCATACTTGTGAAATGACATCTCTCTTAATTTGTAATCACTCTGATTACCATTTGTATAGCCACGTCATTGTTTTATTTCCAAAAAACCATTGTTAAATTTAGTGAACATTATCATGCTATTACCAAATTTGGCCCTACTTTTAAAATTTATAGTCATTATCATATATTATTCCCACCTCTTTCCTTGATTATCAATGACTTGATATCTTTGTTAAGATCAACCCAATTCCTCCAACACATGATAGCCATAGTACTAAACCCCATGGTAGCTGTCATTTCTACAACCTTATTAGCTTCCCTATATATGTGTTGCAGGTGGACACTTTCAATTCCATTCAAGACTTGCTTGATGTCCATAATGGTGTTTTGAATATTCCAGCCCGATCTAGCCACTTCGTTAACCAAGTCAATGATTAACTTGGAGTCCCCCTCAATGGTTAGCTCCTTAATTTGCATTTCTCTAGTTAGCTGAAGGCCCCATAATAGTGCCATAGCCTCAGCCAAGTTATTGCTTCCATTTCCCACCTTTCCTGCATACACCAATAACACTTCACCATTCTTGTCCCGCAACACTCCTCTCGCCACTGCTAAACCTTCTTTAGCAGCACCATCGAAGTTTAATTTATACTACATTAGGGTGGGGGGTCTCCATCTTATCTACTATCTCATTATCATTTTTGAGTTATCAAAGAGGAAAAAATCCTCATGACAACCCCATCTTTCAGCAACTAAGCCTTCATGTCTAACTTGTTCCTTCTTTGGTATTTTACATCTAGCCACTCTTAAATTTTCCTTCAATAATTTTTCCATAATTCCAAAAACCACTTCTTCTGGTTTACTCTCCTCCCTAAATAATCTATTATTTCTTTCTTTCCATATGTGCTAGCAAACATATGGTGGAACAATTTTCCCTAGAAAAACTAATCTAGGGTGATAAAAGGGATAGCACCAATTCTCCACAAACTGTCCTAGATTATCTTTCATGACCCAATCCAATCCAAATCTTTCTCAAACCTTAGTCCAAATCCCTAAAGCATACTGGCATTCTAAGAAGAGGTGGGAGATACTTTCTTCCTTTTCTTTACAAAGACAATAACAATTTGTTATATAAAAACCCCTTCCTTTCAAGTTGTCCAAAGTTAAGATTTTACCATGCTGAGCTGTCCACCAAAAGAAATTAATTTTACGAATAAGGTTAGTAATCCATACCTTATGCCACAATGTTGGGCAGGGGTCCTTAATAAACATGAATGTGTATGTTGATTTGACAGTGAAGTTACCACTCAAAGTTAGGTCCCAAGCCATAGTGTCCTCCTGAGGTAGTAAGGGGAGTTTTTGTTCCTTTATCAACTCTTCCAATTCCTTAAGGAGAAGAATATCCTCTTGGGAGTAATATTCCTTATAAAGATTCTTCCACCTCCTCTCTTGATCAATATAATCTCTGACTTTTTCCCCCACATCTTTTTTAAGCAATTCCATTAATCTTGTAAATTTACTGAAGACCGGCAATTTCCCACCCATCCACCTATCTTCCCAAAATATGATATTAAACCCATTCCCCACAATCCACCTCAAACCTTCTCTTAATAAACCTCTATTTTTAACAATATTCTGCCATATTTTTGAACCTACTGGAAGGTCATTTCTAAATAGATTCCACTTAAAGGAGGTATTAGACAAATATTTAGCTTTCATGATATTGCCCCAATTTGTATTCTCTTCAACTAGTCTCCAGCAAACTTTCATAACGAAAGCTTTGTTAAGGTGTCAAAGCCTTCTTACACCTAATCCCCCCTTACTCTTTGGTTTACACACCTCCTCCTAATTACCTAAGCTCAATTTATTTTTCTCCTCTATCCTTGACCAAAGGAAATTCCTTTGTATTCTCTCAATTTTCTCTGCCATAATTTGATTAATTTTGAAAATGGATAAGAAGTAAATAGGGATTCCCTGAAGATTAGCATAGAGCAATTGTAATTTTCCAACATTTCTTAATATCTTCCCTTTCTACCCTACAAGATTCCTCTAAATTCTTTCCACTATCGTATTCCAGAAGTCATTAGTCACTTCCTTAGTAGTAAGTGGTAATCCAAGATAAGTATCTGGGAGGCTAGTAGATTGACATTCCAAAATTTTCCTTATCCTCCTTTGTAATGAGGCTTCAGTATTAAAGAAATAAATCTTACTCTTGTGGTAATTCACTTGTTGTGTTGAAATTTCTTCATAATTATGTAATATCATCTTCCAAGCTTCTACCTCCATTATTGAAGATTCTCCAAATAGGAAAGTGTCATTAACAAACTGCTAAATGACCTCAGTTTCAGAAATAGTAGCAGGTTTAACCCCTTTGACATAGCTCATACTCACTAATTTATAGAATGACCTCGCTAAGACTTCAGTGACCATTATAAAGAGGTAAGGGGAAAGTAGATCACCTATCTTAACCCTTTCTCCACAACAAGTTTCCCCAAGGGGAACCATTAAGTAGGACAAAATATTGCATTGAGCCAACCATCATCATGATCGAGTTTATAATCTTATTATTAAATCCCACTCTTTCTATCACATCCTAAAAGAAGTCCCAATTGACCTTATCATAAGCTTTGGAAATATCCAATTTAAATGCCACCCCCAATTTTCTATTTTTCTCTATAGAATGAATAATGTCATGTGCGGTTATAACCACATTCAATATTTGTCTTCTCGAGAAAAATCCTTTCTAAGGGCTACCAATAATTTTTTCCAAGTAAGGCTTAATTTTGTTCACCAAGACTTTGGCAAAGATCTTATAAATAGCATTACATAAGCTTATAGGTCTAAAGTCAAGCAGGCTCAAAGGAGTAGGGATTTTAGGAACTAAAGCAATAAAGGTTTTTTTGATCCTCCTTAGCATCTTTATTGTTTTGAAAAAATCCCTAGTGGCCCAAATCAATTCCAATTTAACAACCTCCTAGAAATGTTGGAAAAATGTCGAAGGAAATCCATTTGGGCTCGGAGCCTTATAAGCTTTCATAGGAAATACTGCACTTTTCACCTCCTCCTTAGTGATATTGCCAAGTATCTGGTTATTCTCCTCCATACCAAGTATTCTATGGAACTAAATTAATCAAGCTTCTTCTAATAATCGAGTTCCCTACAAAATTGTCTTTAACAAAAGCTTTACTAAAGTGTTCCACCACATGTCTTCCCATCTCCTCTTACTCTTTTAAGACCCTACCTCCTTCATCATTCAACCTATTGATTGTGTTTCTTCTTTTATGGTTTAAGGCTGACCTGTGAAAGAAAGTAGTGTTCTTATCCCCTTCCTTAAGCCATTGAATTCTTGATCTTTGTTTCCAAAAAAATTTCTCCCTCAATAGGATATCCTTCCACTTTTTTCTATACTCCTCTTCCTGAGTTGCACTTTCCAGATTGATCCATTTTGCAATTTCTCCTTAGATTTTTTTGAGCTTTTCCTCCACTTCATCTTTAACTTTGAATAAGTCACCAAATGAACTCTTAGCACATACCCTAACATTCCTCCTAATATTATCTAGTTTTTAAGTAAGCCTATACATCACGATACCATTTATCCTTATATTCTACCAATCCTGAACTCTCTCTTTGAATTCTGGATGAGATTGCCACATAATTTCATATTTGAAAGGTTTATATCCACCCTTAAAATCATCCTTCCAATAGAATAATATAGGGGAGTGGTATGAAATAGTTCTAGTGAGGTTCTCAAGGTGGGAGTTCCCCAGTCTATTGCAGTTCCCTAACACCAATAATCTGTCCAGCATAACCTGAATAAGGTCCTCCCCTTTCCTATTATTAGTCCAAGTATATGGGTTTCCTCTCAACTCCACATCCATAAAGTCCAACCTATTCATGAAGTCATTGAGATCTTGCAAACATTTTGGGCATTCTCTATTACCACCCAGCTTCTCTGAATGGTAAAGGGGGGTATTAAAGTCTCCCATACACATCAATTGCTCATCCTTTATAGTTTCTACAATCCTAGCCAATTTATCATACGTATCCTTCCTCCCAAGTCTGCTATTAGAGGCATAGATATTGATCAACCCCCAACATTGGTTGCTAGATTGGAAATTAGTAATAATAAAAAATTTCCTTCCAGACCTTAGTACCCTTCATAGAGTTTGGATTCCACATAGTGGCAATACCCCCTAAAGCTCCATTAGCATCCATATGTAAATACCTAGCCCCCAACCAAATATAACTAGCTATTTTATCAAAACTAGCACAAGACATTTTAGTCTCCTATATTAAGACATGGTCAACTTTTTCCTAAAAAATATATTGTTTTAGAGCATATTGCTTCTGGGGATTGTTTAATCCCCTCAAATTCCAAGAAAGGAATTTCATTTCTTATGTCTAGTAACTATGTCTAGTGTAAGTTGCTTACCACTGGCCACATCTTTAGCTATTTGCTTTGTCCTAGTTGCTTTGCTAGATGGTCTTCCTGCTGTCCTAGAAGTACCAACATCTATTTTGCCACCCCCTCCCCCCCCCCCCTCCTCTTCTTCTTCTAGACCTCCCATTCCCCGTTATCCTCCTCCTAAGGTGAGGTAGGGATAAGCTCCATTTCCACCTTCTTGATACTTTCCAGTACTTTTGTTGTGATCTCTGTTGGGGAAGCTTTAACCAACCTCAAAGGGGTACAAACTTTTTCCAAAATGTCACAGCCTATGGATAGAATTTCCTAGTGGATGTCACCCATCTAGGTTGTTCAAGATCTCAAGAATGGATGGGACACATCTATTTCACCCTCCTCTAGTAAGCCATTAGAAATAGGCCCCTCCTTAGGTGAGCATAGTAATTACTCTAAATCCTTTCTGAAAGGTATTCCTTTGAGTTCATCTTGTACTCCAAAACTACTCTCCCCCCTGGGGTTCAAACTTTTTTCCAAAGTGGGAGTCACAGTGGGAGTAGCCTTAGGAGGAGTCTCCACCACTTTTTCTAGTATTTCTAAGGGTTTACCCAAGGACTCAATAACAATCCCTGGAGAGCTCTCTTTCTATTTTTCTTTCTACATTTGGACTTTACAATCCACGATAAGGTGTCCAAACTACCCACATCTTTGGTAGAACAGGCCAGCATTCTCATATTCTATAGGTTAAATTTTCTCACCCCATTTAGTTCTCAACATGACTATAGTGGGGAGTGCTCTATTTAGGGCTACATTCACACAAAACCTTGCATAAACTAGTCATTTTTTTTTTCACAATCACTTTATCAGCCATGACAAAATGACCAAAATAATTCCACACCCACCTTAAGATCTTCTCATCCCAAAATCTAGGGGGAGTCTAGGTAGCCTAACCCAAACTGGGGCAAGTTTGTTCAACTCCATGCTAGCATCAAAGCTTGGATGCCATCTTGTTAAGGCAAGACAATGTTTCCCATAATACCAAGTACCAGAAAGAATGGAGTTGAAATCCTCCTCAATGGTAAATTTGAAACAAAAGAGACCACTAGGCATAGTAGAAACACACACTATTAAATGTGACCTAGTTAAGGGATTTCAATCACCCTGTTAAAATTGAAACTTGTTAGAAGACTTTAGGCCATTCACTTGGAATTCCACCCTATTAAAGGATTTTCTAATGACTATTAAGTCAACCTTTCTCCAAAGGATTTACCCTAATCTAATACAATTGTTAGAAAGTAACAATAGAGCTTTGATTTGATACAAATTACAACCTTACTTTTAGATTATAGATCACTAGTCCTCAACTCTTCTTGGCCTCCAATCTTTACAACTCTGATAGGTTATCCACCCTTCAAGCATTCATCCTCTTTAAGCTTTCTTGCTTAGTTTTCCATTGCAGACTTCTCCTCTTGAGTCACTTGATGAAGCAAATCCTCTTCCTTCTCCTTGTCACATTTTCACATTCAAAACTCTTTAACCTCTTTGCTTAATGACCAAATATCCCTACATATAGGAAATTAGAACTCTTTTTCCTACTCATTATCCATCACAAAAATTAGGGTTTTTGATGGATTAGTTAGAATAAAATGTATCTACCCCATATCTTGTCTTCTCTAGAAACTTCTCCTAAAATGCTTTTGAATTCACATCCAAAATGGTTTGCATAAGATTTTGTGCCTCTAGCTCATCAATCTTATCTTCCTCTTGATTCAAAAGCTCAAAGAAAACAAACTTGTTGACTTTTAAATGGTGAATCTTCTATCTTTTTCATAATGTAGTAGCTCGGCATTATCAATTTACTAATGCTCGACACATACTGTGTTACTTGGCATCTATTATAATATCAATCAGCATCAACTATATTTTACTAGTGCTTGGCATGGCACTTGGCTTCAACTATCTTGCTCAACACCTACTAACTTTCTCGGCATCCACGATAATTTTCTTTCACTCAACTTCAACTAACTTTTTGCTCAGCTTACACCAACCTTGCTCAACACCTTCTATCAACTTCGTCAAGCTTAGGTAATGAAATTTGTTTAACCTTATTCTTCTAAACTTTCTAAGTGTTGCCAATCATTTTGTAACCTCAAGTAGATCATCAATACATTATGTTATCATTGTCTTAATTGATTCTTGAACTTCAATACATAATCATAACTCAACCTTTCCTCTAGGTACTTTTGTTACATCTTGTTGATCAAATCCTCCTCATCAATCAACTAAGTGATAGTTCTTGAAACATATAATCAATTGTCTCACCAACATATAGTAGGTTTGACATCAGTGAAAAAAAAAATGATTGAAAATACACAGTCTTCTTTCAACAATCTTTCTATTCAAATGATATTTTCAATCATATATCAACAGTTACTCTATTCTTCTTGAATGATTATGTGTTCTCCTTGCCATGGTTTAGTACCTTCCTATCATATTTTCATGGTATTCTAAGCAACAAATGGCATGTATCTATTAGTAACACTTCACAAATTATTTTGTCTTGATACTTTGCTATGGTGAACACAACCCATACTTGCTCATTTTCCAATATATTTTTCCCCTTGTTCAACTGGGTGAATTCATAGGAACACTCATGAGGAATCTTGGTTAACTTTAACTTTTGTACTTCTTCCTCTGAAATGAGATTATCAATAGACCTTAAATCAATGATGACCCTACACGCTTTTCCTAATATCTTGCACTTGACCCTAAAAAGAGCCCTCCTCTGCTTGTGCTCTTCCTTTATAGGTGCTTTAATCAAGATCCTTCTCAACATGTGATTCTCTTTTTTCTCTAAATCTAGAATCACCTCTAAGTGTTTAGAATAGTCCATCTCTTGGACATAAGAAATCTTTTTCTCCCTTTGTGAAGATATTGGCTTATCAGGACACCTATATGCAGGGTGACCCAATTTCCCACAACTGTAACACTTCATGGAAGAAAAATGAGATTTTCTTCCAAATCCATTTGATCTGCCTCTTCCACCATTGTAATAACTTCTACCTCTCTATCCCCCTCTACTAATTGTCTCATGGGATTGTTCACCAAACTTAGAATCTCCTTGATCTTTATTTTCATTTCTCTTTCCACTAGAACCTTCTCTATGTCCACCTCTAGAATCTTGCCCTCTTCTTCTACCCCTATTGCTTGAGTCTTATTTCTTTTTCAACTTTTCTTCAACTTTAATAGCCATCTGATAACAATTGTTGAGGTTAGTAAGTGTAAAGAGACTCAACTCTTATTGTATATTCCATCTAAGGCAATCTAAATACCTAGCAACATCAATGCTTTCAATTACTTTCACTCTATACCTAAGGCATAGTTTTTGAAACTGCTTAGTATAGGTAGCCACATCTATGTCTCTCTATTTGAGATTTTGTCTCTTATTGTGTAGTTTGATGTCATAATCCTCTGGTAGGTAGTTTTCCTTTACTTTAGCCACCATAATCTTCCAATTGACTATTGGCTTCTTACCTTCCTTCTCTCTTCCTTCTTGTAAGAACTTCCACCAATTTAATGTTTGTCCTTTTAACCTTGATTTGGTTATCTTCACCTTTTGGTCCTCTGTGAGCCCACCACACTCAAAGTGGTTTTCCATACCCTCAATCCATTCCATAGCTAGTTCACCATCCATCCTTCCAGTGAACATAGGAATGCCTTCTAATGCCTTACCACTTAGTGCCTTTAAGGTTGTGAGGAAAGGTTCCTCTACTAATGAAGGGTATGGTTGTAGTTCAATTTCTTCTTCTTCTTGACTCTTTTGTTTGTGTTTATCCACTTCTAGTTGCTCTTTCATCTTCCTTGCAGTCTCTGTAGATTTTTCTAACTTTTGCTTCATCTCTTCCATGACTTCCTCAAGAAGCTTATTCTTTTTTCTTTTTTTTGACAAATATCTATCCAACTCTACATTTTTCACTATGGTGCTTTATCTTATGGATTCTCTTTCCTCTTACATGCATGCTTCACTTTGTAAGCCTTTCAATGGTTCTGATACCACTTTGATGGGGAGCACTAACTCTCAAGAGCACTCTTTCTCTTCCTAAAACCTATCCTCTAGTCTTACTAGGGTATTCCTCACTACCTTACTTATAAATCACTTATAGGATCCTTGTCTCCTTATAGAAGTCACCATCAACTTCAAACACTCATCTATGCTTCACAATCCAACTATGTGCTCATGGGCTCAATCCAGCCATTTTTCTCCCAAACTGCTATAGGTGTAACTACTATTCCTTGATTTTATTCAATCCATTTTTATCCATTTGGGTAGATTCTTCTTTGGGTTTTCCATCGAGTTCTAGGTTTTCAAGATTTTAGGCCTTGTAGCCTTTTTAGCCCAATTAGGCCTCCTAAAATCAAAATTCTTGGAATAACTCTTAATTCTTCATAATAGACACCAAATATATTTAGGTATTCTTACTAAGGTATTCCTAAGATTCAATATTTTCTAGGTATTAGACGTTCAATTTGTTTGTACATAGGACTGTCACCAAACCATAATTTTTAAGGTTTCTAGGGCATGTAACACTATTTGGTTTCTTTGATCTAAACAAGTGCTTTAATGGTCTCCTCTACACTCCTTGAATAAATATGTCTAAGAGACATGAAACTTCACTTATATAACTTTTATCGGCACACTCCAATCCATTAGCAAGTCCCCTTGCTTTTGTTTTGTACAAGCACCCAACCATAATGCCTTTGCACTCGCCTAGGGCTTAATGGAAAACATAGCTCTCCTAAAAAAAAACTCCACAAACTACATCTAAAATATATAAAATGTCCCCTAATTTATTCCAAGGGTCCATGAAATTTCAACCACAAGAATTCAAGTGGGGTACATATTTACAAAATTGGCTCTAAACTAGGCAGTAAACTAGAGAAACACAAGAAATTTACAAAATGTTAACCAGTCATACTATAAAAAAAAAATAATGCTTCAAAAAGTAAGTGCATGATACAAATTGAAGTCTCAATGCATTAGTTCAATCCTTTCAATCCATTCAATGGCTGGATGAAGGCTATGTTACAAAAGCACAATCAATTCTTGTTCTTTCCACAACTTAGTCCATACAGTGTCACCTTCAACTATCAAGTAAGGGTTTGTCTAACCTTATATATCCTATTCCCACATGTTTGGACCCTTAGGTCAGGTTTAGAACCTCATTAAAGTGATTTCCTAGTTTGTAGGAAATGTTGTCATGACAACTGTACAAAGTTGCAAAGTTGTCATGAGAAACTTTTACAACTTTTTCTCATTTGACAATTCCCTATCCTAACTTGCATATCTTGATCTAGAATCAACTTCTTGGATTCAAAAACACTTAAAAATATCAAAAAAATAAGAGTGCCACTCCATTTTAAAGTCTTGGTCAAACTTTGACCCTTTTGTTATCTTTCCTAGGACGTGATACTAGAGCCTAATTGAACACAAAAATCACAAGATTCTAAGAACCCTTACCTCAACACACACACATGCCAAATAAACCTTGGGACTTTATGACTAGTCCTTATTACATTGGTGGTTGGATAGAACAACCTATGAGCCAAAATTGTAAATATCTTTGAAAAAGACCTTAAGGTGCCCCTGCACCAGAATACCTCTTACTCTTTTATTCTTGCTTATGATAACTAGGTTATCAAAGTTTACATGACACATTCTTTTATACCATAGGCATATTTCCTCTACATGTGCCAAAAAGAATGAAATTTTAGTAAGTTCTAGATAGAATAGATTACCTTAAGTATGATTGCTAGTCCTAACTAGATTTCCTTTGCTATCCAATAGCTTGGCTTTCCCATTCATGAATTCTACCTTGTATCCAATGTTGTTCAATTGTGATGCACTTAGTAAATTGTGCCTTAGACCTTCCACCCAATAGGAATTGTCACATTTGATGTCATTATTTAATGCAATGCATCTTTTTCCTTTCACATAGCATGGTTCATTACTTCCAAATCTAACACTTCCACCATCATAATGTTCTGAGTGTTAAAATCTAGTTTTGTCACTAGTCATATAATGAGAACAACCACTTTCTATTATCCATATGTCATTCTTGATAACATGAGAAATAACTGCCATATTATCATTTTCCTCATTTTTTGATTCATCCTTAATAGCAATATATACAGTTTAATCTTCATGATCATTGTCAAAATCTTTAGCAATGTAACAAGTTTTCTTACCTTTTTCCTTCTAGTCCTTATAGCTCTTAAGTCTTTCTTGCCTTTGAACTTATTGTATTTTTTTTATCCTTGTTTTATCTATTTGTACATCATGCATCAATGTGATCAACCTTTTCACATGAGAAAGAAATCAATCACATTTGACCTTCATATTTACCTTTGCCTTTTGGTAACCTTCTTGCAAGCAGTGCTTCAATGGATTCAAGATTATCCTCGAAATCATCATCTTCTTCATTATCAATATTTTTTACTTTTGAGTTTCCTCCTTTCTACGAAGAGTTAGTTTGTCTTTGAATGCAAATTCTGTTGTTAGGATTAGGAAGATAGTTATCAAAGTTATCCAACTCAAAAGAAGTCAATACTCCCACTAGTGCATCCAAAGTTATATCATATTTATGATCACATCTCATCTCTTGAATAGCTGAAACTCTAATTGCATAAATAGGAAGAATATTTCTTAACATCTCGTTGACTATTGATGTATCATCTATTTTTCCTATCGCAACTCTAATTGAACTTACATTTGCTTTGACTCTTTCATTGTATTTTTCAATGTTTTCATATTCTTTTATCTTCATCTGATTAAACTAACCTCTTAGTCCTTCTTATTTGGCTCTTTTCACATTACTTCCTCCTCCATATATCTTCTCTAGTTTTTTCCACATGTCATAGGTAGTAGGGTAATCCTTGAATTTATCAAATATAGAATAGTTGAGAGAGGAAACAATATCAATCATCATTGTATTATGATTCTTCATATCCACCATCTGATACATAGTTAAAGTCTTTGGTGGTGCCACATAATGGTTCAATAAGAAGTGTAGGCTTGTATCTCTATTGGTTCCCAGATGTAGCTTCATCAGTTCTTTCGATGCTAAAAATTTCACTCAGCTAAGCTTTTGAATCTCTCTTCTATAAGACATCTTGATCTTTAGCTTAGGTCTTTGGAACCTTTCCTAAAAGCACCAATTGTTGGAAATGCAAGAAGTAATTGAGAGATTAGGGGTGAATTGCTCACTACAAAAATAATTCCAAGTCCCTTAGATGTCAATACAAACTTCTCACTAATAAACCAAATCCTTGCTCTACGTGATTAGAACTAGATATTCATTGTAAATTGGTTAACAAATTAGTCTTAAGATATTAATGTGTATTAAGCTTTAGTAACTTAGTTGCAGAAACATAAAGCATTAAGAAAATAACATGAACACATGAGACATCAAGATTTAACTTGGAAACCCAATTTGGAAAAAATACCAATGCAACTAATTACAACTTTTCACTCTTTTGAAGTGATCATTGTTAGGAACCAACCCTATTAAAGGTTACAAAATACATGGTTAAGTGTGACCCTATTAAAGGATTTGAATCATACTATTGGGAAAAAACCCTATTAAAGGTTACAAAACACACGGTTAGTGTGACCCTATTAGAGGATTTGAATCACCTTGTTAGGAGTGGTCTTGATAGAGGTCTTGAGACACTTCAATCTAGAAATGACACCTTGTTAGAGGATTTACAATATGACTGTTAAGCTAACTTTGTTAAGATATTTCTTAACTACTACAATTTTTAGAGAGTAACAATGATTGACCTAATTATTGAAGCAACTAACTTTGCATATTCATATTGTTGTTTTGATTTAACCTCTTGATCCTTCCTTATAAAAATATTCTTTGTAGCTCAATCTTCTAACTTGGATGCTCTATCCTTAATTAGATATCCTTCCCATTTCATTTCTTTTATATTGTTCCACATTGATTCATTCAATCCACAACTTTGATGTAGGAGCATCTTGTTGCACTACTATCCTGCATGTTTTCAATTTTTCCAAGTTGCAATGTCTTGCATTGCCAAGATTTCAATAGTTTCCAAGTGTTGGACACACATTGGGGAACATTTTCCTATGTGCACAAAGAGATTGGAGTTATCATGTGAAGGCTTGAGCTATTTTTACCTTGCTATTGGAGCTATGTTTTTCTGGTTTATGGGCGACTGTTGCAAGTTGGGTAACTAATTTTGTGCAATGAGTTAGAGGCTGAAAATTTTACATATTGAAGAGGACCTAGAGTAATCCATTTTTTAAAAGGTGCAAGTTTTAATTAATTATTAGTTGGTAGATATGTAAATTATCCTAGAGTATCAATTTCAGGCAGTTTGCAACGAGATTTTGTGCATGACTTTTAGGATGGATGCACACTTATCCTTGGTGAATCAGCCTTTGTGCCCTTAAGGGGTTGTAAAGGACCTAGAGTAATATCTTTAATTCAAAGAAAAAGTTCTAATTCAATCAATTCTAGGAGATATCATGATTTTTCTCAAGTATCAATTTTTGGACATTTAATTTCTGTTTGAGGCCGAAGTGTGACTCTTCAAGTATTTAATGTTAGGTTTATTTAGTTTTTAGCATTCTGGGTCAACCTGTGGCTTAAATTGGTATAACTAGGAGTTTTGGAGAAGTATTTAGTAATTATTATTCATCCATCTTAGATAACATAGACGATAGAAGGAGGATAGGAAATGAAAAGCATATGTGTCTAGAAATCTAAACTTAAAGCTAGATCTTGGATTTGAATGTATTTTGTATCTAGCCATAAGCCAGAAGGCCTTACAACTAGGCATGTATGATGATATCTTCATGAATCAATAAAGAATATTGTTCTCTCTCTCTCTCCATGGTGTTTTTATCTTTTATGTTTGCTTCTGTTGTGTTAACTCTTGCATGGTGATTTGGATAGCTGAGTGTGCGAATTGGCCTTAGTTACTCACAACTCCCTATGCCAGGTGGTATCAGAGCCTAGTTGTTCCTGAGTGTGCAAGACTATTGTCAAAGTGTGAGGCAATTTTTACAGGGATTTGGATTGTGTAGAACCCTTATTCAAATTTGGTTGTAGGGTTAAAAATCTATGGATTTGACCTATAACTTGCAAATGGTTACGATCTTATAGGAACCTGATTTGTAAAGATGGTTTGTGGTAGAGGAAATGTTGATAATGAAATATTAGATACAATGAGACAAATTCCAACCAAATTGGATGCTATGGAGATATCCTGGAGAAGAGGAGCACATCTTGATGATGTAAGTGATGATGAAGCAGTAGCACCTAACCTTAATCTAGAACCTAAAGAAGATCAAGATGAAGCAAGTTTGTTGAGAGTGTTGTTTAGGGAAAATTCAAAGCCTGGTGTAGAAGTAGTTCCTTATGATGGAAAATTGGATACCAATGTTGTGTTAGATTGGAGCTTAGATATGGAGAAGTTCTTTGAGTATGAAAACACTCCTGATAATAGGAAGGTGAAGATTGTAGATACTGTTACCACATTTTGTTTGCCCCGCCAAGTTTCAAAATTTGAATATTACCCCGCCCAACAGTCACCTCCCCAATTACTAATATTTTAATACCCACTGTAGACACCTAAAAACCTTTAGAAAATAAAGTTTTTTTATTTTCTGAAAAAGTCCTGATGACATCATCATTTATTAATTAATTAATTATTTAATTAATTAATTAATTTTTATGCCATTAAATCCTTTTATCTTAATTAAAAATATTTAATTAAGGAATCCCTCCCAAAAATGTTTAAATCTTATTTAAACATTATTTCCTTATTTATTAATTATTTAATTAATAAATTGACCAAAAATCCTAAAATAAATAAAAAATTTATTTTTTTCCCAAAAGTTGGCCAATTTCCTTATGACCAATAACCTCTTCCAAAATCTTCTAATCCTTCTTTAATTTTGATTAAAGGCTAATCCCATCATTTCCTACCCCTAATCCCAACTCAAAATATTTAATTAAGATTAAATATTAATCCTCATGTTTATTAAAAAAGTTTTAATAAATATCTCCTCAACCCAAACCCTTGAAATAAATAAAACTTTGTTTATTTCCTAAAAATCTAATTTATCCTCACCCTAAGAAGTTCTAGACTCTTCTAGAAAGTCTTCATCCTCATCCTAGGAAATTCTAGACTATTCTAGAAAGTCTTTATCCTCATCCAAAATCTAGACTCTTCTAGAAGATGTCTTTAAACCTAATCCTAATCCCCTCCTAACCTTGTCACATTCCCTAAACATGGGTTAAAACTTACTAACCCAAGCCAAAGTTAACAAATATCTCTTCCTTCACCCACCCTCATTAAATGCCATCCACTTGCCTACCCCTAAGCTAATCCTAAACCATCCTAATCCATCCTCTAATCATTTGCACAAGCCTAAACAAGCTTAAAACTTTCCTAATCAAGTCCAAGTCAAAATTTCTCTCATCACCCTCAAAATATCTCAACCATAAAACTTTATGAAGTCCACTAGGTCATAAATGACTCTTCCAAGCCCTTTTATTGCTCTTACAAGTCATTATGAGGGTCTTTATGAAGATTTTATCCCTTGAGCCTCCTTTGTTGACTCATCCTTCCCCTTTCCTCCATCCTCTCACCATGTGACATGTGTCACTCCTTGATTGGCTATAAGGAAGCACAATCCATGTGCTCTCCTCTCATGCAATCTGAGCCCTCCATAAGCTTTTTCCCATCCTTGCATCTTAGCCCTCAAACCCTCAAGCCTCTTGCCTATAAATTGGATCCTTCCCCTTTGCAAAATAACACAATCCATGAAGTAAAGTTATAATGCTATTTTGAGAGCCAAATCCATACTAAAGCCATCTATCCACACCAAAAATCCACAATCATCCATTGAAGCCCTTTTTGAAGCATAAAGCTTGAGCATACATCCTATCTATTTAGACAAAGCTACTCAACAAGAGAGCTTCTCATTGAGAGAGCCCATTAATGGCTCATATTCTCAATTGAGAGCTCATCTTAGTCTATCTTGAAGTTTATGAATTTTGTTTAGTTTGTAGAAGCTTTATTTAAATTTGGTTTCTATTAGCATACTAACATTGCTCATATACATTTTGGCACGCCCGGTGGGACCCCGCATGGGTCATCTTCATTAGCTTTTTTAGTCAAGTTTTGTATGTCATTTGCTGATTTTGGCTAATTTTTCTTGTTTTTGTGATTGGTAGGATTGTATAAATTGGTTTTGTAGGTCCACATGAGCATGAAGAAGACAAAAGAACTCATAGTCTATCTCATAGTATTTGCAGATTTTTCAAGCTTATAGGTGGACAAAGAACTTGAAATTCTTCTTCTTCTTCTTGTCTATATTCTTCTTATTCCATCTACTTCTTCTTCTTCTTCTTGTGGGAGATCTTGGCCATTTTTTTTTAAGAAAGCAAAATCATACACACTTCTTTTTAGTGCTTAAAATGAACCCCCAAATCATACTTAAATCCATTAAAAAATTAAAAATATGCAAAAAAAGAAAAAAATCTTTTAACAAGTGAAACTAAACCAATCTAATCATTTGCATCCTTGCAACATCAAGGTTTTAGATGCATTCATGCAAAGTTAGGAACACTTAATTTTTGGGAATTTAAAAAGAACTTCAAGTTTCCATTTCAAAAGGTTCAAAATCAACACTAAGTGCACACTAAAATCTAAATCAAACTCAAAGCATCAATCAAGGATAAAATGAACCTCATTTGCAAATATGTTAAAGTTCTTTTAAAAATCTCATGAAAACTAAGAGTCCTAAATGGTTGCCAAAATTGTCCTAAAAAGCTTTGTTATTTGTTCCAAACAAATGTCTTGTTGCAAAATCTTGAATGTTTCTTAGTTTTTTTATGCATTAAAACAATCTAGGAATATCATTTTTGGGCTTAAAACATGCAAACTAGAACACAAAATCTTGAATGAAAAGCAAAGTCCAAAGATTAATTTTCACTTTTGAGTCCAAAAACAATCTTGAATGATCTAAGGTTAAAACAAAGCACTTCAAAGTTCTTAAAACAACACACAAAATCTCAATCTTGAATGCTCAAAGGAAAAAACTTGAATGTTTAACCACTTGTCTTTGAATGCATGTTGCTAAAATCACTCTTGAATGCCATGGATTAAAATCAAATTTTTCTTGAATGCATGATTAAAACAACAAATCTCAATCTTGAATGCCTAACAATCAATGAACATTGCATGGTTTGGATGCATTTTCAATGACGCTCACATTTCTTATGTTGACGATCTCTCGATTTTCATTATGTTGACGACGCTATCAAGTTGGAATGAACATTGTATGTCCTAATCACGAGTGTCTTCAATCATAGCTTACAAAATCTAAATCATCAATTGGAAAAGAACAAGCGTGTTTTTTAGCCCAAGATCATCCAAGTCTTCTCTCCCCTTGTCGTCTTTCGAGGCCATCTTGGGTGCATAAGATTAGGATCCAAAATCTTGTCTTAGCTTTTTAGGAGGCCTGCTTGGGGATTTCATCACCCCTTGGGACGACCTCAACTCCAGCGTTCCGGCGGAGTATAAAGATCGAGAGGTGAATCCAAAGACACCTCTCTTGGGATCAAAATTTTGTCACTCGGGCTAAGCCTCAAGGAACTTTATACCCTTGAGAAGTGAAAGAGGAGAAGTGGGTTACCGCTCCTCTCGGCTGTGTGACATCTTTTTGGTTTCATCTACGGATTTGGGCCTCACGTACCTTGCGTATATCGAGGACTCCCTAGCTAAACCAAATTTCATCCTTGTAGAAAGCTTCTTAGGATGTTGGTGTATTTGACATGCTTGCTCAAAAACTTTTGTCTGCTTGTTTGTTCATAGCTTTTGAATGAATGTTTGCCAATTTTGGTCGAAATCCCAGAACAACAGAAATCTCCTAGCTCAAGGCATACTTAGCGTAGTCACTACCTTATCAGAAAATCATCCAAGCTCCCCCACTACAACCGAATCTATCTAGTTCTTTGCCTTAGAACAATCCCAAATCCAAAGTCCATCCAAATCATCCCCCCAGCCAGCTAGCAACCCAATCCAAAATCACCCAAGCCTTTAAAGAGTTGTTGTCACTTTGCCAAAATTTGCTATCCAATCAATCTATCCTACCAATCCACCAGCCTCACCAAGGTTATCCCTTTGACAGAGATTTGTCTAGGGTAATCTAGCTTTGTCACTTGTTATCCCTCATCACCTTGAGCTAAAGGTTGGGATCCACAAGTGGTCAATCTCGTGTCATGCCCATAGGATCATTAGTCTATCATTAAGTTGACACAATCTCCACCAATCCAGTGCATAGGAAAGCAAAACTCTCACTTTTTGACAGCATTCCCTTGAAGTATTTCATCCACACGAAAGCCAAAAATCTCCAGCCAATCCTCCTTAGGTCTATCATACAGCTTCGACTCTCCCGAGGAAATCCTTCATCAACCAATCCAAAATTTGTGCTTAACCCAAATCCAACCATGAGCTTCCGTGTTCATCCATACGCAAGACCCCATCCCCATCAAACTCATCATCAAAGCATGAAGTACCAATCCTATCATGATGTGTTTGGTCGCATTGTCCTTGCTCCCGCCACCTCCTATTCCAATGATGATGAAAATCTTGTTGACTATGACGAGTATATTGAAAGCCTTAGAAACATTCCCCCAAGCATCCCCCAAAATCCAAGAGTTATTCCAAACTATCTAGTCATGCCATCTGATATTCCAGCTTCCCCTCCATCACCCCATCAACCAAGCTTCCAATCTTCCACCCCCATCACACTAGTTATTCCTGTCAATCCACCTCCACCTTCGACACACGAGTCTCCAAGGAATCTCCTAGAGGAAATACAAGAAAAGTCACCTCCAACAGTCAATGAGCCATGTCGTCTAATCCAACCATGTGAAGTAGTCAGTGATGAAGCTTCCCCATCTATAATATCACCTCCATCTCCCATAGCTATCATCTCCATACCATCCATCAAATTGCTTAAAATCCTTCCACTTCCCGCAAGCATCAAAATCCCACCACCTGTCAAATCCCTCCAAATCCTATCCACGTCGCCTCCAAGCATTTCCCAAATCTCTCGTAATGACCCTTATGCATCCATCTTCTACGCACCCATCTCCACTACTGAATCTCCCATCTATCCATCCGCTACCTTTCAAGAATCCATCCCTTCACCTCCTATCGCACCATCCACTCCAAACCAATCCTATCAAGATCCTGCCCAAAAGCATGTTGACATCCCCCAAAGCATGAATGAAGATATCATCGTACCATGTCTTCCATCCATAGTGCAGTCACCATCTCCTCCATCTCCAAAACCTCGAGCCATATCTCCTCCACTACAAGATATCTTGTCATCCCACCAGCTACATCAAGATCCTATCCTTCCATCTCCCCCGCTCCATGCTTCCATCTTACCACCTATCCAAGCTATTCCACCATCTATAATCTACCCTCTTGGTTCACTTACATTCATCCACGGTGGCCCTCTCTCAGCAGAAGAATTAAGAACAGTATCTCCCCATTGCAATACACCTAATAAATCACTTCTACCATTTTCTGCAAGCAAAAAGTTTCCTCAGCTTGTTCAAATGCTCAATCGATGGCATTATCAAGGTCAAGGTTTAGGACCACAAGAGCAAGGAATCAGAGAGCCTATTATTGCACAAAAAAATCTAGGATTTCATGGTCTTGGATATGTATCCAAAGGCTCACCATCTAAAGGTGTTGGTACACCACACCCCCAACCCAAGCCTATCTCCAAGCCCACCATGCTAGACTCCCATCACTCCTTCAAGAAATCTTATGTCATCCCCCCTCCACCATCTTTGCAACCCAAAACAACCTACCATATCCCCCCTTCATCCGCTAAATCCATTTTGGGTCCCTATGTCCCAAAATCTACCATCCTCCATCCTCCTATCAGCCATCATAAAAATCCTATTCCATCCATTTCTATGCAAGATCAACAAAGGCACATATCAGGGCACATCATCCATCATCATCCCCCTACATGCTCTTTCATGTCCTCTCCATCTCACAAAGCTTCTCCTAACCATCTTCCCAAAGCTTGCCACAACAATGTAAATGCCAACTTCAAAATGCATAAAGCTAAAAATCCACATCCTAGGCAATCATATGTCTATTCTAAAAGACATACTCCAAAAAGGAAAAATCCAATCAAAGAATGCAAAACAATGCAAAAGCCTATGAAAAGAAAATCCAAAACCATGTGGATCCCCAAGAAAAAAGTTGAAACCCAATGCATAATGGCATCCACCATTGCTAATCCCCCATCTAGTGACTCATGTCCCCCATCTCCTAACTCCATCTTGGGTGCCTATATCCCCAAGCACACTTCCACAAATCCTCCATCACGCCCGCATCTACCATCTATCCCCCATATGCTCTTTTCACTCCCATTCCAACATGTGCCAATGTTGCTCTTGCAAGCATCCCCATCTCATGCTCCTTTCCAGCATTTTCATCCCTCCATCTCCTACCATCAATCCCATCTAATCCGATCTATTGCATAAATCACACATCCAGTGTACCAACAGCTAGCAACAAAATTGAACATTCCAACAGCCAGTGAAAAATCCCAAAAAAGCCAAAATAGCTGAAGAAAGCCAAAATCATTCCAGCTAAGTCCAAAGTCAAAAAGTCAAAAAAGAAAAGAAAAATAAAGCGTCCACTGGTGAAAACTTGGCAATTCAAGCGCCTTGGACAAGTACCATGATGAAAACTTGGCAAACAAGTGTCATGCGTAATCCTGCCATCCCCAGCTTAGCCTATCACCGTCATGCTTTTGGTCATCTCTTGACATCCAACTCCATCTTCCAATCTATCCACCTATCCTCCATCCTCCAGCTTCCATCTCACACCATCCACTAATCTTATGCAGCGTCAGCCAATCATCTCTTCTATCATCCATCTCCCTAGCCCCTTCAACTTTTTCCATCCTAGCTTCAATCCTATCACATCCATCATAAGACCTCCTTCCGCATGTTATCTTCTGATTGGGGGCACTATATTCCTTGGAGATCTTGTCTTGTCCATCCTCCCTTGTCATTGGTATCTAGCTCTAGGCTATCCTCATGCAAACCCAATGCCATCTCTTTATATCCATCATAATCCTAGCTATCTACCATCCTATCCAGCCATCTCATCCTGCTCCTCTAGCTATCCTTGGTCACAAAATCTCTCATCATCATTGGATGCATCCTGCCAAATCCATATCTTTCGCTGTCACCCCACCCTTAGCTTTCGCATCTTGCACAACATCGAACCATCCCATTATCCTATCATCCTGAGCTTTTGCCTGCTTGTAACTATCTTGGTCTGTTAGCTTGTACCATATCTTGATTAGCTCACTTGTAAATATCTTGGTATGTCAGCTTGTACATCCTCTTTAGATTAGTACCGTTGTATCTATCCAACTTTCGTGTTCGTTCCTCCTTGATTAGCATCTTGCACACATCGCACAACCCTTGGTTAGCTATTCCAATGCATCCTTTAGCTAGATCTCCTATCACCAAAGTGCTATCCTTCTTAGTTCAGCTTGCCAGACGCATCACCCATCCAGATCCATCAGCTTAGGTGCTCTCCGATAGATCCTTGTAGGATATAGCTTTCCTCATGTCTGATCTTGGTCCGTTAGTACCTTGTCCTACCCATCTCGTTGGCAAACGGCTCTCTTTTGGATTTTCACTTTCTTTTGATTTGGGATCTTCCCTTTTGGGTCTTGAAGTATCTTTTCCAAGCAATCTCCTTGTTCCCTCCTCAAGGTTGCCACGATCTTCCATATCATGGTATGCTACGAATGGGGCAATTAGAGCATAAGGTCTTGATCATGTCTTTTGCTTGTTTTCTTTTTTTTTTGTGGGTTACCCAGTGTCGTTTCCACACTGCTTCATCTGGGATTGATGTGTGATACTGGGGCAATCCTTGCGTGTTTGTTTTGAGTCAGTTCGTCAGTCCTCTGGATAGTTGGTGAAAAGGCCTTGATGTTCTTGGTAACCTTGGAAATTAACCAACAGTCCTATAGAAAATCTAGTGCTCAACTACATGGTGGTACTCCTCTTTGAAGTATCCCCCCGCTCAAAAAGCTTCAATGGTTTTCCTTCATCTCCATTATCCCCCATCCATATCCAGCATCCGTCTCTCCTACCCCAGCTTATGCATCAGTATCTCTTTGAATCACTCGTCACTCTTAGCTTTAGGAATCCACAATCCTAGTCTTAGGGATCCACCAATCCAAATCAATCCACCAAGCCTCATCTTTCGAGATCCACAATCCTAGTCCTAGGGATCTCCGAAACCCATCTTCCACCAATCTGACTCTTTGAAATCCTGTTCCATCAGCTTTTTAATCCTCTCATCCATCTCCCTATCCTGGATTCCTTTTTATAGCGCTCCACTCCTTCATCCTCCACCTTCCCTAAAGTCTTAAGCTTGCTTCCTCTTCTGCATCTGATTCTCCTTTATCATTCTCCCATAGTGAGAGTTTGAGCTAATTCAGCCCCTTCTCTTTGCCAATTTGAGTCTCCTTGCTCATCCCAGATTCTTGTATTTTTCAAGAAGCCACCAAGCCTCGCTTTCTCTCCCCGCTGCCTTCTTGAGGGGGCATCTCATAGTCCATTCTCTCCTCTTCTGCTCTAGCCTTGGGCATCTTATTTTCTTATCTTTGATGCCATGCCACTTGCGGCATCACATCAAAGAGGGGCAAAATGTAGACACCTAAAAACCTTTAGAAAATAAAGTTTTTTTATTTTCTGAAAAAGTCCTGATGACATCATCATTTATTAATTAATTAATTATTTAATTAATTAATTAATTTTTATGCCATTAAATCCTTTTATCTTAATTAAAAATATTTAATTAAGGAATCCCTCCCAAAAATGTTTAAATCTTATTTAAACATTATTTCCTTATTTATTAATTATTTAATTAATAAATTGACCAAAAATCCTAAAATAAATAAAAAATTTATTTTTTTCCCAAAAGTTGGCCAATTTCCTTATGACCAATAACCTCTTCCAAAATCTTCTAATCCTTCTTTAATTTTGATTAAAGGCTAATCCCATCATTTCCTACCCCTAATCCCAACTCAAAATATTTAATTAAGATTAAATATTAATCCTCATGTTTATTAAAAAAGTTTTAATAAATATCTCCTCAACCCAAACCCTTGAAATAAATAAAACTTTGTTTATTTCCTAAAAATCTAATTTATCCTCACCCTAAGAAGTTCTAGACTCTTCTAGAAAGTCTTCATCCTCATCCTAGGAAATTCTAGACTATTCTAGAAAGTCTTTATCCTCATCCAAAATCTAGACTCTTCTAGAAGATGTCTTTAAACCTAATCCTAATCCCCTCCTAACCTTGTCACATTCCCTAAACATGGGTTAAAACTTACTAACCCAAGCCAAAGTTAACAAATATCTCTTCCTTCACCCACCCTCATTAAATGCCATCCACTTGCCTACCCCTAAGCTAATCCTAAACCATCCTAATCCATCCTCTAATCATTTGCACAAGCCTAAACAAGCTTAAAACTTTCCTAATCAAGTCCAAGTCGAAATTTCTCTCATCACCCTCAAAATATCTCAACCATAAAACTTTATGAAGTCCACTAGGTCATAAATGACTCTTCCAAGCCCTTTTATTGCTCTTACAAGTCATTATGAGGGTCTTTATGAAGATTTTATCCCTTGAGCCTCCTTTGTTGACTCATCCTTCCCCTTTCCTCCATCCTCTCACCATGTGACATGTGTCACTCCTTGATTGGCTATAAGGAAGCACAATCCATGTGCTCTCCTCTCATGCAATCTGAGCCCTCCATAAGCTTTTTCCCATCCTTGCATCTTAGCCCTCAAACCCTCAAGCCTCTTGCCTATAAATTGGATCCTTCCCCTTTGCAAAATAACACAATCCATGAAGTAAAGTTATAATGCTATTTTGAGAGCCAAATCCATACTAAAGCCATCTATCCACACCAAAAATCCACAATCATCCATTGAAGCCCTTTTTGAAGCATAAAGCTTGAGCATACATCCTATCTATTTAGACAAAGCTACTCAACAAGAGAGCTTCTCATTGAGAGAGCCCATTAATGGCTCATATTCTCAATTGAGAGCTCATCTTAGTCTATCTTGAAGTTTATGAATTTTGTTTAGTTTGTAGAAGCTTTATTTAAATTTGGTTTCTATTAGCATACTAACATTGCTCATATACATTTTGGCACGCCCGGTGGGACCCCGCATGGGTCATCTTCATTAGCTTTTTTAGTCAAGTTTTGTATGTCATTTGCTGATTTTGGCTAATTTTTCTTGTTTTTGTGATTGGTAGGATTGTATAAATTGGTTTTGTAGGTCCACATGAGCATGAAGAAGACAAAAGAACTCATAGTCTATCTCATAGTATTTTGCAGATTTTTCAAGCTTATAGGTGGACAAAGAACTTGAAATTCTTCTTCTTCTTCTTGTCTATATTCTTCTTATTCCATCTACTTCTTCTTCTTCTTCTTGTGGGAGATCTTGGCCATTTTTTTTTAAGAAAGCAAAATCATACACACTTCTTTTTAGTGCTTAAAATGAACCCCCAAATCATACTTAAATCCATTAAAAAATTAAAAATATGCAAAAAAACAAAAAAATCTTTTAACAAGTGAAACTAAACCAATCTAATCATTTGCATCCTTGCAACATCAAGGTTTTAGATGCATTCATGCAAAGTTAGGAACACTTAATTTTTGGGAATTTAAAAAGAACTTCAAGTTTCCATTTCAAAAGGTTCAAAATCAACACTAAGTGCACACTAAAATCTAAATCAAACTCAAAGCATCAATCAAGGATAAAATGAACCTCATTTGCAAATATGTTAAAGTTCTTTTAAAAATCTCATGAAAACTAAGAGTCCTAAATGGTTGCCAAAATTGTCCTAAAAAGCTTTGTTATTTGTTCCAAACAAATGTCTTGTTGCAAAATCTTGAATGTTTCTTAGTTTTTTTATGCATTAAAACAATCTAGGAATATCATTTTTGGGCTTAAAACATGCAAACTAGAACACAAAATCTTGAATGAAAAGCAAAGTCCAAAGATTAATTTTCACTTTTGAGTCCAAAAACAATCTTGAATGATCTAAGGTTAAAACAAAGCACTTCAAAGTTCTTAAAACAACACACAAAATCTCAATCTTGAATGCTCAAAGGAAAAAACTTGAATGTTTAACCACTTGTCTTTGAATGCATGTTGCTAAAATCACTCTTGAATGCCATGGATTAAAATCAAATTTTTCTTGAATGCATGATTAAAACAACAAATCTCAATCTTGAATGCCTAACAATCAATGAACATTGCATGGTTTGGATGCATTTTCAATGACGCTCACATTTCTTATGTTGACGATCTCTCGATTTTCATTATGTTGACGACGCTATCAAGTTGGAATGAACATTGTATGTCCTAATCACGAGTGTCTTCAATCATAGCTTACAAAATCTAAATCATCAATTGGAAAAGAACAAGCGTGTTTTTTAGCCCAAGATCATCCAAGTCTTCTCTCCCCTTGTCGTCTTTCGAGGCCATCTTGGGTGCATAAGATTAGGATCCAAAATCTTGTCTTAGCTTTTTAGGAGGCCTGCTTGGGGATTTCATCACCCCTTGGGACGACCTCAACTCCAGCGTTCCGGCGGAGTATAAAGATCGAGAGGTGAATCCAAAGACACCTCTCTTGGGATCAAAATTTTGTCACTCGGGCTAAGCCTCAAGGAACTTTATACCCTTGAGAAGTGAAAGAGGAGAAGTGGGTTACCGCTCCTCTCGGCTGTGTGACATCTTTTTGGTTTCATCTACGGATTTGGGCCTCACGTACCTTGCGTATATCGAGGACTCCCTAGCTAAACCAAATTTCATCCTTGTAGAAAGCTTCTTAGGATGTTGGTGTATTTGACATGCTTGCTCAAAAACTTTTGTCTGCTTGTTTGTTCATAGCTTTTGAATGAATGTTTGCCAATTTTGGTCGAAATCCCAGAACAGCAGAAATCTCCTAGCTCAAGGCATACTTAGCGTAGTCACTACCTTATCAGAAAATCATCCAAGCTCCCCCACTACAACCGAATCTATCTAGTTCTTTGCCTTAGAACAATCCCAAATCCAAAGTCCATCCAAATCATCCCCCCAGCCAGCTAGCAACCCAATCCAAAATCACCCAAGCCTTTAAAGAGTTGTTGTCACTTTGCCAAAATTTGCTATCCAATCAATCTATCCTACCAATCCACCAGCCTCACCAAGGTTATCCCTTTGACAGAGATTTGTCTAGGGTAATCTAGCTTTGTCACTTGTTATCCCTCATCACCTTGAGCTAAAGGTTGGGATCCACAAGTGGTCAATCTCGTGTCATGCCCATAGGATCATTAGTCTATCCTTAAGTTGACACAATCTCCACCAATCCAGCGCATAGGAAAGCAAAACTCTCACTTTTTGACAGCATTCCCTTGAAGTATTTCATCCACACGAAAGCCAAAAATCTCCAGCCAATCCTCCTTAGGTCTATCATACAGCTTCGACTCTCCCGAGGAAATCCTTCATCAACCAATCCAAAATTTGTTCTTAACCCAAATCCAACCATGAGCTTCCGTGTTCATCCATACGCAAGACCCCATCCCCATCAAACTCATCATCAAAGCATGAAGTACCAATCCTATCATGATGTGTTTGGTCGCATTGTCCTTGCTCCCGCCACCTCCTATTCCAATGATGATGAAAATCTTGTTGACTATGACGAGTATATTGAAAGCCTTAGAAACATTCCCCCAAGCATCCCCCAAAATCCAAGAGTTATTCCAAACTATCTAGTCATGCCATCTGATATTCCAGCTTCCCCTCCATCACCCCATCAACCAAGCTTCCAATCTTCCACCCCCATCACACTAGTTATTCCTGTCAATCCACCTCCACCTTCGACACACGAGTCTCCAAGGAATCTCCTAGAGGAAATACAAGAAAAGTCACCTCCAACAGTCAATGAGCCATGTCGTCTAATCCAACCATGTGAAGTAGTCAGTGATGAAGCTTCCCCATCTATAATATCACCTCCATCTCCCATAGCTATCATCTCCATACCATCCATCAAATTGCTTAAAATCCTTCCACTTCCCGCAAGCATCAAAATCCCACCACCTGTCAAATCCCTCCAAATCCTATCCACGTCGCCTCCAAGCATTTCCCAAATCTCTCGTAATGACCCTTATGCATCCATCTTCTACGCACCCATCTCCACTACTGAATCTCCCATCTATCCATCCGCTACCTTTCAAGAATCCATCCCTTCACCTCCTATCGCACCATCCACTCCAAACCAATCCTATCAAGATCCTGCCCAAAAGCATGTTGACATCCCCCAAAGCATGAATGAAGATATCATCGTACCATGTCTTCCATCCATAGTGCAGTCACCATCTCCTCCATCTCCAAAACCTCGAGCCATATCTCCTCCACTACAAGATATCTTGTCATCCCACCAGCTACATCAAGATCCTATCCTTCCATCTCCCCCGCTCCATGCTTCCATCTTACCACCTATCCAAGCTATTCCACCATCTATAATCTACCCTCTTGGTTCACTTACATTCATCCACGGTGGCCCTCTCTCAGCAGAAGAATTAAGAACAGTATCTCCCCATTGCAATACACCTAATAAATCACTTCTACCATTTTTAGCAAGCAAAAAGTTTCCTCAGCTTGTTCAAATGCTCAATCGATGGCATTATCAAGGTCAAGGTTTAGGACCACAAGAGCAAGGAATCAGAGAGCCTATTATTGCACAAAAAAATCTAGGATTTCATGGTCTTGGATATGTATCCAAAGGCTCACCATCTAAAGGTGTTGGTACACCACACCCCCAACCCAAGCCTATCTCCAAGCCCACCATGCTAGACTCCCATCACTCCTTCAAGAAATCTTATGTCATCCCCCCTCCACCATCTTTGCAACCCAAAACAACCTACCATATCCCCCCTTCATCCGCTAAATCCATTTTGGGTCCCTATGTCCCAAAATCTACCATCCTCCATCCTCCTATCAGCCATCATAAAAATCCTATTCCATCCATTTCTATGCAAGATCAACAAAGGCACATATCATGGCACATCATCCATCATCATCCCCCTACATGCTCTTTCATGTCCTCTCCATCTCACAAAGCTTCTCCTAACCATCTTCCCAAAGCTTGCCACAACAATGTAAATGCCAACTTCAAAATGCATAAAGCTAAAAATCCACATCCTAGGCAATCATATGTCTATTCTAAAAGACATACTCCAAAAAGGAAAAATCCAATCAAAGAATGCAAAACAATGCAAAAGCCTATGAAAAGAAAATCCAAAACCATGTGGATCCCCAAGAAAAAAGTTGAAACCCAATGCATAATGGCATCCACCATTGCTAATCCCCCATCTAGTGACTCATGTCCCCCATCTCCTAACTCCATCTTGGGTGCCTATATCCCCAAGCACACTTCCACAAATCCTCCATCACGCCCGCATCTACCATCTATCCCCCATATGCTCTTTTCACACCCGTTCCAACATGTGCCAATGTTGCTCTTGCAAGCATCCCCATCTCATGCTCCTTTCCAGCATTTTCATCCCTCCATCTCCTACCATCAATCCCATCTAATCCGATCTATTGCATAAATCACACATCCAGTGTACCAACAGCTAGCAACAAAATTGAACATTCCAACAGCCAGTGAAAAATCCCAAAAAAGCCAAAATAGCTGAAGAAAGCCAAAATCATTCCAGCTAAGTCCAAAGTCAAAAAGTCAAAAAAGAAAAGAAAAATAAAGCGTCCACTGGTGAAAACTTGGCAATTCAAGTGCCTTGGACAAGTACCATGATGAAAACTTGGCAAACAAGTGTCATGCGTAATCCTGCCATCCCCAGCTTAGCCTATCACCGTCATGCTTTTGGTCATCTCTTGACATCCAACTCCATCTTCCAATCTATCCACCTATCCTCCATCCTCCAGCTTCCATCTCACACCATCCACTAATCTTATGCAGCGTCAGCCAATCATCTCTTCTATCATCCATCTCCCTAGCCCCTTCAACTTTTTCCATCCTAGCTTCAATCCTATCACATCCATCATAAGACCTCCTTCCGCATGTTATCTTCTGATTGGGGGCACTATATTCCTTGGAGATCTTGTCTTGTCCATCCTCCCTTGTCATTGGTATCTAGCTCTAGGCTATCCTCATGCAAACCCAATGCCATCTCTTTATATCCATCATAATCCTAGCTATCTACCATCCTATCCAGCCATCTCATCCTGCTCCTCTAGCTATCCTTGGTCACAAAATCTCTCATCATCATTGGATGCATCCTGCCAAATCCATATCTTTCGCTGTCACCCCACCCTTAGCTTTCGCATCTTGCACAACATCGAACCATCCCATTATCCTATCATCCTGAGCTTTTGCCTGCTTGTAACTATCTTGGTCTGTTAGCTTGTACCATATCTTGATTAGCTCACTTGTAAATATCTTGGTATGTCAGCTTGTACATCCTCTTTAGATTAGTACCGTTGTATCTATCCAACTTTCGTGTTCGTTCCTCCTTGATTAGCATCTTGCACACATCGCACAACCCTTGGTTAGCTATTCCAATGCATCCTTTAGCTAGATCTCCTATCACCAAAGTGCTATCCTTCTTAGTTCAGCTTGCCAGACGCATCACCCATCCAGATCCATCAGCTTAGGTGCTCTCCGATAGATCCTTGTAGGATATAGCTTTCCTCATGTCTGATCTTGGTCCGTTAGTACCTTGTCCTACCCATCTCGTTGGCAAACGGCTCTCTTTTGGATTTTCACTTTCTTTTGATTTGGGATCTTCCCTTTTGGGTCTTGAAGTATCTTTTCCAAGCAATCTCCTTGTTCCCTCCTCAAGGTTGCCACGATCTTCCATATCATGGTATGCTACGAATGGGGCAATTAGAGCATAAGGTCTTGATCATGTCTTTTGCTTGTTTTCTTTTTTTTTTGTGGGTTACCCAGTGTCGTTTCCACACTGCTTCATCTGGGATTGATGTGTGATACTGGGGCAATCCTTGCGTGTTTGTTTTGAGTCAGTTCGTCAGTCCTCTGGATAGTTGGTGAAAAGGCCTTGATGTTCTTGGTAACCTTGGAAATTAACCAACAGTCCTATAGAAAATCTAGTGCTCAACTACATGGTGGTACTCCTCTTTGAAGTATCCCCCCGCTCAAAAAGCTTCAATGGTTTTCCTTCATCTCCATTATCCCCCATCCATATCCAGCATCCGTCTCTCCTACCCCAGCTTATGCATCAGTATCTCTTTGAATCACTCGTCACTCTTAGCTTTAGGAATCCACAATCCTAGTCTTAGGGATCCACCAATCCAAATCAATCCACCAAGCCTCATCTTTCGAGATCCACAATCCTAGTCCTAGGGATCTCCGAAACCCATCTTCCACCAATCTGACTCTTTGAAATCCTGTTCCATCAGCTTTTTAATCCTCTCATCCATCTCCCTATCCTGGATTCCTTTTTATAGCGCTCCACTCCTTCATCCTCCACCTTCCCTAAAGTCTTAAGCTTGCTTCCTCTTCTGCATCTGATTCTCCTTTATCATTCTCCCATAGTGAGAGTTTGAGCTAATTCAGCCCCTTCTCTTTGCCAATTTGAGTCTCCTTGCTCATCCCAGATTCTTGTATTTTTCAAGAAGCCACCAAGCCTCGCTTTCTCTCCCCGCTGCCTTCTTGAGGGGACATCTCATAGTCCATTCTCTCCTCTTCTGCTCTAGCCTTGGGCATCTTATTTTCTTATCTTTGATGCCATGCCACTTGCGGCATCACATCAAAGAGGGGCAAAATGTAGACACCTAAAAACCTTTAGAAAATAAAGTTTTTTTATTTTCTGAAAAAGTCCTGATGACATCATCATTTATTAATTAATTAATTATTTAATTAATTAATTAATTTTTATGCCATTAAATCCTTTTATCTTAATTAAAAATATTTAATTAAGGAATCCCTCCCAAAAATGTTTAAATCTTATTTAAACATTATTTCCTTATTTATTAATTATTTAATTAATAAATTGACCAAAAATCCTAAAATAAATAAAAAATTTATTTTTTTCCCAAAAGTTGGCCAATTTCCTTATGACCAATAACCTCTTCCAAAATCTTCTAATCCTTCTTTAATTTTGATTAAAGGCTAATCCCATCATTTCCTACCCCTAATCCCAACTCAAAATATTTAATTAAGATTAAATATTAATCCTCATGTTTATTAAAAAAGTTTTAATAAATATCTCCTCAACCCAAACCCTTGAAATAAATAAAACTTTGTTTATTTCCTAAAAATCTAATTTATCCTCACCCTAAGAAGTTCTAGACTCTTCTAGAAAGTCTTCATCCTCATCCTAGGAAATTCTAGACTATTCTAGAAAGTCTTTATCCTCATCCAAAATCTAGACTCTTCTAGAAGATGTCTTTAAACCTAATCCTAATCCCCTCCTAACCTTGTCACATTCCCTAAACATGGGTTAAAACTTACTAACCCAAGCCAAAGTTAACAAATATCTCTTCCTTCACCCACCCTCATTAAATGCCATCCACTTGCCTACCCCTAAGCTAATCCTAAACCATCCTAATCCATCCTCTAATCATTTTCACAAGCCTAAACAAGCTTAAAACTTTCCTAATCAAGTCCAAGTCGAAATTTCTCTCATCACCCTCAAAATATCTCAACCATAAAACTTTATGAAGTCCACTAGGTCATAAATGACTCTTCCAAGCCCTTTTATTGCTCTTACAAGTCATTATGAGGGTCTTTATGAAGATTTTATCCCTTGAGCCTCCTTTGTTGACTCATCCTTCCCCTTTCCTCCATCCTCTCACCATGTGACATGTGTCACTCCTTGATTGGCTATAAGGAAGCACAATCCATGTGCTCTCCTCTCATGCAATCTGAGCCCTCCATAAGCTTTTTCCCATCCTTGCATCTTAGCCCTCAAACCCTCAAGCCTCTTGCCTATAAATTGGATCCTTCCCCTTTGCAAAATAACACAATCCATGAAGTAAAGTTATAATGCTATTTTGAGAGCCAAATCCATACTAAAGCCATCTATCCACACCAAAAATCCACAATCATCCATTGAAGCCCTTTTTGAAGCATAAAGCTTGAGCATACATCCTATCTATTTAGACAAAGCTACTCAACAAGAGAGCTTCTTATTGAGAGAGCCCATTAATGGCTCATATTCTCAATTAAGAGCTCATCTTAGTCTATCTTGAAGTTTATGAATTTTTTTTAGTTTGTAGAAGCTTTATTTAAATTTGGTTTCTATTAGCATACTAACATTTTCTCATATACACCCACGAAGATATCAAAATTACCTAAGTTTTGAACCTTATGATATTTTTATGCCTCGCAAGTTCTCTGCCATCAGATCAGGGCTGATCAATGGTCATCGCCATATTTCCATGGTGAAGATGTGCGATTTTTAACATAGTGACATAGCGACAGGGTGCCACATGTTCGATGGGTCCAGCTTGCAGGGCAGAGGATGGCACGGGTCAGAAATGTTCTGCGGCGCCATAGGTGCTATGTCACTATCATGCGTTGGCCTAGAAATTCCCATAGCGACATAGCGCCCATCGAAAAAGGTGTGCCGACGACGGTGAGTCAACATGTTCAGTGACAAGGTTTGGCGGGCCAGAGAAGATAACAATGAGGTTTCAGGAAAGTAGTTGGGTTATGTCAGGTATTTCATCTACCCAGTTGGCAGAGTTTGGTGTCACAGTGGTGAATCAGAGGGAGCCACGTGCGCCAAATCTTCAGTTTAGCCAGCACAGTCAAGAGGTGAGTCTTTACGATTGTCAGATCTGCAGAGATCAATGACTATCGCCATCTCGCTATGATGAAACTGCTCGAGAGATAACATGGCGACGTAGTGACAGGGTGCCACGTGTCTCGATGGGACCATTTTTCATCTCATCGGTGCAGTAGGGATTAAATGACCGATGAACCAACAAGGAAGTGCCACATGTACCACAGGCCCAATGAATTATGAGGAAGGAAGGTGGTAGGAAGGTGGGTCTTCGTAACCATTGGATCAGAGAGGATCAATGACTATCGCCATATCGCTATGGTGAAGAAGTGCGATCTTTACCATAGCGACATAGCGACAGGTCGCCACGTGTCGGTAGGGCTGAGTCTCGCCAGGGTGCGGTCACTGAGGTATTGCCAGGCATCGGTTGGATACTACAAGGTTGCAGAGGTGGTGCCAAATATGATGGGCCCGGGGTAGGGACAGCATGGGGTATGACGAGTCTTCATTATCGCCGAATCTAGGCCGATCGATGGTCGTCGCCACCTCACTATGGGTAAGTCGCTCGAGGTTTATGTTGGCAACACAACACCTCGTTGACACGTGTCTCGCTAGTCTAGTTAGAAAGGATGGTTGGCGGCCGACAGTTAATATAATCATCACAGTTAATATTAATATTTGCAAGGGTGGTGCAGTTAGTCTGATGATAGAAGGTCAACCATGAAAGACTTCCCTAGGTGGCAGAACGAAGAAAGGTGATTGGCCCGCATGACCCAGCTAGCTCGTATAGCCTATTTGACTTGTTTCAACCCTATTGATTCATGAACCAGGAAGCAAAGATGATCAAGGTTATCTTGCGATCTGATCTTTGCATTCAATTCTGACCTACCTGAAATGAATGCAAAGCATAGGGAAACACTCCACCGTCTTAGCCGATCCATCTACTTTGTTGGGATCATTCATTGGCGTTGTTTCTGTCTACTCAAGGCGTTCCTTCAGTCGAATATCTGATTTGGTACTTCAAAACCATACTCAAGTGTGATCTTTGATCTGATATTTTGGGATTCAATGGCAGTAGTTGAAGCAGTTAATACAGAATCATTTCCCTCAGTTATGCCTGAACTATAAAGGAAATTTTGTAATCTTTTCCAAGGGGTCGACTCTTTCTGATTTCTCTGATATTGCTCTGCAACTCTCAGTGTAATATTCCCTGTGCCTTTGAACTGAATGATTCTCTGTTTTATCTCCTTCAGTCATTGATGTGTATGTGCATCCCTTTTGCCTCTCATTGGTGTATTGTTGAGATCTGTAACCTGCATACTGTATCTGTTTCTTGCCTACTGGATAATATATAAGTGAGATTCCTCTTTCCTTTTGTTATTCAGTTGTGCTTCTTGATCTGCATGAGGTTATTAGATCAAAACAAGCCTGTATGTATATATATCCTTAGTTTCATTCTGGTTCAATAGTGCATATATGGGTAGAAATGGGTCTGAACACTCTATTTTTGTGCATCACCTCCATAGTTTAGGTAGGGTAGAGTTTTTTTTGGATCTCCTTCTTCTCCTTTTCCTTTCGAGAGTAATTAGGTGCACCCTGATAGTAAGAGGAAGAGGGCCTTCTCCAGAGACTCAACCTCGCAGTTCAAGTCCCACAGCTTGGAGGTTGTTTCCATGTTTCACTAGGTTGTCCTCACGCATAGGCCTTGGACAAGGGTGCAAACCTAAGTGACAACAGTTTTTGGCACGCCTGGTGGGACAATCCTATTGAAGATTTAAAGTCTACTGGTGTCAAAGAAGGAAGAATTTTAGAGATTAATGTTGAAGAGGTAGTGTTGGCTTCAGTATTCAAGCCTTCGAGAGGTTGGCCCTTCAAAGTACTTAGTGACTCTGAACATCAACAAACCTGGTTCCAGGCCAAAGTTGCAGTGATTCATGCCCAGAGCTGAAACAAGGGCATCTTCTAGAGGTAAATTTCAATATCAAGAGCTTTCCCTTTCAAATCCTAGAAGAAGGAGGACTAGAATTTCATTATCACCAGTTAAGGGTGAAGAAACAATTAATATACCTGTAAGGTCCACCTCTACTCCTCCTACTGCTCAAACTCAGCCTAGATTGCCATCAACGCTCATCAATAGAACACTTGTTTATATGGCACAACCAAGAGTTCATGCTTTTGCCACCTTTAGTAGTGGAAGTCCTCTGTTGTTAGCCCAAAGACATGATATACCAGTATCTGCACTAAAAAGCATACCTGATTTTACTGGTGAGACTTCTATCTCCCCTTTAGAGCATATCCAAGAAGTAGCAAATGTCTGTAATATTCATGGTATTACAGAGGATGATGCTGCTATCAGACTTCTAGCCTCATCTTTAAAAGGAAAAGCATTACAGTGGTATAGAGGCTTAGCTCATGGTTCTATAACTAATTGGGATGAACTAGGAGCAGGATTATGCAAACATTTTGAGGATAAGAGTGACCATTTGTCACTATTAGAGCAGTTGACTATAATAAAAAGAGCCCCGCATGAGTGTATGACTGATTTTAATTATAGATTCCAAAAGATAGGGGATAGAATACCTACTGCAGTGAAACCTACCCCTGGTAATGCCTTCTTGCATTACCTTAGAGCTTTTGACAGTGATATTGCCACTACAATCCAAACTATGGGAGGGGATACCTTGCCTAATGCTTATGAGATAGCCATAAAAGCGGAGAACATCCTAATACAAGGAGGAAAATTGGCTCCAAGGCCCCCTATGCCTTTCTTTCCTGATGTTCCTAATCACCAACCAGCAATGGCCCCTCTTCCTACAAGTTCTACATCACAAACTCTTACTCCAGTCCCTCGAGCTTCTACATTCTCAAATGGGATAGATGAGCTCAAAGAAATGCTCCAAGGTCTAGTGTTGAATACAGATAAAAGAGAGAAGACCCTAGATAAAAAAAATTGCAAGAGCAGGGGAGGGAGTTGAGGGACCAGGAGAAGAGATTAGAGGATAGTCTCTCTATGATACAAAAGATGAGTAACAAGGTGGTGGCCTTAGAAAGGCAGCAAGTTCAAAGTGGCAAGCCTCCCCAACTGCAATATCAAGCTCCAAGTGGTGGTAGGCTTCCTAATCAGTGGAATAGCTCCTTTGATCAGGGTAGGCAAAATAGTCATGCTTCTACTTCAAGCTCAAATCAGAATAGAGCTATAGTCTCTCAAAATAACTTGGCCCAAGACCAAGATTTTTGCCCTTCTTGCAACTATTCTTATACCTATTACATGTGCCAAAAGGCAGAATCTTATATGGCCCTAACTGTCCAAGAACCTGCAGCAAAGCAATCATACGAGGAGGATCATCCCAAGGAGACATCATATATTTAAGGACGTGATGATTTCTCTTTCATGAATCATCAAGATGGGGAGCATTGTAATATAAACCAAGATTATATTGCTCATAACACAAGGAGTAGGAAGAGAGCTATGGAACATGCTTCCCCCCTTTCTCCTAAGAAGGCCTCAACTTTGAGTGCTACACCTCATATACAAGCAACAAATGAACAAGCAAGTACTTCACAACAGCAAGAGCAAGATCCAAGAAAGAAAGATGCAAGTGGTCCTTATGTTGCCCCACCTCAACCTCTTATAAGTGCAGCTCCCAAAGTTTCTACCAAAGTTCCTAATGCACCTTTCAGTGTGGTAGAGCAAATGAAGAAAACCAATGTGAATATCTCTATGTGGGATGCTATTGCTACCATACCAATGCAGAAGAGGATGCTACATCAAGAATTAGGGAAGATTGAACTTAAGGATCAGCCATCTATCATGGAGAATGCCACAAGTCTAGTACAACTAGTAGGGGATGAGGAGACAAATAAAAGGGTTAGACCTCCCCCATTCTATGTTTCCTTGATTATAGGAGGCAAATTAGTCCACAATTGCATGATAGATTCAGGGGCTAGTAGCTCAGGAATGCCTAGGTGTGTTGCTGATGCTTTAGGGATGAAATATGAGCCCATTGTTAGGGATGTGTTACAACTAGATGGTAGTATTATCAAAACCATAGGTATCCTTAGGAAATTAGAGATGGCCCTACAAGCATGCCCCGGTTGCAGTGTGATTCAAGATATATCCGTTGCTGAAGTCAAGCCCTATTTTGCCATCTATCTTTCGAGAGACTTCACTGCTCAGATTGGTGGATTCATATTTGCTGATTGGTCATATATGTCATTTAAAACTAGATATGGAGCCAATGCCTCAATTAGAGCAGAACCTCAAGCCCTTCATCACACTGAATCTTACACCCCCAACTTCATCAATATGAATTGCCCTATTCTAGAGATGGATGAAAATGACATAGTAAATGAGCCTGTCACTTCCATAGTAGAGATTCCTGATTTCTTCTTGGATGAGTGGGCAAATGCATATCAGTTTGAGCCTATGTCAGAAATTCTTGAGACAGGCCCTAGTACATATTGCATAATAGAGAAAGAGGCTCCAGCTCCTAATCTTGTTGGGACTAATGATGATATAAATTGAATATGGAGTATGTACTTTGATGGCTCAAGGAATAGAAATGGATCAAGGGCCGGTGTTATGTTGGTCTCTCCTACTCAAATAAGATACTACTTTTCCTTCAGGCTCCAATTCAGTTGCACCAATAATGTGGCAGAGTATGAATCCTTGATTCAAGGTCTCTTACTCGCCCAAAAGAGGGAAATCCAAGCCTTGAAAGTATATGGAGATAGTGAGTTGGTAGTCAATCAAGTGAGAGGCCAGAATATCACCAAAAATGGCCTGCTCAAGTCTTACAAACACAGAGTCTAGGATTTGCTTGAGGGTTTCAATGCATTTAATATTTAGAGCATTCCTAGGAAAGCAAATAAACATGTTGATAGACTTGCAGTGGTGGGTGCAACTTATGATATACCAGGGAATCTTGAGGAGGAGGAGAAGCAAAAAATTAGGGTGGTAGTGAGGCCTGCCATCCCTGACAACAACACTCATTGGCAAGTGTTTGACTCCGATGAGAAAATTGTGAGTTTCTTGCAGAATGAGGTAGAATTCTTAGATAGAAACTAGTCAAGGCTACAAGATCAGTATGGTGATCAGATCATTCACCTTAGTTCTAACAAGTTTCCCAAGGGTCTAATTACTTTAGAGAGTGTTTTTAATTCTGATGATCAAACAAGAGGCAAAAGAATGAATCTAGTTGTAGAAAAGGATGATTATGCCCCAATTACAATTGTTGATGGAAAATCTCTAAATATGGGGAAGGTATGTTTTGAAACTGAGCAAGAAAATTTCATTCATTTATGTCAAGAATTTAATGACATATTTTCTTGGACATATGATGACTTAAAAGGGTTTCATCCTAGTTTGTTTCAGCATACCATAGATATAGTTGATAAGGCCAAGCCAGTAAGGCAAAAACAGAGGCCAATGAATCCTAAGATTGAGCCCCTAATGAGAAAAGAATTATCCAAGTTGATAGAGGCTAATATAATATTTCCTGTCAAACACTCATCATGGGTAGCTAACCTTGTCCCTGTAAGGAAGAAGAATGGGGAAATCAGATTGTGTGTAGACTTTAGGGATCTTAATCAGGTCCTTTCCATGGAGAAAATTCTATCCAAGGTCAGTGGGTCAAGGAGATTCTCTTTTCTTGATGGATTCTTTGGTTATAACCAAGTGCTGGTTAAAGAATCTGATAGACATAAAACAACATTTACTACTAAATTGGTCACCTATGCTTACTACAAGATGCCATTTGGACTAACAAATGTAGGTGCCACATTTCAGAAGGCAATGGAGATGGCCTTCAAAAAATTAATTGATAAGTTTTTCTTAGTACACCTCGATGATATAACTGTATATTCAAAAGATGTAGAAAATCATTTTGATCATCTAAGGCAGGTATTTCTAAGGTGTAGAGAGTTTGGGGTTTCCCTCAACCTAGCCAAGTGTGTCTTTGATACAAGCCAAGGAAAATTATTGGGACACATTGTATCTGAGGATGGTCTGACCATTGATCCAGAAAGAACAAAGGCAATACTTGCCCTTCCTCTCCCTAAACACAAGAAGGAGCTGCAAAGTTTCCTTGGTAGAATAAACTTTGTGAGAAGGTTTATCCCTAATCTTGCTACCATGGTGAAACTTCTTACATCAATGCTTAAAAAAGACATGGTTTTCTCATGGACCAATGAGGGGAAGGAGAGTTTTGAAGAGATCAAGACAGCCATAGCCTCAACCCCTACTCTCATGAACCCAAATTTTGAGAAAGAATTCATCCTCTACACTTTAGGTGGTGAGTCGAGTATCTCTGCTGTCTAGACTCAAAAAAATGGCAAGGATGAGGAGTAGCCCATAGCTTTCTTTAGTGAGGGGCTCAAAGAATATGAAGATAAGTATAGCTTTGTTGAGAAGCAAGCCCTTGCAGTCGTCAGAGCCTTGAAGAAATTCAAGCACCTCTTATCCCACAATAGGATCCATTTGTTGGTGCCCCATGCCAGTGTAAAAGATTTTCTGTTAAACAAAGATATCAGTGAAAAGAGAGTTGGATGGATCACTAGGGTAATGGAATATGATGTTGATATATAGGTTACCAAGCTGGTAAGAGGGAGAGGATTGTGCAAAGAAATGTTATTAGGTCAGGATTCTGATGAAGAGGCCACTATGGTATTAACAGAGCAGCAGGAGAAAGGAAATGTTAACGGCCCAAAGAGCTGGATAAATGATATGAAGAGCTTCTTATTAGGGGATGGATACCCTCAGGGATTGGACAGAGCTAAAAGGAGACAATATAGACTATAGTCCATTCCCTACGTTGTGATTGATAGTATCTTATTCAGGAGGGATTTTAATGGGACCCTGTTGAGATGCATTGAAGAGGATCAGGCTGAAAGGATGATTAAAGAACTTCATGATGGCCCTGATGGCGGCCACTTCTCTGCAAGAACAACTACTATGAAGATCATGAGGGTTGGTTATTATTGGCCATCTCTATTCCATGATTTTTATAGGTATGTGAGAAAATGTGAGAAATGTGCTTTCTTTTCAGGCAAACAAAGGCTTGCAGCTCTCCCCCTTCATCCTATTCAGGTGGATCAGCCCTTTACCTAGTGGGGGTTGGATTTTATAGGCCCTATTAATCCTCCATCTAGTGCAGGTCATAAATGGATTTTGGCTGCTACTGATTATTTCACTAGATGGACAAAGGCAGTTGCCTTGAAGGATGCCACAAAACAATCAATGGTTGAGTTCCTTGATGGGATTGTATCTAGGTTTGGTGCTCCTTCTACTATCATCTCGGATAATGCTAAATCTTTTGTTGGAACCCAGATTTGTGAATGGGAAATGAATCATAATATCTACCTAAGCACATCGTCAAATTATTATCCCCAAGGCAATGGTTTGGCTGAGTCTTCTAACAAGAATCTGGTCAGAATCATGAAGAGGACAATAGAAGACAATCAGAGGGTTTGGCACAAGAAATTAAGAACTACTATGTGGGCTGATAGGATAACGCCCAAGAGATCTATCAGGAATTCACCTTTTGTGCTAGTATATGGTAGGGAGGCTAGACTCCCAATTTCACTGGAATTCCCTTCCTTGGAGTTGGCTCATCAGTTGGAATTAATTGAAGATAGCGTCATGTCAGTAAGAATGGCAGAGCTGATGGAGCTAGAAGAAAAAAGGGATAAAACTATGAAGACCCTGGAGTTGCATCAGCAGTAGATGAAAAGGAGTTTTGATAAGAATGCAAGGGCCAGAACCTTTAGAGAAGGAGATTTAGTCCTCAAGTGGGACTCAGATAGAGAAAAACTAGGAAGACATTCTAAGTTTGATGCATTGTGGAGTGGCCCTTACCTAATTGCCAGTTGCAAACAGGCTAATGCATTCCAACTGAGCAGACCCAACGGTGAAGTTCTGCCCATCCCAGTCAATGGGATTTATCTTAAAGCTTGCTTCTGATGAAGATTGTGAATCCATGTACATAGTTAGTCTAGTACCTTTTTTGTTATTTCCTGCCTTTCAAGAAGTGCGCGTGCATAGGGTTCTCCTTTTGAGTTGCCAGCTTCCAAAGTTTTGACAGTCTCAAGTTGCAGAGAAAGTTTTGTTTTGCTTCAGTTACAGAAGCAAATCTAGGGTTTTTTAATGTTTTGATTTCCTTGCAAAAAGGGTTAGGGTTTTGCAGTTCTCAGATTTGTACCTTTCAGACCTATTTTTGACTCCATAGCCCAATGGATTGTTTATAGGCACTAGTCTTATGCATTGAGCAGGCTCGTGCCCCCTGTGAGTCGCCAGAATGTTACCACATTTTGTTTGCCCCACCAAGTTTCAAAATTTGAATGTTACCCCACCCAACGGTCACCTCCCCGATTACTAATATTTTAATACCCACGAAGATATCAAAATTACCTAAGTTTTGAACCTTATGATATTTTTACGCCTCGCAATTTCTCCACCGTTAGATTAGGGCCGATCAATGGTCGTCACCATATCGCCATGGTGAAGATGTGCAATTTTTTACATAGCAACGTAGTGATAGGGCACCACTTGTTCGGTGGGTCCAGCTTGCAAGGCAGAGGATGGCGCGGGTCAAAAATATTCTGCGATGCCATAGGTGCTATGTCACTATCATGCGTTGGCCCAAAAATTCCCATAGCGACATAGTGCCCGTTGGAAAAGGTGTGCCGATGATGGTGAGTCAACATTTTCGACAGCAAGGTTTGGCGAGCTGGAGAAGATAACAGCGAGGTTTTAGGCAAGTGGTTGGGTTACGTTAGGTACTTCATCTGCCTAGTTGGCAAAGTTTGGTGTCACGATGATGAATCACAGGGAGACACGTGCGCCAGATCTTCAGTTCAGCCAGCACAGTCAAGAGGCGAGTCTTTACAATCGTCAGATCTGCAGAGATCAACGATTGTCGCCATCTCGCTATGATGAAACCACTCAAGAGATAACATGGCGACGTAGAAACAGGGCGCCACGTGTCTTGGTGGGACCATTTTTCATCCCGCCAGCACAGTAGGGATTAAATGACCGACGAACCAACAGGGAAGTGCCACATGTACCATGGGCCAAGCGAATTACGACGAAGGAAGGTGGCAGGAAGGTGGGTCTTCGTGACCGTTGGATCAAAGAGGATCAATGACTGTCGTCATATGGTGAAGATGTGCGATCTTTACCATAGCGACGTAGCGGCAGGTCGCCATGTGTCGATGGGGCCAGGTCTTGCCAGGGTGCGGTCACTAAGGTATTTCCAAGCATCGGTTGGATACTACAAGGTTGCAGAGGTGGCACCAGATATGATGGGCCTGAGGTAGGGACAGCATGGGGTATGCCAAGTCTTCATGATCACAAGATCTAGGTCGATCGATGGTCGTCGCCACCTCACTATGGATAAGTCGCTTGAGGTTTATTTTGGCGACACAACGCCTTGTTGACACGTGTCTCGCTAGTCTAGTCAAAAAGGACAATTATCGGCCGATGATTAATATAATCATCATAGTTAATATTAATATCTGCAAGGGTGGTGCGGTTAGTTTGATGACAGAAGGTCAACCATGAAAGACTTCCCTAGGTGGTAGAACAAAGAAAGGTGATTGGCCTGCATGACCCACCTGGATCGTATAGCCTGTTTGACTTGTTTCAACCCTGTTGATTCATGAACCAAGAAGCAAAGATGATCAAGGTTATCTTGCGATCTGATCTTCACGTTCAATTTTGACCTACCTGAAATGAATGCAAAGCATAGGGAAACACTCCACCGTCTCAGCCGATCCATCTACTATGTCAGGATCATTCATTGGTGCCGTTTCTATCTACTCAAGGTGTTCCTTCAGTCAAATATCCGATTTGGTACTTCAAAACCATACTCGAGTGTGATCTTTGATTAGATATTTTGGGATTCAATGGCAGTAGTTGAAGCAGTTAATACAGAATCATTTCCCTCAGTTATGCCTGAACTATAAAGGGAATTTTTTAATCTTTTCCAAGGGGTCGACTCTTTCTGATTTCTCTGATATTGCTTTGCAACTCTCAGTGTAACATTCCCTATGCCTTTGAACCGAATGATTCTCTATTTTATCTCCTTCAGTCATTGATGTGTATGTGCATCCCTTTTGCCTCTCATTGGTGTATTATTGAGATCTGTAACCTACATACTGTATATGTTCTTGCCTACTGGATAATATATAAGTGGGATTCCTCTTTCCTTGTGTTATTCAATTGTGCTTCTTGATCTGCATGAGGTTATTAGATCAAAACAAGCCTGCATGTATATATCCTTAGTTTCATTCTGGTTTAATAGTGCATATATGGGCAGAAATGGGCCTGAACACTCTATTTTTGTGCATCACCTCCGTAGTTTAGGTAGGGTAGAGTTGTTTTCTGCATCTCCTTCTTCCCCTTTTCATTTTGGGAGTAATTAGTTGCACCCTGATAGTAAGAGGAAGCCGACCTTCTCCGAAGACTCAACTTCTCAGTTCAAGTCCCACAGCTTGGAGGTTGTTTCCATGTTTCACTAGGTTTTCCTCGCGCATAGGCCTTGGACAAGGGTGCAAACCTAAGTGACAACATATACTAGGTTGAAAGGCCATGCTTCACTATGGTGGGAGCATTTGCAAACTAATAGACAAAGGAGAGGAAAGGAGAAGATCAAAAGTTGGTTGAAGATGGTGAACAAGGTAAAGAAAAAATTCCTTCCTACTAATTACCAAGTTAGCTTGTTGAGAAATATGCAAAATTTGAGACAAAAGGACATGACTATGAAAGAGTATACTGAGGAATTCTATAGATTGGACATGGATGATGATGTTGAGAAAATTACAAGGTACATAAATGGATTGAGATCTAGAATTTAAGATGAAATAAGTTGTGAAGTTGGAATGTATAGAAGAAGCTTATAAATATACCTTGAAAGTTGAGGAGATCTTGACAAAGAAGCATGAACAAAGACAAAGAGGCAGAGTTGGTAGATTCCAGAGAGGTAGAGGAAGATCTTATGGTAAAGGTGGCAGATCTAACAATTCTATGCATGATAGAGGAAATCTAAATGGAAGAATGATGATAAAGGAAAGACCAAATGGTAAGGTGGTAGTTCTTACCAAGGAGGTATTGGTTCTTACTGAGGAAGAGGTAATTCATATTCTAGAGGTAGTTTTTATGGTAATTATTTTAGATGTGGTAAAGAATGGCATAGATCTTTTGAATGTAGATCTTCTAAAAGTGGGAAGAATAATAGAAATGTTGTGATTCAAGGAGTCATTGAGAGTTCACCAAGTGGACCTAAGGCTAGAGAAAATCTAATGGTGAGAAGAACCTCATGTAATAAGGGAAGTGATGAGGAAACTATTTTGAGAAGAAGTCTTTTCAAGAGTAGATGTAAGATGGCTAGAAAATGCTATAAGGTGATCATTGATAGTAGAAGTTCAAAAAATTTGGCATTAGAAGAGCTGGTTACAAGTTTCAATTGTAGAGGCTAAAACATCCCAAACCTTATCATGTTTCATGGATCAAAGATGAGCATAAGATATTGATAAGTGAGCAATGTATTGTGAAGTTCAAGATTGAACATTAATTTGATGAAGTGTTGTGTGATATTATGCCAATGGATTGTTGTCATATTTTGTTGGGTAGATCTTGGCAATATGATAAATATTCTATACATGATGGGAGATTGAATCAATATACTCTTTGGGTAAATGGGAAGAAGCAAATATTGTTGTCTTTTATTGAAAATCTAGATGAGGTTAGTTGTATTGCAATAAAAGTTTGCATCATTAATAGAAAGCAATTTGAAAAGGAAGTAAAGAAGAATCAAGTTTTTTTTGCTTTAGTTCCTAGAGGACCGAGTGTTGGTAGTAATGACCAAGTAGCAGAAGCTAGTAATGACCAAGTGATAGTAGATAGTGGTAGTTGAGTACGAGAAGAAATTGTAGAATTGTTGAATGAGTATAAAGAGTTTGTTGTAGAGGATATACCTAATGGTTTACCTCCAATGAGAAGTATAAGTCATTGTATGGATCTTATTCCTAGAGCTAGTTCACTCAACAAAGTACCATATAGATTGACACCCATAGAGAATGAGGAACTTAACAGACAAGTGCATGAGTTGTTGTAGAAAGGTTTGATCAAAGAAAGTTTGAGTCCATGTATCATACCTATTGTATTAGCACTAAAAAATAATGGAGAATGGAGAATGTGTATTGATTCCAGAGCTATTAACAATATTACAGTGAAATATAGGTTTCCTATGCTAAGGATGGATGACATTATGGATTGTTTGAGTGGAGCAAATTATTTTACCAAGATTGATTTAAAGAGTGGCCATCATCAGATTAGAATCAGAGAAGGTGATGAATGGAAGACTACTTTCAAGATAAAAGATGTTTTTTTATGAATGGTTGGTTATGCCTTTTAGTTTGACTAATATACCTAGTACCTTCATGAGGTTGAAAAAGGTTGAAGTTCTTGGTTTTGATGAAATGAAAGAGTTGTATGATACTAACCCTAATTTTTTTGAGGCATGGAGAGAATGCAAAGCAACAAATTTAACATATCAAATAAGCAAGTATGATGAGTATTTCATTCAAGAAGGTATGTTTATCAAAGGTATTTAGTTGTGTATTCCTAGAGGCTCTGTGAGGTTGAATTTGATTGAAAAAAATATAGTGGTGGATTGACTTGACATTTTGGAATTGATAAGATATTGAGTTTGTTGAAGGATAAGTGTTATTGGCCACAAATGTATAAGGATGTTCAAAAATTTGTAAAGATTTGTGGAGTTTGTCAAGTTTCAAAAGGAGTGAGTCAAAATATTGGTTTGTATACACCTATTATTGTTCCTGAGAAACCTTGGAGTGACATCAGTATGGATTTTGTTATTGGATTACCTAAGATAGTGAAGGGGTATGATTCTATATTTTTTGTAGTGGATAGATTTTCTAAGATGGTGCATTTCATACCATGTAAGAAGACATCAGATGTTGAGCATGTTGTTGAACATTTCTTTAAAGAGATTGTGAGATTGCATGGACTACCAAGAAATAATACTTCTGACAAAGATAGTAAGTTTGTTGATTATTTTTGGAACACTTTGTGGAAGAAGATGGGTACTAAGTTGAATTTTAGTTCTACATTCCATCCATAGACATATGGATAGATAGAGGTTGTGAACAAAAACTTGGGTAATTTGTTGAGATATTTAGTTGCAAATAAGCCAAGTAATTGGAAGATGGTATTGGCACAAGCTAAATTTGCATATAATAATTCTATGAATAAGAGTATAGGGAAGACACCTTTTGAGATTGTTACTAGAATGTAGCCTAAAGGTATATCAATTTGAGAGATATTGTTGGTGAAGAAAAGAGAAGTGTTGCGGGAGAAGAATTTGCTGATTTTATAGAATCTTTACATAAGGAAGTGAAGTTGAGGATAAAACAAAGTAATCAGAAGTATAAGGAGAATGTTAATAAATCTAGGAGACATCATGATTTTCAAGTTGGTGATGAGGTGATGGTTCATCTGAAGAAAGGAATATTTCCTATTGGAACATACAATAAGCTAAAGATGAAGAAGTTTGGACCTTGTAAGATCTTGAAGAAGTTTGACAGTGGAAACACTAATGAAATTGAGTTACCTGATGACATGGATATATCCCCTATATTCAATTTTTTTGATTTATGCAAGTATCATGAGTTAGATGATGAATTTATTGTATCAGAGGATTATCCTAAGAAGAAGATTGAAGAAGTTGAAGATATATTGGATCAGAGAGTTGGTAAGAGCATAAGGAGAAAATATTATTATGAATATCTGCTGAAGTGGAAGAATAGAACTATGGAAGATGCTTCATGGATCTCTCAATCTAAGGTAGATTCAGCTCAGGTTATGACATCTCAATGATTTGGGAGAATCATTACTTCCAACCCTAGTTGTCTGATGCAAGAATATCCTAGGTTGAACTAATATCATGCATGTTTTTAGTTTTTCCTAATTTTTTTCGAGTTACAATGTCTTGTATTGCCAAGCTTTTAGTAATTGCTGAGTGTTGGAGATACACTAGGGTGTTGGCATTATGATACATTTTTTTCATTAGTTACAACACTTATTGGATTCTGAATGCTTATCGAGCTCTCACCAGACATTCCTTTGTAAGCCAAGCTTTACCTAGTTCTCAGTGTTTACCGAGTGATCGAGGTGAACAAAGCAGCCAGTGTTTACCGATTGTTCGAGGTAAAGAAAGGAATCAGTTTTGACCGAGTGAAGAAGTACTTAGTATTGACCGAGAACTTCGTGATAACCGAGCTCCTGAGGTTATCAAGGAAATTAATTTTACCGAGCTCAGACGGTTATCAAGGAAACTAACTATCACCGAGTCACAAGGTTCTATTGAGTATTTCCTTTGATCACCGAGCTACAATTTAGATAGAAGTGTTCACCGAGTGACATCTCTTCTACTGAGTCTCCAGTGGTTACCGAGTTCAGAACTACTCGAAGTGTTTAGTATGGACCGTGCCTTCACTTCTACCGAGTGCATGATGATGCCGAGTAACGCAGTGGACACCGAGTATCAGAAGGACACCGAGTCAGTTCAGTGAACCCAAGTTTTTTTACCTTGGGCCGACTTTGTATAGAGATTTGCACTTGTTGTTTTGGCCGACCTTGCATGTATTGTTTGTTTGGATGGTATATATATGCAATGTATTGTATCATTCAAATGTAATGGTAATGAATGAAAATGCGAAAGTGTGAAAGAAATACATGCGTGCGAAAGTATGTGTGCTGAGTTGTGAAGGTATTTAGCAAGGTCAAGTTTTGGAGCAAAAAAGTTTTATCTATCACATCAAGGTGAATCAAAGCATAGCGGATCTTATCAGCAATCATTTGTAATCAGATCCATTGTTTCATTCTAACAGGTGAATCAGTTTTTGTAAATCTTTTAACAAGGTAGACTTAACAGTCTTTTGTAAATCTCCTAACAGAGTGCATACTTTATTGTATGTTTGTAAATCCTCTAACAAGGTGGATCTAGCAATCCTGTGTGCTCCTAACAGGGAAGATCACCAGAAGTGGTCATTGTAAGCCTTAACCGGCCAACTTCATACTGCAGTAACGAAGCTTTGTGGGTTTCATCCCCACCCCAGTTTTACTTTCTATTTGGAAGGTTTTTGGGTCACCAAATCTATGTGTTCAAGTGTTGCAAATGATTTTGTTTCATGCTTACAGTAGGTTACTTGGATGAATGGTGAATATATCAGTATGCAGTTTTATTGTTTGAAATTTTAAAAGTTACTGATTCACCCCTCCCCTCTCAGTAACTTGTCATTTCTTGAATATTTCCAACAATTGGTATTAGAGCAATAAGGTTTTCAAGATAAAAGTTTCACAGCTTGAGCAAAGATCAAGGACAATGGAGATATTCAAACTTGACAAAACTATTGAGAATGAAAAGCTAGATCTGAAAATGGCCATGGCTCAACTCAATGAAGCAAAAGAGCATCTTTCACAATCCTTGAAAAGAAGAAAAGAACTTGCAAGGCAAATGAATGACCATCAGTATGTTGAAGAAAAGATTGAAGATCTCTCACCATCAAGTAGTTCAGATGAACCTGACAAAGCAATCAAAGAACTTTTAGAAAAGAATGGATCTCTGCAGGAAGAAGTAAGAAAGCTCAAAAGGGAACAAGAAATCCAGTCCATCAGGCTATGTGAAATCTTGGAGCAAAGGAACAAGGCAGTTGAAGACTTAGAGGTAAGAAATAATCAATCCTCTCAGCTTTAAAATCTTGTAACTCAATTATCTAATGCAAATGAAGAAATTATGAATCTAAGATCTGAGAATGAGAATTTGAGAAATGACTTAATTACTGAAAGGCAAATCAATGCAAGCTTACAAAGTGATCTAATCTCTGAAAAACAAGTCAATGAGAGAATGGTAAAATCTCAAAAGGACATGGATCAATTGAATCTGCAAAATGAAGAAAACTTTCATAAACAAAATGGTAAAGCAGGCCTTGGATACAAGGAAGAAGGTGAATCCTCCAAACAAGGTACTCAAAAGAATCAAAAACCTACTTGCAGCCACTGTGGTAAGTTAGGTCATACATCTAAAAGATGTTGGAGCAATGGAAAAGGAAAATTTAATGGAAAGTGCTACAATTGCAATCAGCATGGACACAAAGCCAATGAATGCAAAGAGAAACCGAAATTTGAAGGTAAATGTCACAAATGCCAAAAGCAAGGTCATAAGGCATCACAATGCAAATCCAAATCATTTAATCCAGCTGAACAACTTGTCAAAGCAATATTTGGTTGGGACTACAACACTTGGTGCAGATGTCATTATTGTGGAGAATATGGTCATACGGGCATAAACTGTGCAAGGCATCACCTAAGAAAAAGGGATACCACTGTAAGATGTTATACATGTACAGAACTTGGTCATATATCTAAAAATTGCATGAACATAAAGAAAGTCGAGAATGAGAAGAAAATCAAAGTAGACAATATTCGGAAGCAAATGAAGCAGCAATGGATTCCTAAGTCTACTGAGCCAGATAATTCAAGTGATGGAATGGTCACTCAAGAAGTGAGTGACTCTACCATTTCCAATTAAGACTCATCAGGATAAGACCAGGACTGTATCTACAAAGCAATATCCCAAGCAATCCTAGAATGAAAATATGATCAAATCAATATTTCAGATACATCAGGATCATGGTCGGTACATGACCTTACCGAGCTCAGTCGGGTGCAATAAGGCTTCTATCACCAAGTTGCACTTGCCGAGCATGGTTGGTTCTTCTCTTACCGAGTTAAGGTCAGTTTAACCTATTTTCTTTTGGTCACCGAGTTGTGAAGTTTAAGCTGAGCTAGTGGATGACAGTCTTTCGATTGCAGCTACCTCCGTACTGAACATTAATGGTAAATTTTTCATCAAAAGGGCAGATTTCGACCTCATTTTTCACCGCGAATTCGAGATTTACACAAAAAAAAAAGCTTTCAAGCGAGCTCAAGCGATTTGAAGAGATTTTCTAGCGAAGTATTCTTACGAAACCTTTTCAATCACCGAGCAGCAATGGCATCCACAAGCACCAGCAGCAGCAAGGCGAAGAAGGGTTCAAAAATGCTTGTGAAGGGAATGGAATGGAAGGCACCTACGTTCAAGCTCATTCCTGCCATCGCTGAATCACTCGATCCCAATGGAGCTCAATCACAGATTCCACCCAAGGTACTCCTCGTGAATGACATTCGCACTCATTTTAAGTGTGCTATTCAAGAAATAGGGACATTGGACATGGATAATGCCCTAGCGGAGTTATGTGTAAATGGTTCTCTCAAAATCAAGCACAAGCATTTGGAAACTAAAGGTTTGACTCACATCACGCATATGCCTAGAAATTTCCAAACCAAATGGATTAGGTATATCTTGAGTCGAGTGCATAATGGTCAGTTGTGGTTGGAACAACCCGTTTTGATAACCAAGAAGATGATTCACAAAATCACGGGTCTCCCGATGCTTAGCAAAGCCAAAACCACCAAAACCCTAGGACGGGATGAGTTACAGAGGCAAACCCTAGCTAAGTGGGACGGTAGAGGTTTGAAGGTTAACACTATAACAGATCTGGAACTAAGATTTGGCATACATATTATTGCATATAAGTTATATAGTTCCAGCAGGTTAAATAGTGTACCGTGTGAAGCTGTGGATTTGGCCCTGAAAATTGTAAAGAAGAATCTTGAGTTTGATCTGTCAGAAGTAATGTTGAAGCAGTTAAACAAGAACATGGACAGTATAAGGACATCGAAGAATAACCCCTGTAAATTTGGATCTTTGTTAATATGTTTACTATTTTATGTACAAAAATTCTTTCCATCAAAGGGAACCGTAGAATGGAGAAAAGATGTCCCAATTTTGTATCAGATTAAAGAGTTTATAGCAGAGATGGGAGAAAATTTTGATAGTATCATGGATAACTATTTTGAAGACTTTAAGGAGAGGATGAATAACCGATTCAGAATTCCTCCTAGGCTTGTTGAAGAATATAAAGATGACGTATGTTTTATGGTTGACTATGACAAGGTGTACATACAGGCAGTTAGACCCCGAGTTGCATGGGTGAAACCTCTTCCATATGAGGTAAATATTGATGAAACAAGGGATATCATTGAAGCACTGGTAAATGAGCCAATAGACCCAAGGCAACGTATTTTTGGTACTTATGATGAAGCAAAGGCCAGAATTGAACTGGAAATCAAAATTCCACAGGCCATCAGCAAAGGTAAGAGGAAAGTGGCCAAACTGAAAACTGCAATAGGTCCTCTTATGCTCACCGAGGGAAAAGGTGAAGATAAAGAAAGTGAAGAAGAAGAAGAAGAAGGAGAAGAAGAATCAGAAGAAGAGCAACCGGCAAAGAAGAAAGGCAAGGTAATCATTACCAAGCCCAAGAAGCAGCCTACTACAGTATTTACTCAGAGGACAAGAAAAGGTATTCAGGAACCTGTATTGGTCAAACCTGCACCTACATTCGAGCAAAGGCTCAAATCATTGGAAGAAGGAGCTGGCATCACAAATTTCAAGGCATTGAAATTTGAGACAAGGACTGATGCAGAGAAAATGCAGATTGAGGAACTGGTACTTAACAAAATGGGAAAATGGAAATACTCCCCGGACCAGATTGCTCCTCATATCTCTAAAGAACTACTGGAGAGAGTACAGTCAAGATGGGAGTTAGCCACCAAGACGGTAAAAGATATATATGAGCAATCCCTAAAGAATCTTCGGCCTAGTCTCACTGGAGCAGAGGTAAAATCTGAATTGAAAACCTATGAAGGTAAAATGATGATCAGATTCCACACTTGTTTGATTTTGATCAAAGATATAGAGCATGTTGTAAATGATGCTACAAACATGTGGAAAAACATCTATCATCTACATAAGCCCAGTGTAGACCCAGTAGAAATAAAGGATGATGACAACAGCAGTAGCAGTGATGAATCAGATAGCGCTCCATCCATCACAGTTACACAAGGAGAGTTGCATGCAATGATGGAAGAGAAAGAGGAAGAAGACAAAGAGGAAGAAGCTGAAGAGGAAGATAAGGAGGATGATCCGGTAAAAATTGCAGCAGCAGTTATTACATCCCTTCCTCACTCCCCAGCTAAACCTGTGACATCATCAAGGTTGGAGTTAGCTTCAACAGGTTCATCTACACCAGATTTACCATCTACACTTGCCATATCTCAGCTCCAGGTATCATCAGTGGAAGTGACTACCACTTCGTCTACCGAGCTGCACCCCTCTTCATCTACCGAGTTGGCCTCCTCGACTCCATCATCATCAGTTGGTATTGCTGTGAGTTCTCCAATTTTGACTACTCCAATTTGTTCTACAATTTTGTCGCCATCTACTTCAGGCACAGTGAGCTTAGATACTATATTACCGAGTGTATCACCATTTTTGGCCAGTACTCAAATTTTTGACCCTGTACATACTCCTATTGGCACTCAACCCTCAAGCATCCCAGTTTTTACTGCTAGTCCTTCTGTCTCTACTGTTGTGTCTATTCCAAAGGTCAAACCAGTCATCTCAGAAGTCAAACAAAAGCAACCATTAAGACTTATGATCATTGGAAAGGAAATTTATGAAGACATTGACTTGGACACAGAGATAGTAATTCCAAAGATTGACTTTGATAATGCTACCATTGAAGAAATGAGGTATGCTAGTCAACTTATTGAGAAAAAGGCTACTCAGATGCAGTTAAGATCGGAAAGGGATAAGGAATACAGGATAATTGAGGATGCCCAAAACATAATTACTGAGGCTATAGGTGTTGATGTTGATACTTCTCAATACATTTTGATTCAATTGGAAGAGGCAGTTAATAAATTCAATGAAGATGCCTCTAGACAAGAAAAGTTGATTGAGCATGCAGCAAAGAAATTTGATAATAAGGTGTTGGGGCACATTGCCCAGAACATTGCAATAAATCAGGTTGCATTAACCTCAGTTTTGGCAGATATGGAAAATTCTTTTAATAATGTAACATCTCTTTTTGCTAAGCTTTGTGATGTTACCGAGTACACTAAGGGAATAAGAGAGAAACTAAATAAAATTGATGAGGATCTGAAGGTGAGCGCACAGAACTTGAAGCTTGACCCCAGTTCAAGCTCATCTCATCACCTCAGGATCAAATTTTTGTCAGAGAAGCAGGCAGAGTTGTTGAGAGAAGAGGCAAGGATCCGATCTACATTGATAGATATCCAAAACATGATCCTTCCCATCATGGATTCAATGCAGAAGCACATTGCACATTCAAAGACATTAATACATGATAATAACTTCTCCATTGCAGACCATGTGATTGAACTTTCGGCTGAAATTCAAGTAGCTCTTTTCACTTGCAAAATTTTGCAAGAGAATAGAGATAAGACTCTCCAGCTTATTCTTCAGGTACATTCAAAGTTCATCTCTCATTTTGGTGTTTCTATATAAGTATATATATTCTTTTATTCTTTGGCATTATTGTCAAAAAGGGGGAGATTATTGTTGGATATGTATACTATGGGTGAATAAGTGTTTTCGGAAAAATTGTACAAAGGAAGAGATATACAGCTCATGTAAATACTGTATGTACATTCTATGGGGGAGTTGTATATAATGAAGCTATGTATATTCAGAATCAGTCATCAGCATGTCAGATAAATTTTGTCTCATAAGTGTTTTTGTCACTAATGCCAAAGGGGGAGATTGTTGGCATTATGATACATTTTTGTCATTAGTTACAACACTTATTGGATTCTGAATGCTTACCAAGCTCTCACCGGACATTCCTTTGTAAGCCAAGCTTTACCTAGTTCTCAGTGTTTACCAAGTGATCGAGGTGAACAAAGCAGCCAGTGTTTACCGAGTGTTCGAGGTAAAGAAAGGAATCAGTTTTGACCGAGTGAAGAAGTACTTAGTATTGACCGAGAACTTCGTGATAACCGAGCTCCTAAGGTTATCAAGAAAATTAATTTTACCGAGCTCAGACGGTTATCAAGGAAACTAACTATCACCGAGTCACAAGGTTCTATCGAGTGTTTCCTTTGATCATCGAGCTACAGTTCAGATAGAAGTGTTCACCGAGTGACATCTCTTCTACCGAGTCTCCAGTGGTTACCGAGTTCAGAACTACTCGAAGTGTTTAGTATGGACCATGCCTTCACTTCTACTGAGTGCATGACGATGCCGAGTAACGCAGTGGATGCCGAGTATCAGAAGGACACCGAGTCAATTCAGTGAACCCGAGTTTTTTACCTTGGGCCGACTTTGTATAGAGATTTGCACTTGTTGTTTTGGCCGACCTTGCATGTATTGTTTATTTGGATGGTATATATATGCAATGTATTGTATCATTCAAATGTAATGGTAATGAATGAAAATGCGAAAGTGTGAAAGAAATACATGCGTGCAAAAGTATGTGTGCTAAGTTTTGAAGGTATTCAGCAAGGTCAAGTTTTGGAGCAGAAAAGTTTTATCTATCAAATCAAGGTGAATTAGAGCATAGCGGATCTTATCAGCAATCAGTTGTAATCAGATCCACTGTTTCATTCTAACAGGTGAATCAGTTTTTGTAAATCCTTTAACAAGGTAGACTTAATAGTCTTTTGTAAATCTCCTAACAGAGTGCATACTTTATTGTATGTTTGTAAATCCTCTAACAAGGTGGATCTAGCAATCCTTTGTGCTCCTAACAGAGCAGATCACCAGAAGTGGTCATTGTAAGCCTTAATCGGCCAACTTCATACTGCAGTAACGAAGCTTTGTGGGTTTCATCCCCACCCCAGTTTTACTTTCTATTTGGAAGGTTTCTGGGTCACCAAATCTGTGTGTTCAAGTGTTGCAAATGATTTTGTTTCATGCTTACAGTAGGTTACTTGGATGAATGGTGAATATATCAGTATGCAGTTTTATTGTTTGAAATTTTAAAAGTTACTGATTCACCCCTCCCCTCTCAGTAACTTGTCATATCTTGAATATTTCCAACATAGGGAACCTTTTCCTATGTGCACAAAGAGATTGAAGTTATCATATTAAGGGTTGAGCCACTTTTACCTTGCTACTGGAGCTGTGTTTTTCTAGTTTTGGGTGCGTATTGCGAGCTCTGTAACTAATTCTATGCAATGAGTTAGAGGCTGAAAATTTTAGTTATTGAAGGGGACCTAGAGTACTCCCTTTGTTAAAGGTTCAAGTGCTAATTCATTATAAGTTGGGAGATATAGCAATTCTCCTAGAGTATCAATTTTTGGTAGTTTTCTCGATGGGTTTATGTGCATGATTTTTGGGATGGATGTGCACTTATCCTTGGTGAATAAACCTTAACACCCTTTGATGCAGAGCCTCATCTTGGAAAACTCAGGAGGAAAATAGTCACTCAATTGAGTTGCTTCAAGGGGCACATACATCTTCCAGGATCAAAGTAAAACCAATCTCAACCATTCACTAACTGATTCCTCTTATAGATATTTAAATAAGAACATGCAACATGAACTTTAGGAATGATTAAAAACTCCTGTAGACTCTTAACAAACTAATTTTTTCAATACGCAGTGAAAATTGACATGCGATAGGAACTTTCTTAACCTCCTGTTGCCCCATTTTGATTTTCTACATCAAATTAACTTAGGCCGACCCGACTTTTCCAAAATGTAAATAGAAAAAAATGTGCATGGATTTAACAACTTCAAAAAGAAAACCAAATATCCAAAAATATACAAATTATTTTCTTAAATCAAAGGTAACTACGTTTAACTTCTCTCCGCATCTCTATGCATGAAATTAAAATCTAAAAACTAGGTGAGCCAGTAAAGATAAGCTCTTTAATATTACTCAAAATTGTAATCTCATGCTTCAATTTGATATTTTTCTCCCTCACATGCAACCATAAGATTTAATATATCCGTGAATAGATGAACACATTCACCTGATTTAAAATTTGGATTCCGCGTAGCTACGATCAGAAATAAAAGATCCAAAAAACAAAATAAAAACAAAAATAATATAATACATAACTCTTTTGTGATCTTAGGAACCATTCACAGAGAGTTTAGACAACTCCCATCAAAAGATGTGACTCTCAAAACTGCTAAAGTTTACACTCACAGTTCAGGAAAATCGTGCTTCCTTCAGCAATTTTCAAAACAGAAAATTAATTTCTTTTTTTCTTTTTTTTCAAAAATCCATTGACATGTTGTTGTTCTAAAACAAAACCATTAATTTGGAAAAGTCACACTAAAAACATAGATTCACCAAAATTAGAAAAAAAAAAACTCAAACTTTATATTTCTCTTCCACTCAATCTGATCTCTTTTACATTCAAAAATTTTCCTTTTAAAACACTTTCCCATCTCTTCTCTTGGGAATCTGAAACATCCACGATAAAACAAGAAACTGAAACCTATTTCTGAATCATGAAAAACTAGATTTCAGAATCTACCACTAACTCTTCCAATTGTTGGAAGTTTCCCAAAGTTATTGATTTCTAGTTGGATTAATTAATTAATTCACACACACAACACTCTTAAAGAAAACTGACTCAAACATAAAACTGAAATTACTTTGTCCTAAGTGGCTATAATTGGAGAGCTTATATGATTTCTATTTCATTTATGTTACCACATTGTAGGACATTATTACAAATATCAAAATTCAAACACACTTTAAAACATAACATTAAATTTCTCCACAACTTCTTGTCGCATTTTTAATCTTGTTAGTTCGTGTAGCAAAAACTGTCAAGTCTGCTACTGTAGCATGCTCCCCTATAGAATGAATCTCAAGTCCTCTTGAGATGAGGTGTTGTAGTAATGAACCATGCTTGTTGTTTCATTCCTGATCCATATGAATATGTTCTAGTGCAAGTTTGTTCTTCCATTTCATGAGATACTGAGTATTTTGTCCCCTTTGAGTCTTCTTAGAAACACCTACAAAAATAAATGTTAGAAAATAAAAATATTTCTTCATCTTTACTTTAGGCTTATACTCATCTTCTTTTTGTAATCCTTCATTTTATTGTCCTTGACTCCCTCGTATTTGTCTTTCCTTCTTCATTTTAATCTTTGGTTTGCCTGTATTTTGTAACATAAAGACTATTTGTTGTTGATCATTCATTTCCAGTAACAACTTTACTACTGCATACATTTGTAACTCCATGAAATACACTTGCCAATGATATTCTTCTGTCTTGTCCTCCCAAACATGTTATTTCTCCATACAGAGAGAATACACAAATACTTCATCCCTTTCATAACCCATAACCAGCTTTTCTATAGTCTCTTCTCTTGGAACCAAATCAGATCTCTCAATCTGCATTTCTTCAACCTTGTCATAAACATAATCAAAATTTATTACCTTGTCATAAACACATTCAAAATTTGTTACCTTGTCATAGACATATTCAGCCTCATCTTCTTTTTCCATAACATCATCAGATATCTCTTTGCTGCAAACTTCTTCATCTTGAGTCTCCATACTACCACCATTCCTTTTCCATTCTCCCATGATGGCTGTAAACTCTTTCCATGAATCAGATTCATCTTCAGAACTTGCTGCTACACAATCTTTATCTCCATCTTCATGCCATTCCTCTTGACATTCCACTTCATCATGCATTTCTAAGGCTTCATTAGTCACCTCCAAAACCTTGTTCATAGGAGTACCTTCCAGCATTGTACTCTTCTCTATTTTCAAAGGACATGTTACTATTCTAACCACAAATTGTTCACTATCAAATTTCATAGGACTTTCCTTTTTATTCCTCCCATCAACAGTTACTTGTTGCACTTCTTCTTGCTGCAATTTATCTTCTTTCTGCTCTTCATGTTCTTTGCCTTCCAAAGGACAACTTACATCTATCATTGTTGAGATTTCTATCCAAACTTCACATACATCTACACTCTTTATGGCTACCTTCTCTACAATTTCATTAGCCTCCACCAAAACTTCTTTCACTTCCTCTTTCTGCATTTTATTTTCTTCCAACTTAGCTTCATTGTTTTCAAGTTTCCTTCTCAAACTTTCTATCTCCTCTTGTATTTTGCTCATCTCTTCTCTTTGTTTTCTCATTTCTTTTTCTCTTTTATTCTTTTTCTCTCTCCTTAGCTATGGATCCTTTCTCTATTGATACTTTCTAAATAGGTACAACCCCTCTATTAAAGTTGCATTCCCTTGCTCCATTGTGTCTCACTTAGGATATATTTTTTTTCTTTCTAGTCTCTTGGACTTCTTCTTAGATTCTTCTCTCAACCTATTATAAATGCACAAACACACACAACCACTTTTTCCCAAACCTTTTGATGAGCTCTGATACCAAAAATGATGCAGAGCCTCATCTTGGAAAACTCAGGACAAAAATAGTCACTCACCTGAGTTGCTTCAAGGGGCACATACATCTTCCAAGATCAAAGTAAAACCAATCTCAACCATTAACTAACTGATTCCTCTTATAGATATTTAAATGAAAACATGCAACATGAACTCTAGAAACTATTAAAAACTCCTGCAAACTGTTAAAAAACTAATTTTTTCAATACCCAGTGAAAACTGACATGCGATAGGAACTTTCTTAACCTCCTTTTGCCCCATTTTGATTTTTTGCATCAAATTAACTTAGGCCAACCCGACTTTTCCAAAATGTAAATAGAAAAAAATGTGCATGGATTTAACAACTTCGAAAAGAAAACTGAATATCCAAAATTATACAAATTATTTTCTTAAATCAATGGCAACTACGTTTAACTTCTCTCTGCATCTCTATGCATGAAATTAAAATCTGAAAACGAGGTCAGCCAATAAAGATAACCTCTTTAATATGACTCAAAATTGCAATCTCATGCTTAAATTTGATATTTTTCTCCCTCACATGCAACCATAAGATTTAACATATCGATGAATAGATGAACACATTCACTCGATTTAAAATCTGGATTTTGCGCAGCTATGATCAGAAATAAAAGACCCAAAAAATAAAATAAAAACAAAAATAATATAATACATAACTCTTTTGTGATCTTAGGAATCAATCATAGAGAGTTTAGACAACTCCCATCAAAAGATGCAACTCTCAAAACCGCTAAAGTTTACACTCACAGTTTAGGAAAATCGTGCTTCCTTCAACAATTTTCAAAACAACAAATTTATTTATTTTTATTTTTTTCAAAAATTCATTGACATGTTGCTATTCTAAAAAAAAACCATTAATTTGGAAAAGTCACACTAAAAACATAGATTCACCAAAATCAGAAAAAAAAAAAACTCAAACTTTCTATTTCTCTTCCACTCAATCCGATCTCTTTTACATTCAAAAATCTGCCTTTTAAAACACTTTCCCATCTCTTCTCTTGGGAATCTGAAACATCCACAATAAAACAAGAAACTGAAACCTATTTTGGAATCATGAAAAACTAGATTTCAAAATCTTCCACTAACTCTTCCAGCTATTGGAAGTTTCCCCAAGTTATCGATTTCTAGTTGGATTAATTATTAAATTCACAAACACAACACTCTTAAAGAAAACTGAGTCAAACATAAAACTGAAATTACTTTGTCCTAAGTGGCTATAATTGGAGAGCTTATATGATTTTTATTCCATTTATGCCACCACATCATAGGACATTATTACAAACATCAAAATTTAAACACACTTTAAAACATAACATTAAATTTTTGCAAAACTTCCTGTCGCATTTTTAATCCTGTTAGTTCCTGTAGCAAAAACTGTCAAGTCTGCCACTGCAGCACCCTTAAGGGGTTGTAGAGGACCTAAAGTAATACCTTCAATTCAAACCAAAAGTTCTAATTCAATTGAGGCTAGGAGATATTGTGATTTTTCTCAAGTATCAATGTTTGGACATTTAATTTTTGTTTTTGACTGACTTATGGCTCTTCAAGTATTTAATGTTAGGTTTATTTAGTTTTTAGCATTTTGGGCCAACTTGTGGCTTAGATTGGTATAAGTAGGGGTTTTCATGAAGTCTTTAGTAATTATTATTCATCCATCTTGGAGAATATAGATGATAGGAGGAGGATAGGAAATGAAAAGCATATGTGTCTGGAAATCCAAACTTGAAGCTAGATCTTGGATTTGAATGTATTTTGTATCTGGCCATAACCCAAAAGGCCTTACAGCTGGGCATGTATGATGATATTTTCATGAATCAATAAAGAATATCTCTCTCTCTCTCTCTCTCTCTCTCTCTCTCTCTCTATGTTGTTGTTCTCTTTGGTGTTTGCTTCTATTATGCTAACTCTTGCATGGTGATTTGGGTAGCTGAGTGTGCCAATTGGACTTAGTTACTCACACCTCCCTGCATCAAACTTGATGTTGCATGTATATGATACTCAATGTCAATTCATCTTGAATACCCTTCCATACAAACATTTAACATCCATTTGGTTAGATTGTATTAACTATTTAATTTAAAAAAGTACTATACTGATAGTTGGCTAACACTAGACTGATCACTCAATTAATACAAAACTTCCTTCAATGATCAACCAAAATCAGTTAACACTAACTAATTTTATGAGTGACCAAGCTTAGTTGATACTAACTTCTTTGTTGACCAACCAAGCTTAGTTAACACTAACTTTTCTTGGTTGATACTAGAATCTCCTTAAGTGCCTAATTGAGCTTGACTTACACTGTGCTTAATTAAAGCTTGACATTTGTGTAACATCAATGACAATATACAATTGAATAATTGTTTTCAATAGTATTATCATTGATGTGAAATCTATTGATGAGACATTCTAAATGTCATATCTCTCTAATTGATGAAGAGGATTTTAATAGTTTCTAATAACAAAAGCATGAAGAGGAAAGGTTGAGCTATGAAACAGGAGTTGCAATGGATATTTCATTAGTTAGACTTTGACAAAACAAAGTGATTGTTTAAATCATGTTGATGTTCAAGTCTTGACAGTGCAAGCCGAGTTAGGTCACTAATATAAGACTTGATTGAGCAATAAAGTAAAATATCAAGGAACTTTGAATTTCATGTGGAGTGATGCTAGTGTCAACTGAGCAACAATAAGTGCCAAGCCAATTTAGTGTTGACTGAGCATCAATATCAATCAAGCAAACTATATTAATGTCAAGCTAGAAGTCCTATAATGACTGAACAATTCAGTGATGACCAAGTGTCTAAACTTAGTAATGGTCGAGAGACAATATTTTGAATGCATATGAAAAATCATGATTTCCATCTGACACGGCTGATTTTTTGGGATATGGAAAGCATGTTGAAGATAAGGATTGATGAGTTGGATTTTAATTCAAGGATAGGATTAGGTAAATGATCTAAGAGATTAATTCAATGAGAAGTTTGTAGAAAAGATGGAGATGTATAGATGCAATAAACTTGATGAATTGAATTATGAACCCTAAGATCTATGGTGATTGTGAAAATGGTAAAGGACTAGTATTATCTATTTAAGGAGGTATATAGATGAACTTTAGTATAAGCATAAATTAGGTATGCAAAGAAGATAATAGAGCAGAGAATTTGTGTGTGTTTCTAGTAAGATAGAACAAAGTTGTTGAGGTTGATAAGAAAATCCAATCATAAGGCTTAAGTTTATTGTGAAGAGAAGGGTGAATGCTTGAAGGGTTGCCAAACAAATCAAAGATAGAGGTGACAAGAAAGGCTTATTAGGGAATTGACACATGAATTAAATATAGATATGAAACTACAAAGTGAGTTGTAATAATATAGATTAGACCCTACTATTTTCTTTCTAATCATTGTAAATAGTTTGTATTGAGATAATTTTAATGAAAGGTTGACTTAATAGTCATTAAAGGGCTTAACAGTCTATGTAAATCCTTCAACAAGGTGACATTCTAATAGGATGATCTAAAGTCCTCTAACAAGGCCACTCCTAACAAAGTAATTAAATCCTCTAACCAAGTCACATTTAATAGTGTATATTTGTAACCTTTAACAGGATTGGCTCCTAATAGGGCTCACTTCAAAATAGTGAAAAAGTGGTGACATATTGCTGGTGGTTTTTTGCAAATTGGGTTTCCACATTAAATCCTAGAGTCAAACTTGTTTTGAATTTTTTATGGTCTTTTACATTTACATATTTACATTCAAAAAAGTCTATTATCTTAGGACAGTGAACTACTAGTTACTCTTGTTATTCAAATTATAGTAGAGATCGAGTTACAATAGGTTAAGAAGAACATAAAGTTTGAATGTTTGATTGTTAAAATGGTACTTATGGACCTTGAGTAACTGATTCACCTCCCCCCCTCTCAGTTATTCTAAAAATTCTTTAAAAATATCTACTTGAGTTAGCATCTATGATGATTGGACTATAATTAGGACATAGTCTTTATCATATTTTGAGGTTCACAACTCATTTGGATCATTTCTACTTGAGTTATGATCTTTTCTTTCTCAAGTAGTATGTTCTTTCTAATTCTTTAACCTATTCATCAAAATATAAATATACTATTGATAATCATTACTGGAATCCATTTCTATGTTCTTAGATCATATATGGACCTAAATCTTGGACCAAAAGTTCTCAAATAGTTTATGTAATTTTCTCCTTGTGATTTAAAACAAAGCTATATGTTGTAATATGCCTTCTATTCTTGTGGAATGTTCTCATTTCCATAGCCAATATGCATGTTGTGAGGCCTTTATAAGTAATACAATTGATCCCTAGAAGGATTTAGTCATAGAGATATACCTAGATCTTAATCTCCAAAAGTTTCATAGGAAATTAGACTTGTTGTAGGAAGACATGTTGTCATCTGGTTATAAATTGATTTCTCTTTGAATGAAAGTTGTCTTACATTGTTATCTCTAATTACTCATTATTTTCATTGTCTTTACTCTTTTTGTGCACTTGGATAGATCTCTTTGAGGTCCCTCCATTTGTGATTGTATCACTTCTATTTAGCATTCTAAGACCATATTGTCTTAGCTCCTTACCACTAGTTGAATGGTGGAAAGGTAGTGTTCTAAATCTCTGGCATGTTGGTAATCAACCTATAGGTAGGGTATAGGTATTTCAAAATCATTTTATGGATGGTAGTAGTGGTCAGATAACTATTGACAAAAATAGTAGTTGGTTGAGATCTGCCTGTTGGAATGTTAGAAAATATAGGATGTTGAGGAGGGGGAATCAATATCCTCGAAAAAAATTACTCTTATTTTTTTAAAGAGTTCTCTTTACTTCTCATGTCACTCGGTAATCACTAAACCTTTACTACATTATATGCAAATGAAAGTAATGTCACTAGTGCAACATTTATCAATTATAAACACATAAGCACATAAAACATCACACATAACACACTCATTTGGTATTGCAAAAAACCTTGGTCAAAAGAATAATTGCGGTGGGGATGGTACCCAAAAATCCATCACTATTGTAGTAAGAGGGTGTTTGGTTAGGGCTACAATGATTTTTTACTTCTAGTGACTTACTCTTTTGGGAGCATACAATTAGACCTGCAAGGATCTACCTTTCTCAAGGATTTTACAATAATTGTCGAGTGTGTACTCAGTTAAGATATTTACATATAAGATAGTTAGGTCCACATTTTTTAAGAACTTTGAACTACTACAATGATGAGAAAGTAGTAGAAAATGATCTTTGAGATAGCAACTTACTTTTCTTGATTAGATCCCTCTTCTTCTCACTAATATGTCACCATATGTGATTGATTTACAATTCGTTCTCAATTCTATCTTGATCTATTATATCTAACTTTTGATATCCTTTATACTTTTCTCTGGAATCTACTCTCTAATATCCTCTATACTTTTTTCTCACCTTCAATCTCCTTTTTGCTTCAATACTTTTCTCAGCAACAACAACAATAACCTTAAAAAGTTCTAGATAGGTACTTTTATAGTTTTTCTCTTGGCCTATGACCTGATTAAGGTTTGAGAACATTCAAGAATACAACTTTGATTGAAATCAACAATCTAAAATAGTCGATATATTCTATATCCTCTATTTTCATTGGTCCTTTCAACCTTGAAATCACCAAACAATCAATTCATATAGAAATATTTGAAAATATTTAACTTGATCCATGTAAAATATTTTCCCTCTCTATATGATCACATCTCATCAATTTTAGTTCCAATTAAAACTATGATGTAGCCTCTGTATTACTTGGAAAATACTATGTTCTTCATGCTATCGCTCAATGAATACCTGGCTCAACTACAACTATGTAGCTCGATAGTTGCATTGCTTGGTATGGCCTAACTGGATTGATAATGTCTTCTAATCCCTTTCTTAGTAAGGACATAAAAATTCAATAAATATTAAGCTCGAGCATAAGTGTTAAACTCATACGTTTTCTCCTTTATTGCTTGGTCAATGTAGTAACTCAGTTACTATACATTTTGTCACTTGGCTTTTTTACACTAATTGGAAAGTTGATAATATATGGGAGTAACATTCTCCCCCTTTGACATTAGTGGAAAAAATAGTGTGTAAAAAAAAATACAAGTGCCCCTATGCAAATACTTCCTCGGTAAACATTTTTTTTCAAAAAAATTAATTTTTTTATTACATCAACTACTGATCACTTTGTATGTACAAAACATAATACAAAAAAACACATAAACAAAAAGATATTATCCCCTTTTTTTGATACTAGTGTTAGAATAGCTTAAAACATGAAAAATACTTACTCTGGATGTAATACAAAGTGATCAAGAAATTCCTTGTGATTGCTCAACATGATTGTCATGGTGTTGTTCCAATTTGTTCTAATCAACTCAAGTATTTTCTTCGCAGTTAGTAACTTTTCTGCTAACTCGATCATGTGTTCTGCAATAGAAAACTCCAGGCAATAATGAGCTCTTTATCAATCTTGAGATGTTCCTACATAACCTCCAGATGAGGTAATAACAACGCTTGAACTTCATTGATTTCGATTCTCAATTTTTTTTTCTCTTAATAAATCATGTTGAAGGCTAGTGATAAATCTTCCTTGGCTATAGTGTAGGGATGCAGTAATGGAATTAGTTATTAATGTATCTCCACTTTCCAATATATCAACGTTGACCTTTTGCAGTTTATCCTTTACTTCACTAGTAAGAGAGGAAATATCACACAATTTGCTAAACAATAATTTAAAAAATTGTACAATGTTCTCTAGTTCAGTAACATAAGTGCATAAATTCATTTGTTAAATATCAATTTTAGTAGAGACTTTCTCCAATACCTTATTCTTAAATTTATTCTCATTTCTTTGCAGCGATTTTTACTATGTATCTATATCTGGAGATCATTGAGTTTATCCACTATTTGTACAAGTTGATCCAATATAGGGGCCTTGTCATTTAATTCAATTTTTGGCATGACATCAAGAAATATATCTTTGACATCATGAAGTAATTGTTTTTGCTTGTTCTCTTTCCTTAGTGTAGCTTGTTCTTTCTTCCTCTCACAAATCTCAGTGTAAATTGTAATTTGGTCATCGTTCAACATGTTTGAATCCTAGTTAGGTATGAAAATCTCCTCTTCTACTATAACTAGGTCAAACTTAAATGATTGAGTTTCCTTCTTCTTCTTCTTTATCTTCTTTCCTTTAGAATCTATATGATTGGTGCTCAGTGAGACTTCGATGATCTCTTGATTTGTCTATTTTGGTTCCTCACTTTGTTTTGTTTCCTTATCTTGTTTCTTCTTTACTTGTACATCTTGCACAATGCTAGAAACTCAAATAATTTGTAATTGTAGTATTTGAAGTTTTTCCTCAAATTGACTCAATGTAACATTTTCTCTTTTTTCCATTTTCTTTTGTTCTTCCATCTGTCATGTAGAGAGTGGATATAGCAACATCAAACTATATAAAATTCTCTATATGTATGAAAATAGTTATAATTTTTTGGCTTACTAAAAATTGCATAATCTTGGTTTCCATGCCCCATAATTCCCTCGCTCAGAGGTTTTTGGGTTAGTGCTTTGTCACCTACGGCAGAATTATTTGCATTGTACTCTATGGAATCTCCTCTAGTTTGAGCATTTTTAGTGTTAGTATTGGTACCCTTTTGTTCTTTATTAGTAATATCTATTGTATCTATTGATATTGTGGTGACTAATCATGTAGTGGGTGTTGATTTTTTGGAAACTTCTTTGGTAAAACCCTAAAGCGGTCAATTTTAGAGGTTGCCCTAAAATGTTGTTATAAGTGACTGAGATGAATAATGCATTGTAATGTTGGTGTACATTTTTGCTGGATAATGGAGAGGCTAAAGGTTGTGTAGATGGATGTAGCCCAGGTTTTGGGTGAACCACATTAAATCCGTGTGTTATTTGTGTTTGTTGAGTATTTTTATTTTGTTTCTACATATAACTATTTATTCTTATATAGTTCTAAATATGTCAAACCCCAATAGTATCTCCCCCGTATTCCTTTTGTGTTTCTTGACCGTGTTGCTTGATGTCTACATCCTTCTGCTCTTCCCCAATTAACATTGGAATAGTATTGGCAAGTGTAAAAAATTATGCTAGATATATCATCTTTATTTTGTGGGTTCCCTTGTGGCTTAGATGTTGAGTATGGTTTAATTTGTTCAATGACAGATCATAACCCAATATATGTGAAATTGTTGGCTTGATAGACACATGACCTTCATCTTTTTGCTTGATTTTGGTCATCACATCTTCATCTTCTTCAAGTATTTTGTGGGGTCTTCATATGGGGCATCTTCAACAGTTATAGATCTTCCAATTATGTCTTCAACCATGTTATGTATCAAAATTGTCCATTCTTGAGGTGTAATATTGTTAGAAATAGTACAATCTTTCCTTGGTTGTATTAATTAAATGGGATAAACCAAGGTATCCCTTATGTGTTTTTTCCTCTTTTCCATGTGTGGGGACAAGTCATTTTTTGTAATTTCTTTATTAAGAAAAATAGTTTATTCCTCCTTAAGAGGGTTATGACAATTCATGTTATGCACACACTTATGAATGTGGAAATCATTCACATGAGAGTTACTAAATGAATCCTCTTCTCATCTCTATATAAGAGATATTTGTCTCTCATTATATACACCACACATTCATTATGTAGTTTTTTTTCAATTAGCTAATGGCTCCATCTCTTTGTTCCTCTCTCTTCCATTCTTTAGGCTTTTGCCTCATTTATATTATACACAAGTGGTCTTCTTTATTTTCCCCTTTCAAAATATTTGTTTCCTCTTGTTGATTCATTGGTGGTTGTTCATTGGATTTTGCTTATTTCATGCTCTATTTGGATTTGAGTTCATGGTAACTATTTTCATATCAAGATCTCTTGGATTTATTTCATTTCATTTTGCTATTAATCTTCTTTTATGGTATCAAAGCTACCTAGTCATTGTTTTGAGTTTGTGTGAAGGTTACCACATTGGAGATTTTTTGTTAAGAGGAAAAGAAAAGAAAAACTTAATTATTAACATTTTGTGTTGCATTTTTTTTTTTTTTTTTGGTTAAATAAATTATCTATAGTTTTTTTTAACTAATTCTCTTTGGATGGTTTGCCGCTAGAGAGCTATAGTTTAGTTCTAAAAAGTCTTATCTACAATTTTTCTCTTTCATATTCTTCCAATTTTTTTGGATATATTTATTACAGATTACTCATTCTATATTATTGCAAACTATTTACATAGAGTAAAATCTTTTTTTTTGTTACATCTAATATTTATTGGAAATCATTTTATTTCACATTGTTGCAGATTTAAAACTTTTGCATGCCTATTTATTTATAGATCAAAACAAATTTATTTATCTCTTTGTTTAAATTTTTTTGCCACTATTTGGCCTTTCCATATTTTTGGCATATTGAAGGCAAGGTTATTAAATCTCTTATGAAGTTTGGATCATATTTTCTCATATTCTATAAAGAAATCTATTTAAAATTAAAATTAAAATTAAATCAGATCTAAATATGCTAAGAAAAAGATTATTTATCTTCAGTATCTAGTAAATTCTAGCTAGATTCTTTTATTAAGCCGATAGATGATGGGAGCTAAAATGCATTTTATTATCTTAAAAGTTGTAAGATTTTTACCAAATAATTATTTTTTCTGGTGAATATTAACTTTGTAAAAAAAAAATTCTAATTTTAAATTTTTTTAATCAAAACGACTTTAGAAACTTCCCATTTTTAGATTTTTTTACACAATTTCTAATTTTTTATAGTTATCTTTGTATTTCTAATAATGAATAATTACTATTTTATAGTTCTAAATTGTGTTTACATTTTTTTATCATTTATATATTTAGAAAAAACTTTAATTTCGATTTAAATTTAAATTTTGAAATTTTTATAAAATTAATTGATATTATAACAATCTCATGTTGCAGATTCAAGTACAAACAAATAAAGTGGTTCTGGAGGTGGCTCACCTATAGGAGCTACTGACACATTGGGAAAATGCCCTCTGTATAGTTGCTCATGTTACGTCAGATTCTACCTCTAAAAATTGTACCCCTCCTCACGGTCACCATCAAGGACATATCAACTTTTCTTGTTGCTCACATACACCTTACTCTTAGCCATGCCACTCTCCCAATGACAATGCTTTTGGTTGGCACTACTCTCCTGGAGGCTCTAGTGGTCAGCATTGCTTTGCGTCACTCCTACAGAGGTCTAGTTTGAGCTAGTCCTTGTTGGATACAATTGTTTAATTTTTTATTGTCTTTGATGTCACACAAATGTCATATCAATCATCAGATAGAGTCTATCGAGCTTAGAAGGTCAGCAAGGAAAAGGGAAATGTCTACCGAGCTCAGAAGGTCAACAAGGAAAAGGACAGTGTCTACCGAGCTCAGAAGGTCAGCAAGGCAAAGGACAGAGTCTACCAAGCTCAAAAGGTCAGCAAGGCAAAGGACAGAGTCTACCAAGCTCAGATGGTCAGCGAGGCAAAAGAAAAAAATTTATCGAACCTAGAAGGTTAGTAAAGAAAACTTGCAGTATCTACCAAGTAAACAGTTCTTATCGAGCTAACTTAGTCATCAAAAGAAATGTGGTAGAAATAGTTCTTACTGAGCTCACTCGGTCATCAAAGGAAATGTGGTAGAAATAGTTCTTACCGAGCTCACTCGGTCATCAAAGGAAATGTGGTAGAAATAGTTCTTACCGAGCTCACTCGGTCATCAAAGGAAATGTGGCAGAAGCAGTTCTTATCGAGCTCTCATGAAGGAATTCAGTTCTTACCGAGTACTCGATAGCCAAAGGATTTTACAAATATTGCAATGTTAACCAAGTCAATAAGGTTAACTTATGAAATTTCTAGAAGTAGTATTTACTGAGCAGGGTCGGCCAGTAAAGGATTTCATTTTTTTATGAAATAACATTTTTTTTTTTAGAGTAATATTTGTAGCCAACTGATGTTATTGGTAAATGTAACATGTAAATGGGCCAACTTGACAATCTGAATGGTATAATTAAGAGGTCAAGTTGCAAATTCTAAGTGTGAATGGAAGTGTGTGTGGAATTAATGTGATATAAAGACTAATTATTGTGAAAGCGAATTTGAAGGATGATCAAAGATCATTGAGGAGCAGCAAAGCTATATTTGATCAATGAGGATTTAATGATGTTGAACAGAGACCTGTAGCCAGCAAATTTAGTTGCATCTTGTTCAGGTCAATTCATTGTTGCTTTCTAACCATTGTAGTAGTGATTTCAAATCTCTTAACAGAGTTGGTTTAACAAATATTTTGTAAATCCTCTAACAAGGTGACAATTTAGTTGAATTGTTCTAAAGACCTCTAGCAAGGCCACTCCTAACAGGGTGATTAAATCCTCTAATAGGGTCACACCTAACAGTGTGTATTGTAACCTTTAATAGGGTTGGCTCTTAATAGGGCTCACTTCAGAAGAGTGAAAAATTGATGACTAGTTACTTGGTGGTTTTTCCCATTTTGGGTTTCCACATTAAATCTGGTGTCTCTTGTGTTCATTTTTGTTTTTAGTTACATGCATGAATTCGTGAAGATAAGTAATAGTTTAATTTATCGAGTTACAACATTTTTTTATTGAGTATCAGCAGTAACTAGATCTTTAAGACATCTAAGGAATTTGTGGATTAATTTTTGTGAGTAACCGATTCACCCCCCTCTTTGTTACTCTATCTTTAATCCAACAATTGGCATCAAAGTTTTTGGTAGTTATAGGAAAAGATTTCAAGGATCTAAACTAAAGATTAGGATGTCTTACAAAAAGGAAATTCTAAGACTTAACAAAGACAACTTCTCAGCATGGCAAGGATTGATGAGGCTTCATCTGGTTTCTATTGGTGATACAGGGCTAAAGTACCTTGATGAAAAATATGAAGAACCTTCTAGTACATTATCTATCAATGATATTGCTGAAAAGAAGACTCACAACAACATGATGATAGATATAGCATCTGCTCTGAGTTATGAAGAATTTGATGACATCAAGGATTGCAAAACTACCTTTGAAACATGGAGCAAGCTGAAAGAGATCTATGGAGGAGATGATAATGTGAGAAGAGCCAAAGCAAAAAGTTTGAGAGGACAATTTGATCAAATGAGGATGAGAGAGGGTGAAAACATTGCAAAGTATGTTGAAAGAGTTAAAGCATGTGTCAGTGCAATCAAAGCATCTGGAGGAGATATTCATGATGAGACAGTTATAAGTAAAGTTCTTAGAACTCTACTTCCCATTTATGCAATCAGAGTCTCTACAATTCAAGAAAGAAGATGTGAGGAAAATCATAAAATAAATTTAGAGGCCATAGTTGGAAGATTGACTGCATTTGAGCTAGACAACTATGACAATTATGCTCCAGCTACCAAGAACATTGAATCAGCATTTGAAACCAAGCTTTCACTCAAAGAAAAAGGGAAAAAGATGAAAGATCCACAATCAAATAGTGATGAAGAATCAAAACAAAGTTTAGACAATGATCTTGAGGTGGTTGAAGCTCTACTAGCAAGAAAATATTCAAGAGGCAAAGGGAAATACAAAGATAAGGTTCCTCTAATCTGCTTTTCTTGTGAAGAAATTGGACATATTGCTGCTAGGTGCCCAAATAAGCATAACAAGGATGAGAAGAAAGGTCACAAGTACAATGGCAAGAAAGACTTCAAATCATTCAAGGATAAAGGTAAGAAAATTTGTTTCATGGCTAAAGATTCTAATGATTCTGATGATGAAGAAGAAGATGAAATTGTCTACATTACTATGAAAGATGAGTCTGATAATGATGAAGAAATGGCACTGATTTCTCATATGACCATAAATGAGACATGGATCATAGATAGTGGTTGCTCTCATCACATGACTGGTGATAAAACTAAGTTTCAATACTTTGAAGACTATGGTGGTGATAGTGTAAGATTTGGTAACAATGAACCTTGTTGTATAAGAGGAAAAGGAAGAATCTCACTAACCAAGGAACTTGTATGTGATAATGCATATTGGTAGAAGGAATAAAGCATAATTTGTTGAGTGTGGCACAACTACTCAATAATGGATTCAAAGTGGAATTTATGCATGGAAAAGCAAGATTGCTGGATGGCAAAGGAAATCTAATTGGATTAAGCACTCAAACAAAAGGAAAGTAAGAGGTATTCCTAACATAAAGAAACCTGAGGTTGGTCTATGCAAGAATGATCAAATTGGTAAAATGGAAAAGAATAGTTTTAAAAGCAAGAACTATCAGACTGAAGAAGTTCTAAAAATTGTGCATACTAATTTTTGTGGACCTATTGGCATTGAAAGTTATATTGGTGAAAAATTCTTCATTTTGTTTGTTGATGATTATTCAAGAATGATGACTGTCATGTACCTAAGAGAGAAATCAGAAGCATTTGAAAAGTTCAAATGGTATTTGGCCAGAGTAGAAAAGGAAATAGGCAAAAGACTAAAATATTTAAGGCCTGACAGAGGTGGTGAATTCATTTCACATGAGTTTAATAACTTTTGCATTGAAAGGGGAATCAAAAGACAAGTTTTAGCACCTGGAAATCCTAAACAAAATGGAATAGCAAAAAGAAGGAATGGATCTATCATGGATTGTGCAAGAACCTTAATGATTGAGAAAGACATTGCTATCAAATACTGGAAGGAAGCTATCAACACTACAGTTCATACCTTGAACCAAGTACAGCTGAAAAAGGACTCATTCAAAACACCCTATGAGTTGTGGTATGGCTACAAACCCAATGTAAGTTATCTAAAAGTATTTGGAAACAAATGTTACATTTTGAAAGAATCTAAAAAAGGTAAATTTGATGTAAAAAGTGATGAAAGAATATTTTTGGGATACTCTTGCAAAAGCAAAGCATATAGATGTTTGAACTTATCTACTCACAAAGTCATAGAAAGTGCACATGTGAAAGTTAATGAGTTTGCAAAAAGAATAGAAGAAGAAAGCAAAAAGGAACTTGAAGACTATAGAAGATTTGTTTACATGGAACCTGATACAATGCCAAGTATACCTATTAATCAGGAATCCTCAACTCCATAGTCTTCATTAACCGAGTTACAAGAAGTTCAAATCGAGTCAGTACCTACTGAGCTACAAGAACCTGAGTTGCAAACAAAAGCTACTGAGTTAGCATCTACTAACCCCGAGCAACTAGAATCAAAACCAGAAGTTGAGACACAGAAGGATAACAATGCAAGTCATTCAAAAGGCAAGGAGCCCATGTTAGCCAAGTATGTCAGAAAGCATCATGCACTAGATCAGATCATTGGAGATAAATCAGAAGGAACAATGACAAGAAGTAAGTTGAAAGGCACTTTTTTACTTGCTGATTTTGAACCTAGAAATGTCAAAGATGCACTAGACAATGAAATTTGGATTGAAGCTATGAATGAAAAGCTAGAACAGATAGAAAAAAACAAAATATGGACTCTTGTACCAAGACCCAAAGACAAAAATGTGATTGGAACAAAGTGGGTATTCAGAAATAAACTAAATGAAGATGGTAAGGTATCAAGGAACAAAGCTAGACTGGTATGCAAATGATACACTCAAGAAGAAGGTGTAGACTATGGAGAAACTTTTGCTCATGTTGCAAGATTGGAAGGTGTCAGAACCTTACTTGCATATGCTGCATTCAAAAGATTCAAATTTATCAGATGGATGTCAAGTCAACATTTTTCAATGGCATATTGGATGAAGAGGTTTACATTGAATAGCCTGAAGGTTTTGTTGATCCAGACAAGAAGGACATGGTCTACAAACTGCATAAAGCATTATATGGTTTGAAACAAGCCCCTAGATCATGGTATGAAAGATTGCATAACTATCTTATTCAAATTGGTTTTCAAAGAACTAATGACAATAGTAGTTTGTAGATAAAGGAAGGACCAGATAATAAGATTGTTTTGGTAGAAATATTTGTAGATGATACTTTGTTCACAAGAAATGATGATCTTTGCAAAGAATTTTTAGAAATGAACAAGGAATTTGAAATGTTAATGTTTGGTGAAATCAAATTCTTTGTTGGTCTTCAAATTCAACAAAGTAAGAATGGCATCTACATCACTCAATCTAAATACATCAAGGAGATACTAAAAAAATTTGGTATGGAAGACTACAAACTAGTTGGGACTCCTATGTGTACTAGATTAAAACTTACCAAGGATGATGAATCAAAGGAAGTGGATTAGACATTGTATAGATTTATGACTGGAAAGTTGCAATATGTAGTGTGCACAAGACCAGACATTGCCCTTGTAGTAGGAATTGTAGCAAGATTCTTAGCAAAACCAAAAGAAAATCACATGATGGAAATCAAAAGGATCATGAGATACTTAAAAGGAACTGAAGAATATGGATTATGGTATAAACTTGGAGGAAATATGGATTTAAAGGTGTTCACTAATGCAGATTGGGTAAGAAATATTGATGATAGAAAGAGCACAAGTGGAAGAGCTTTCTTTCTTGGAAAAAGGTTGGTTTCTTGGACAAGGAAAAAGTAGAATTGTATCTCAATCCATAGCAGAGGTTGAATATGTTGTAGCAGCAATAAATTTCTCAAACATTGTGTGGTTTAAACAATTATTGGAAGGTAAGAAATCAAAGAATCTGTTGTTATGTTTTGTGATAACACAAGTGCAATTACCATCTCCAAGAATCTAGTGATGCATTCAAAAACCAAGCATATTGCCATAAAGTATCACTTTGTTATAGAATTGGTGCAAGAAAAGGAAATAAGATTGGAAGATGTCCATACAAAGGAAAAAATTGCTAACATATTCACAAAGCCTTTACCTAACGATGCATTCTTGTATTTAAGAGGTAGGTTAGGGGTCATTCCCCTATCTAAAACTCACTAAAATATAGTTCTAGTGATGCATCAATAGGAACAGAATTGAAGATCTATCAGTTGATGTAGCCAACCAATGAAGACATTGCATATGAATTAGTACATTAGGTATAATGCTATTCACTTGTTTTGAGTTGTCTTTGGCATGTGGTGTTAAAGAGGGAGAGTATACTGTCATATCTTTCTAAAATTTGTAAAATAATAAGAGTTTGTGTAAGAGGGAGAGATTATTATGAAAGAAGGAGTTTACTATAGAAAGTGAAGTATTCTATCAGTAAAAGACTTGTTTTCAAATTTCATTCTGCTATGACATGTTGTGTTGCCATCAATGCCAAAAAGGGAGATTGTTGGATACAATTGTTCAATTGTGTGTTGTCTTTGATGTCACACAAATGTCATATTAGTCATCAGATAGAGTCTACCGAGCATAGAAGGTTAGCAAGGAAAATGATAGTGTCTACCAAGCTCAGAAGGTTAGCAAGGAAAAGGACAGAGTCTATCAAGCTCAGAAGGTCAGCAAGGCAAAGGACAGAGTCTACCAAGATCAGATGGTCAGCAAGGCAAAAAGATAGAATCTACCAAACCTAGAAGGTTAGTAAAGAAAACTTGCAGTATCTACCGAGTAAATAGTTCTTATCGAGCTAACTCAATCATCAAAGGAAATGTGGTAGAAACAGTTCTTACCAAGCTCACTCGTTCATCAAAGGAAATGTGGCAGAAACAATTCTTACTAAGCTCACTCGATCATTAAAGGAAATGTGGCAAAAGCAATTCTTACCGAGCTCTCATGAAGGAATTCAGTTCTTACCAAGTAAACTTAGTAGCCAAAGGATTTTACAAATATTGCAATGTTAACCAAGTTAAGAAGGTTAACTTAGGAAATTTCTAGAAGCAGTATTTACCGAGTAGGGTCTGCCAGTAAAGGATTTCATTGTTTTATGAAATAACATTTATTTGTTTATAATAATATTTGTAGCCAACTAATGTATGGTTTATTGGTAAATGTAACATGTAAATTGGCTGACTTGACAATCTAAATGGTATAATTAAGAGGTCAAGTTGTGAATTCTAAGTGTGAGTGGAAGTGTGTGTGGAATTAATGTGATATGAGGACTGATTATTGTGGAAGCAAATTTGAAGGATGATCAAAGATCATTGAGGAGCAACAAAGCTAAATTTGATCGAGGAGGATCTAATGATGCTGAACAAAGACCTATAGCCAAAAAATTCAGTTGCATCTTGTTCAGGTCAATTCATTGTTGCTTACTAACCATTGTAGTAGTGATTTCAAATCTCTTAATAGAGTTGGTTTAACAAATATTTTGTAAATCCTCTAACAAGGTGACAGTTTAGTTGAATTGTTCTAAAGACCTCTAGCAAGGCCACTCCTAACAGGGTGATTAAATCCTCTAATAGGGTCACACCTAACAGTGTGTATTGTAACCTTTAACAGGGTTGGCTCCTAATAGGGCTCACTTCAAAAGAGTGAAAAATTGGTGACTAGTTACTTGGTGGTTTTTCCCATATTGGGTTTCCACATTAAATCTGGTGTCTATTGTGTTCATTTTTGTTTTTAGTTAGATGCATGAATGCCTGAAGATAATTAATAGTTTAATTTATCAAGTTACAGCATTTGTTTATCGAGTATTAGCAGCAACTACATCTTTAAGACATCTAAGGGATCTGTGGATTAATTTTTGTGAATAACTGATTCACCCCCCCTCTTAGTTACTCTATCTTTAATCCCAGTAGTCATGAATGGCTCCTCCTGCTACTCTTGCTACTAGTTGGCCCTCTACTCAATTAGACCCCAAGTGGGTGTTCCCTTGGCTGAATTTAGCCATTTCTCCTCCCAGGCCAGAGGGAGAAAAAGAAGAAGATGATGTTGTTGTTGCTGATGGATGGGCTCCCCCTAAGCCATCCACTCACCCCACCCCTGGGTGGAGATCTGATGATAAGGATCCTCCTCCCTTGGTTGGTAGTGCACTGGTAGCCCAAGGCTTTTTTTTTTTCTGAAGTTTTTTTTTGATGAATAGCTAATCTCCAGCCTTCTCCAACCTTGGGCCTTATGAACTTGCGGGGTAATCATATTTCCCTTAGCCCCTTTTTTGTGAATATATTACTTTCTTGGATTTTTTTTAATATAAGGAAGGGACTATTCATAAAAAAAAAAAAATTTATAAGTATAAATAATTTTAAACTCAAAATTCTTTAAAAAACTAGGGAAAAAATAGAAAGAATTTATATAGATTTAGATATTAATTTTACATTTATTCTAGAATTAAGTGATGACACATTTTTAAAATTATAAATTATTTTAATTTTAAAAAATAAAATGAATTTCTATGAAATAAAAAGTAAATTTAAATAGGAAAAATAGAAAGGTTATATATATATATATATATATATATATATATATATATATATATATATATATATATATATATATATATATATATATATATATATAAAATTTTATTTTATTTTTTATTTTTTAATTTTATTATGAAATTAAGCATTTTTTTAATATTAACTATAGAGAGATCAAAAATATTATAGAAAGTTCACCAAGTAGCAATAAAGAGGCAAACCCCCAACCCAAGATCAAAGTATCATAATTACAAACAACTCAAAAAGAAGTAATTGAAAAGCTAATGTAAGACATCATAGTGGGTATCAACCCAAGCAGTCCACCCAAGCAAGCCTCCCATCCCCACAATACTTTTGCACTTTTGGATCCAAGTCAACATAAATAGCTCCTCCTTCCTAGTATTAACATTTTTCTTGATTTCTTTGTTTAGTGTTTTGCAGGTTTGTTCAAAAATCTAGAGATCGTCAGGGTTCTCGTCCACTCAAAGCCATGCTTTAACTCATAGAAGAAGGTGGCATGCCCATCCTTAAGAAATCTTCTCAACTTCTCTTTTTCAATCATCATGGTGGTATGGACCTACAAAAAGATTATAAAATGTGTGAGTTTTCAAAAAAAACTCAGTAAGAACTCTCAACTTAGCTTGATACCTTTCCTCATTCTTGCACTTCTAGATCTACCATAGGATGTTAGAAGACAACAGATTCCAAAAAAAATTGGCATCCTTATTAAGACCATTGATATGACCAATAAAAATATCAAGAATATTCACATTAATAGGATTAAAAGATACCAAACATATTCCAGATCTCTTTGGAAAATAAACAATAAAAAAGAATGTGTCTACTAGTTTCAAGTAGCCTACATAAGTTACAAATGTTAGCATTATGACTATCTTTTTTAATGGGGAGTCTATCAAGCAAAACTAACCATTTAAAACATCTTATTTTAGGCTCAACAAGGCTTTTCCAGAGAATGTCAAGGTAATTTTTCCAGACCTTGGCATCAAGAAAGGAATACCAAACAGTGTTAATGTGATGAATAATATCTTCATTATGATCAATAATCCTGTATATGTTTTTGGCTTTGAGATTAGCCATGATGACCCCATCCAACAACTTACATTTTAAGTGTCAATGGGAAACCACATGACAAATAGAAGGAAGGTTTTTAGAAGCTTGAGAAATCATATTATAAGTCTTCTTGTGAGAATTAGGGATATCAAACTTAGTTTTGAGCTCATCCCATTGAATGAGTTTATCCTACTCAAAGATGTCAACCCGCTAGGAAATACCTTTTTTAACCCACAATCTAGAAAGGCATCCTTGGGAGAGGGCTAGGGGCTTACCATTCAGGTGTAAGTTCCACCAAATGGACCTTTCACCATGGAGTTGCATGTCACTATGAAACTCCTTATTGGTGATAAATTTTTGGACATGATTCCAAGCTCTCCAGATAGATTTGAAAATAGAAGGGCCTTGAACAATAACTAGGAAGTTACCAATAATAAGATAAAAAAAGGGGAGATTTTTCCAAGTTTTAGCCTTCTTAGGACAACCTCTCTCAATGTTATGTCTAACAAGCATCTTCCAAGGATTATTACCCTCCAGAGAGTGAAAGATCCATTTGGTAGATAGGGAAATACCTTGAATCTTAAGGTCTTTAAGCCCTAGCCCCCTAAGGATTTTTCCAGTATGACACCAGTCCCACTTGACTACATGCATCTTTATATTACCTTTACCATCAAACCATAAAAAAGGTCTGATAGCCTTTTGTGTTTCTAAAATTTGGTAATTATTGAACATCCAAGTAGAAGAATAATAAATACTATAGGAAGACATCTTTTGACGAACCTAGATTCTACTAGCAAGAGATAAACACCTATTATGCAAATTTGTTAAGCTTCTTATCAATTTTTTCCTTAATCCAAGACCACATATCTTTAAGAGAGGGTTCAATAGAAAAAGGAGTACCAAGGTACTTGACAATCTTACTAGGACCTCCCCATTGGAAGCTATACTGAGTGAACCAATTAGGGGGTTGCTCATCCCATCCCAGGCAGATGGACTTGGCTTGGGAGATACGAGCACCAGAAATGGTACAGAAAAAATCCAACTTAGTTTGCAAAGCTTTAAAATTCCTATCAGTGAGCTCAAAAAATATAGTATCATCAGCAAAATGATTGTTTATGATCTCATCATTATTGGGTAGATAGAGGCCTCTAACTTCAGGGGACAACATGTTATCTCTAAGTATATAAAATAGAGCTTTAGCAGCAATAACAAACAGAGCAGGGGCCAGAGGACAACCTTGCCTAATGGACCAGCCAAGAGGAAAGGGATTGGAGTAGCAACCCTTGATTTCCACTTGAGCAAAGGCATCTTTAAGCAGAATCTTAACAACATTTCAGAAATAAGGGGGGAAACTGAAAGCTTCTAGCATCATAAGGATAAATTTCCATTCGACCTTATCATAAGCTTTCTCAAAGTTGAGAAGGAGCATAGTAGAATTTTGATGAGAACGCTTAGCCCATTCCATAGCTTCCCAACTAGTAATTAATTTCTTCAAGATGTATCTACCCTTAATGAAGCTAGTTTGGGTAGCAGACACAAACTTGGGAAGAATGTGCATGAGCCTGGGGGCTAAAGTTTTGGCTAATATTTTATAAGAGACATTGAGGAGGGTGATAGGCCTCCAATTTTTAATAAGATCTTTATGCCCATCTTTGGGGAGGAGTTTAATAATACCACTATTAATCTCAAGTCCCAAGAAGCCCAAGGATATGGCCTCAGTATACAAATCATGCATATCTTTGCTAATCCAACTAATGTTAGCCTTGTAAAATTCAATAGAGAGCCCATCAGGACCAGAGGCCTTGTCATCCTTAAGGGATTTGATAGCAACTTCAATCTCATCCAGGGAGATATCATTAAGATCCAATCTTTTGGGAATAAGAGGCTACATTTATTTCTAAAGTCCTCTGCCTCCAATGAATCTTCAAAAGTGAAAAGACTTCTATAATAATCAGCAAAAGTCTAATTAATGACAACAGGATCTGACACTTCCTAGTTGTCAATTGAAAGCTTGACAATAGATTCTTTCACATGCTTTTTCTTAAGAAGATTAAAGAAGAATTTGGAACCACAGTCCCCATGCTGAAGCCAATGGGCCCAAGACCTGACCTTAGCTCCTTGAATTTTGTGTCTGTTGGTGCTTTCTCAAAGCATCCTTAGCAAACATAACTTGAGACATAAGATCAAGATTGGAAGAATCAGCCTGAACATTGTTTTCAACAATTTGTAGATTACACCAAAGACATTTTTCGATGAACCTATAGTCCTTAGCCTTCTTTTGACCGATAGTCTGGAGGAGACATTTCCAAGCAGGAAGATTAGCCTTCCATCTATCAATCATGGAATGCCTAATGAGGTTAACATTATTAATGTTCCTAATAATCTGGATGAAATTAAGCATTGATATATTTAAAATTAAAAATATATATACAATTTAGTACAATTTTAGAATTTAAAAAATTTACACACAATAAGGAAAATATAGATGTTTTTTTTTAAATATTATCAAACAAGATTTTTAGAAACTTTCCATTTTTCAAAATGTTTTTGTACCCAAATTCTATTTTTTTATAGTTATCTTTGTACTTCTAATTACCATAATTACCATTTTATAGTTTTGAATTGTGTTTTCCTTTTTTTATTGATGATTGTTTATATATTTAGAGAAATCATTAATTTCTATTTAAATTTTAGTTTTGAACTTTTTTTATAGAAATAATTAATTACTATATATAATTTTAAACTCAAAATTCTTATTAAATATAGGGAAACAATTAAAAGTGTTTAATATAGACTTAGATTTTAATATTATATTTATTTTAAAATTATATTTATTCTAAAATTAAGTGATGATGATACATTTTAAATATTAGAAAATATTTTGATTTTTTAAAAATGAAATAATTATATGTGAAATAAAAAACAAGGAAAATAGGAAAATAAAAAGATTAAATATATATTTAAATTTTAGATTTTAATTTTATTATGAAATTAAGCATTGATACATTTAGAATTATATATATATATATATATATATATATATATATATATATATATATATATATATATATATATATATATATATATATATATATATATATATATATATATATATATATATATATATATATATATATATATATATATATATATATATATATATATATATATATATATAATTTAGTCTAATTTTAGATTTTAGACAATTTACATGAAAAATCAAAATATAGATTAGAAGTTTTGTTTATTTATAGATTAATTTCTTTTTTTCATAAACAATATACATATACATTTCAATTAAAAATATATAGTAATCAATAATTTAATTTTAGTAAGTAAAATAAAATATAGAAATGTCAAATCACTCATTATATTTATCTGATATATTTACTATTAAATATAATAGATATTTGAGTTATTGTTTGATTAATTTTTAGTAAATAAAGTGTACAAAAATATCAACTAGTAAATTGAAAAATTTACAAATTAAATAACAAATATCATAACCAATGTGTAATCTAGAGCCTACAGATATATTTCTTACCATAAATAGTAATTCTAATCCTGCTCTTACATAAAACAAAAAAAATAATTATAGTTACAATTTAATCCAAAATCCAATCTTGACAGGCACATTTTCTTTAACTATTTTTTTGTCAAGAGTATGTGGCATTCATTTATGCTAAAAAAGATAGTAATATCTTATGGAATATGCTATCTTCTAATATTTTATGGCAGATTTGGAAGTGTAGAAATGAGGAAAGGTTTCAAGACTCTCCCAGATATCTTATTGAGTTTTATCTCAAGCTCACATATTTTAAAATTACTTCTAAGGTGAATGTGAACATGTGTTGGATAGGGATAGGCTTGGGCACTTCCTTCAAGCAAGCCACTCTACCATGTTCATTTATGAGCTTAAGGATGACTACAACTAGAGGAGCCACATGGATAACCTCATGAACTTTGAAGACACCTTGAAGAAGGTCACAATGGAAATCAACCAAGATAACAATCCTACTAAGAAACAACTACGCATGCTGGCCCAAATTCAAGAAAAAAAGAACAGTGTGTGGATAGAGGGTCCTGGAGGATGGACTGCCTGGGTGGAATACAAATCTAATATCCTAAGTTAGGCTTTTGTTGTTGTACTTTCTTTGTTGTTGTATATTTTTGATGTACTCATAAACTTTGGTGTTTGAGGCTAGGCCTCAACATGTATACTTTGATTAATTTGGTACCTCCTTTTATTTTTTGATATCACTATAGTTAATACCAAAAAAAAAAATTGAACTCTGACTCTATTTAAACCTATTTAAGTAAAACTTATGCTAAACAAAATTAAATATTAATCTATATACAATCTAAATAAATTAACCTAATCCAATATTATATTATTAATTTTAAATATATATCATGATACTAACCCTAATCTAAGCCAATTTAAAAGATAACTATAAATATAACTAAACCTTAACTCAAAATTAAAACTTAATCTAAATATAATTAAACCATGATCATATGTCAATTCTAGATAGAAATTTAGCCATATTGAAAGACTAATCTTGATTAAATACCAAGCCTCAATTCAACCCTCATCGCCTAGTTAGTTGTACACAAAAAAAGGTGCAACTACTAGTTCATGTATGTGTATGCAATTTACCGAACATACTTTACAAGTGATTTTCTTTCATTTTCTATTTTCTTCCTCACTAGCCTACTTAAAACATTGCTCCTTATTTGTTCTATATTCATAAGTTTAGCAACATTGCTCTTATTCATTTTTTCTCTTTTGCTCTCATCATTTCGTTGCCTTCAAATGACCAGTTCTTTTAAAAAATAAAAAATAAATTCTTCTTTATCCCTCTATTTTAACTCGAGTCTCATATACTTATTCTATTTACATTATACTGATGCAGATTTAAAAATATTTTTTCTATGTTTTGGTAAAGGTTAAAACAAATCTAATATAAGTTATGTTCTCTTCTTTATTCCTCTCTCACTCATCCAATTTTCTTTTCTTTTTCTATTTAATTTAAATTGATTATTACAAACCTTCATTCATTATACATCTAAATTTTCTCATGTATCTTCCATATTTCAAAATCACAAATAAAACCTTTTACATAATAAGTAGTCACGCCTATGTACTTGTGTATTTATATCTTTTTATAACTATTTATTGTCCCCCTTTTCAACTATCCAGATAAAATGCATCAAAGATTTTTATTTTATTTTTAAAATTAAATATGATACTTTTTCAAATTCATGAAAATACAACGGAATTTTCTCACAAAATATACAGATTATGAAAATCAAATTGAAAATTCATTTTTTTGAAATTTAGTCAATAATACAATTTGTAGAGGATACTGCAAACATTATATTTATATAATTCTACCAAGAAAAATCATTTAATCTCTTAACATTTAATTGATTGATCGCATTAGAATTTACAAAATGCATCGTAAGGCAGGAATTAGAAAGTGCATTAGAACAAGATGAGCTTCGAATCTATTAGCAATTAAAAAAGAGACATTACTAATTAAAATAAATGATTCCAGTGACATGGTGGAATAAGGAACAATAAAAAAATAAAGGCGTTACTGAGGAAGACATAATGGAAAAAATAATGACACGGAATAAATTTAAAACTTTAGCAAGTACCTTGTTGTTCCATCCAGTATCAAACTTCAAATTTAAAACATTATCAACTATGTTATTGTTCTAGGCAATATCTTGCCCAAATAAACCTTTTTTTTAAATCGGTAAACGACCGAAGCCTAGATTAATTATTATTATTTGTTGAAATTAATTATTATTATATGTTAAATGAAGGTAGATTTGAACCCAAGACCTCCCACATGAGAGGCTCACAAGTTATCGTTGCATTGTAGGCTTTTGCCTAATGAATAAACTTTACTAAGTTTAGAATATACTTTTTTAAAGAGGATATGAAGACTGTGAATATGAAGTGGGAGATGTTACAAAATTTTCTTTGTTTAAATGGGAGATGTTACAATAGCATTGCATGGAAGATAACAATTCCATCAAATGCAAATTTAAAAAGACTAAGAATGGAATGGTTTTAGATTAACTTTTCAATTGGATAAGGAATGATGAAGTGAAATGATGATGTTGTAATAAAACTGACAGGTCAGACTCAAGGAAATAGAAAGTATGATAAATTAAATATTATATTGATAATCCTGTTATCCTCCTTACAAATTATATCATTGACTAAATTACAATTTGTACATTTTGTCCCATTTTAGATTAGCCAATGTTGTGTTTATATAAATCATTTTATTCTTTCTTGAAAATAATATATTATGTCAAAAAAATTGGGCTTACTACCAAAAACTGAAATATGGCTTATACATATTGTAATTCATTAAAAAGCAACTTACAATGTCAACTTTTGCTTATTTTTGGTTTTTGATTTTCTTCTTCTATAAAAGTTTCAACTTATATGAACTTCGATAAATTTCTATTAAGTCAAAATCTTTTTTTGATAGAGGTCATCCACAAACAAGTTTTAGGTATCCGATATGGGCCCACACATTGCCTGGAGCACGATCCAGCCTCATCCCTGACGGACTCTTTGTTAATCTTGGTTTCTATCCTTTGTCTTTTTCTATTTTTCAAGCCATATCATACCTTTTTAAAAGTCGAACTTAAAAATTTGAACTTTTTTTTTAGAATGCTTAATTATATTTTATATTAAGTACTGTTAGTGTAATTTTTTATTTTTCCTATTTTGCTAGATTTTTCCTACACTTTTAATAATCTCGCTTAGGTTAATAAAGCATGTCTTATTAGGTGAATGGTTGTGAGGTGTCACCTTCCTACATGTGAGCATCCATTAGCTATCTTGGGAAGATACTTTGTTATCTTTAGTCTGATAGATGGTTGCTCCTCATTGGTTGGCGTTGCCACCTCCTCCCTCTTCCTAGCCTATATAAACATGCTACCTGGCTTGTATTTGCATCTCTTATTTTTGCATCCTCTTAATGCTATTTTGCTTCCAGCATTTGCATTACTCTCTTGGAGACTAACTCTATGATGCTATTTTGATTTTGTATCATTTGCATTCATAGTTTAGATATTTATTCTTTGTACTAGTTTTCTGGGTTACTAATCTTATCAGATTCTAACATGGTATCAGAGCTTTTCTATGTGCAAGAGTAGATTTTAGTTTCCGTATTTGAGAGATTCGGGGGGGGCCTAATAAACTTTATTGTAGTTTTTTGAAAAATAAAGTATGCTCTTCTCTTGCATCTTTGGATGACCCTGAAAATCAGAAAAGTTTTGACAAAAATGGTTTTTCACTGGGGTTTCAATCTCAAATCTGACAACCAACTTGCATATTTGAAGTTCTCAATCAGTATTGCAGGTTCCAGCATACCATTGATGGACTTAGGAAGCTGATCCAGCATTTGCATGTCATATTTTGGTTGCTAGGGTAATTTTTTTATTTTTGGAGCCATTTTTTACTGTTAAAGGCATCAAATTTACACTACAATAGCATCTTTTATACATCAAAAAGAAAAATGCTTTTTGGGTTTTGTTTGCAGCCCCAAAAAACCATTTGGGTATCTTTTAGATTTTGCATGCAAGCTGTATATTTTTTAGAATCGAGCATGAAAGGCTACAGCGATACCCCTCTCCGTTGGTAGTCGTAGATTTGAACGCAGTTTTCAAATGTCTCATTCTTGCTCATACGGACTCCGATTTTGATGATTCTTGTTATGAACTTGGCTATTTTTTTGTGCTCTATCCACTAGTGGAGTTGTTTTTTGATTTTCATGCATGAATTCTTCAGAAATTGCAAATTCTCAGCCGTGACTATGCACAGTTCTCGTTTTGAAAACTTCAAAGGATCATAACTTTCTCATATGACCTCGTATCGAGGCGATTCTTTTTTTGAAAGTGCATGAATTTTTGAGTAGATCGCAGTGGTGCTATTTGTTTCCTTGATTATTGTGCCCAAGTTTCACTTTTAGTATATGCTCTTCATGAGGAGGCCCTGTCAATTTTTCTTCCATAACTTGAGCATACGAACATATTTTTTCGATCCTAAAAATGCGTTGGAAAGATGGTTCTAAGATGGAGATGATGGTACAAGTTTGTTTGATTTTTGCTATAGTTTGGTTGCCTATTTTGGTAGTCAAAGCCAAATGTTCTATTTTGCCTTTCGAGAGCCATATCTCGCTCATTCAGACTCTTTTCTGGGCTTGCCAGATATCATTGGAAATCTGGTTCTATGAGTTATTCAGTTGCAAAGGTCTTTTATCCAGATTCTGCTCCAAGTTCTTTCTCCTTCGAGTTTTGCACTTTCGTACTCTGGCAAATTACTTAGATTCTACAGGTCCTGGAATCTTTTCTTCTGTTCTTTTGGCTCACTCTTGTTTCTAAATTTTGAGCATTTTATGTTTCTATTCTATTGCATTCCTTTTTCTGTAAACGCACTGAGATAAAGTGCCTACTTTTGCATATCTGGGATCTTGTACACCTTGTGTTTGTTTGTACTCACACTCAGTTATAAAGTGCCATGGGGGGTCATGATGTTTTTCCATTTTGTGCTCATCCACCTTTGTCAAGTGAATTTTTCTTCCATGACATTAGCCCATGCAGTGTGTCGGTGACACTGCCCTTTATCCTATGCTTATACTTCTATTGCACTGTTGGTGTTCCTGATTCTTCTTCTTGCGGATTTTTTTGGCATTGCATTTCAGTGTTCCTATCACCCCTCTCCCTATTCAGCATTATGGGGGGGTTCACCTGTTGGCTTTATTGCTTCTTTGGTTCGGTTGAGTGATCTACATATTCAATTTTTGTTCCTATGTACTAGGCGGATGCAGTGGCTAGGCACCTATGCATTTCGGTGAGATGGTTCATCTACTATATAGACACTCACTCATTCCTACCTTTGGAGGTCACCTCTTCAATTGATCAGCTCTTCAGACTTTGTCTTCTCTACCTGGTCATGCACTATTTCAGTGGGGGTTCCAATAGTTTCTTTTGACAGTGTTTTTAGCTTCATGCTTTGGAGATGCTTCATGCTCTTTTTTTGTTCCTCTCTTTGGGACATTTCCTAGATTGGAGGCTTAGTTTCTTTCATCTAGTTCTTTTTCTTGTATTGGGTACCTAATCAGGCCTTGTTGTCGGGACCCATTTTCCTACTTTCATAGCTTTTTTAGGTTAGCATCCACCTAAGCTTCACTTATGGGGGGTGTTAGTGTAATTTTTTATTTTTCCTATTTTGCTAGGTTTTTCCTACACTTTTAATAATCTCGCTTAGGTTAATAAAGCATGTCTTATTAGGTGAATGGTTGTGAGGTGTCACCTTCCTACATGTGAGCATCCATTAGCTATCTTGGGAAGATACTTTGCTATCTTTAGTCCGATAGATGGTTGCTCTTCATTGGTTGGTGTTGCCACCTCCTCCCTCTTCCTAGCCTATATAAGCATGCTACCTGACTTGTATTTGCATCTCTTGTTTTTGCATCCTCTTAATGCTATTTTGCTTCCAGCATTTGCATTACTCTCTTGGAGACTAACTCTATGATGCTATTTTCATTTTGTATCATTTGCATTCATAGTTTAGATATTTATTCTTTGCACTAGTTTTCTAGGTTACTAATCTTATTAGATTCTAACAAGTACATCATTTAATTTTTTTAAATATCATTTATTAAAATTGACATTTTTATTTTTTATTTTAATATTCATTATTATTTTAAAAAAATCTTTTCAAAAGATTAATTTTTTATGATTTTTTTTTTCCACAATCCATTTTTATATTAAGAAAGATATTTATTAAAATTTCATGTTCAATTTTATAAATACACATTCTATATAACTATAAAGTTTTCATAGTCCTATTATACTCTTAAGTTAATTTTATTTTTTCTACTTTTCAATATTTATTAACAATTGAATATTGCTTCTAATTATTGATTCCTTATTTATTTCCTTTCACCTTTTATATTTTTCTATATTGATTCCTACTAAAGATTTTGATTCCATTTCATAAAATTAAGGTTTTAAAATCTTACATTATGTTCCTCTTTTATGACTCAATTAATATAATTTGGAGAAGAGTTGATATAAATTATTATTCTTTGAGCTTAGTTATTTGTATTATTTTTAATATTTTTATTTGAAATTATCTTAATGTTTTATTTTTTTCTATGAATCAATGTGGCATTTCAAATATGACATGATAGTTTCAATCCTAGATTTTTAGCTTCCAATTTTATGTTCAAAATATATGTATACAACTATATTTTATATGTACACTATATTGAGTATTTTTTTGAGAGTTCATAATTTTGAGTATTTTGTTTAGAGTTCAAAATTTTGGATTTGATATCAGTCTTCTTTTCTATAGATAAATATTGATCTTTTGCAAAAATAAAATGTTCAATCTCAATATATATTATGTCACTTTACCCATTTGTGAAGATGAGGTATTTCATTTGACAAAAAAATGTTCAAAAGGTATGTGAGAAAAGGAGGGGTGATATTTTATGGCTCCTTACTCTGTGAATGTTTCATCAAGCATCATGTTTACTTCCTTCAAAACAAGTAATTATGATCCTATTTTCTATTATTTTAATAATTGTGTGACTTAGATATGATCCTATTTTATATGGTTTTAATAATTGTGTGATTTCATACCATGATATTTTAGGTATGTTTATTCAAGTATATATGGGTACACACATATATTCCTACATAAATATACAAGCTATTGTGATTGTGATGATTGCTAAATTGTTTAGGTATATTCTTTTATCATATAAACATATTCAATACTTCATTTCATAAATAATTTAAGTACCCATGTTCACTCGAATGTCCAAAGTTTCCACCTAATATTCATAATTTTATTACTCAATAATGTTCCAAGTATCACTTTAGAATTATGTGTTATCTTACATAGTTGCCTTCAATTTTACTATGATCTATATTGATTTGCCCATAGTTGTATTTTTAATGCTTTAATAGCATTTATTTATGCCCATGTTGGCACTTTATGGTTTTATACCATTGATTTATATGAAGTATATTGTATCTATTTGTAAGTTGTATAGGGAGCCATGTTTTTCAAGGTTAACTATGAAGGTACCCTCAGTTATACCTAACTCATACCATGAAGGACCCCTTAGTATAATTGACTCATAGTTTCCTTATCCAACCCATGGAGTATCCCTCCATCCTATCATGGCGCACACTTACTTTCTATGGAGTTTCCCTTCATTTGGTTATGTTTTCTCTACTTTGAAAGGTGACATTTATATGGAGTTTCCCTCCATTTGGTTGTATTTGACCTACTTTGAAAGATTATTGTTAGATAGATTTTTGCTCCATTTGGTTCTATTTGTTCCACTTTGAAATATGATATTTATATGGAGTCTCCATCCATTTATTTCTCATGAAGATGATGTTATTGATTTAATCCATCTTGAAGGTAATTGGTTATTACTATTTCCAGTAAACATATTAGCAAATCAAGATCTTGAGTTGATTTGGTGCTTGAGTCACATGTTTACAAAATTATCTCTGTCTCTCATCACATTTCTTTAATAACTATACTAAGTGGATAGTGTTTTCCATACTTCATTCCTTAGATCATGAGTCGTGTAGGTTATGGATTGATCACCCATTAACTTTCAATGGGATGATTCATTAGTGGACTATCTATATCCATGTGATTGACACAATGTTGATGCTGGTGGCATTAGTTGGCCTTGTCTATGGTAATCTGTCTATTAGTATATTCACTTTATAAGAGCATTGATATATACTTTTCATATCTAACTTTTTTTAATATTTTGAGCATATGATTTATCTTGATATCAAGTTGACTCCATTGCTTTGTGGTGATAGATTACATTTATCTTCACCATTACATTTCAGTTTTCTATATGGGAGCTTTCTTATGACATTAACATTTGAACATTTTTGCTAAATTGGATTTAAGTTGGAATTCTCTTTGTGTATAGTTTCCTTGTTTCTTGTTTCTATTTTTCAAGTGATTCATCAAGGCACATAAAACATGTAAATCCTATGCAATATAAATCCACTTCAATATGGAGATATACTTTCTCTTCAATACATTCAAATGAACTATTATCTTTTCTTGATTCTACAAATATGAATATATAGAAGACATTGCAGACATTTCAAGATCAAGTTGTATTTTTTGTAAATTGGGTTTGATAACCCTTGTTGTATTACCCCTAAGTAAGGATTAAAGGGGGGTGTTAGAATTAGTAATATTTTCTTGTTTGTATTAATTAAATGGAATAAACCTTGAGGTGTCTCTTATGTATTTTTTCCTCTTGTCCATGTGTGGGGACAATTAGTTTTAATTCCCTTATTAAGGAAAATAGTTTATCCCTCCTTAAGAGGATTATGACACTCGTTATGCACACACTAATGAGTGTGGAAATAATTCACATGGGAGTTACTAAATAACTCCTTTTATCATCTCTATATAAAATATATTCATCTCTCATTCTATACACCACACACTCACTATGTAGTTTTTGTAATAAGACAATGGCTCCATATCTCTTCTCCTCTCTCCTCCATTCTTGAGGTTTTTGCCTCATTCATATTATACACAAAGGGTTTTTTTTGCTTTCCCCTTTCAAAATCTTTGTCTCCTCTTGTTTATTCATTGGTGGTTGTTTCTTGGATTTTTCTTATTCCATGCTCTCTTTATATTTGAGTTTATGGTAACCATTTTCATATCAAGATCTATTGGATTTTTTTCATTTCATTTTATTATTAATCTTCTTTCAAACATCTTCTTCTTTGTTATTTTTGACACGAAAGTTTTCTCCCTCGCCTAAAGTTTTTGCCTAAGGACAACCTCATGTTACATGGAAACAATCTTGAAACTATGGAACTTTCTAATTAGAGATTGATTCTCCGAATAAGGCTGGCTTGCTTACTATTAGGGTGCACCTAACTACGTATTGAGAGGAAAAGGGAGAAGGAATGCATGAAAATAAAACTACCTAATCTAGTGTAGAGGGGTGATACACCAAAATAGTATGTTTGATCTTATCTCTTCCTAAGACTGCACAATTCATCAATATAATCTCAAAATATACAGGTCCAATCATTTCTTTAATCCAACAACCACATGCAAATCAGAGAGCCAATGAAATGCTATAATGAAGAAACTTCATTCTATATCATTCAAGGCCAAATAGATACAACATACAACTTGGAGAATGGAAGAAATACATTAATAGAAGGCAAGAGAATATTTCACAATATATTAATGAAGGAAGGGTACAACAAAGAGGTATATTCATTTGAAAAGGCAAAAAGAAATTATAGTAGTAGAGCATGCAATCAACTGCTATAGAATCAAAGAAAAGACCGACTATTGGAAGGGTTACAAAACTCACTTTTATAGTTCAAGCATAACTGAGAAAACTTCTACCAGAAGCCAAAGCCAACCACTACCATTAAAATCCTAGAGAATAATCATTGTTGATCCAAAGAAGATTTGATTGAGTGCTTACCCATATTAAGAAAATCATGTCTTCATACTGATTTTGACTTTGAAGAGACAAAAACGGTAGTCATAACTGTATAGCTAGCTAAGAAAGATAACGCAGAGCGGTGATGGAGTGTGCTTTGTATCAAAAAAGCATGAAGATCATCAAAAATTAGTTGCAAAGAATCAAGGAATTAGTTTTCCACTAAAGAGATGCTCTTTACAGTATTCTCAATATGCTTGATTAGCCAAATCAAATTTTTCAACTGAAGTCAATCATCTAACTTGCCACATGGCCCAATGCCCTCAAAGTGTTTCGCCACCCTGCTAGTTGCCTTAGTTTGTAGCTTCATGACTCATCTTATCTATTAACTATGTATCTTCATGAAACTATGAAACCTCATGTTTTATTTCAATCACTACTTCATGGCTCTTTATCATTTTAGCCCCTTGAATGTTGTGACCTTGTGAACACCATAGAATAAGCCTTCCCATAACCTTGTTTTAGTTAGAGCCTATCTCTTCATTAACCGTGTGAAGAGGCAAAGCTAGCTTTCTTTACTTTTTTGCTCTTTCACAGCTTATTTCTTTCTTGGCATCGAATTTCTGTGACCCTAATAAGACTACCCTCTCGACTATTTGATGATCTATCACTGTTGGAAATGATTGAAAAGATCATGAATGAAGAATGATGGAATTGGTAAATAATGTTTTCAATCATTGTTTTGTCATTGATGTCAAATTTGCTACTTGCAGGAATGACAATTTCTTAAGTCATCCAAATACTATCAATTGGTTGATTGACAAGGGGGAGGCAATCAATAAGATGTAACTAGAGCACCTAGAGAAAGGTTGAAGTTATGATGTTGTAATGAAGTATAAGGATCAGCTAAGCCATTGATGAAATAGTGTATTGATGACATACTCTAAGACACAGAAAATGGACACACTAAGACACATCAAAGATGTAAGGTTTAACTAAGGCATTTGTAGAACCTGACTAAGTTCATTTGTGAGTGTCGAGCAAGCTAGTTAAAGTTGAGCAAGTTCAACTTCAGTGTATGTCGAACAATCCTTCAAGTGTCGAGTAACACAGAAGGTGCCAAACATCAGTAAATTAAGTAGAAGTTGAGTAACATAGAAGGTTCCAAGCATCAGTAAATGTAGTGGAAGTTGAGTAACATAGAAGGTGCCAAGCATTAGTAAATGTAGTAGAAGCTGAGTAACACAGAAGGTATCGAGCATCAGTAAATGTAGTAGAAGCCGAGTAACACAGAAGGTGTCGAGCATCTATAAATCAATGATGTCGAGTTACTGCATTATTGATAAGACAAAAAGATTCTCCAGATCAGTAACGATAAGTTTGTTACATTAAATTTTGTGAATTAGTTGGATGATAAGGATGATGAGTAGATGTCATAGAATTTCATGTAAACCATGCAAACTAGTTTTGAGAAAATACTGATGGACTTATCATGAAGTTTCTGGAAGAAACAATTTGGAGGGGAAAAAATATTGTGCTCTCAGATTAAATCAAATTGATGAGTAGGAATATTTGAGTGGGAAATGAATAATATAACTTCTTTATAAGGAGTTACAGGTTAGAGATCAAAGTGTGGTCATGAGAAAAAGCCAAAAGAAGGCTAGTGTAAAATGTCAAAAGGAGGACATAGTGAGGAGTAAGTATAAAGTATTAAGACTCTAAGTTGATCAAGTGGCCATAGAGTGCATTGGCATAATGAGTGGAATAACTCAAGGAGATAGATCTTGAAGGGTGGACAAGTTGTTAGCACTGCAAGGAAGCAAAGCCAAGCAAAGAAAAGAACTGAAGAGTGATCTGAAATCTGCAAGGTTAGAGTTGCAATCTTTATCAGGTCAAAACCTTTCTAATACTTTCTTACCATTGTATTAGACATTGAAATCCTACATTGCTAGGTTAGCTTAATAGCTAGGTGGATAAGCCTCAAGAAAAGGATAGAAGATCTCGAGGAGAAGGATAAGAGATCCTCAGGAGAAGGATAGAAGATCCTTAGAGAGGGATAAAAGATTCTTTTTAAGAAGATGACTGTAAATCCCATGGACTTGGGTGGGCCTAACATCTCTGTGTAAATCCTTTATCAGGGTGGCATTCTAAGTTGAATGTTCTTAAGTCCTCTAATAGGGCACACTCCTAACTTGTTGTAGAAATCATTTAACAGGGTCACATCTGACAGTGTGTAAAGCCTTTAATAGGGTAGGCCTTTAATAGGGCAAACCATTAGAAGTGGTTGAAATCCATTGTGCAGTAATTTTGTAGGTGTCATCCCCACCCCAATTTTATCTTCTTATTCTTGGAGGGTTTCTAGGTCACCAAAATTATTTGTGTTATGGGGTGATGCATGTTTACTTTTCATGATTGTTTAATGTTTAATTACATGCATGATAATTTCAATTATATGCCATTAAGGATTTGGCAAGAAAGTAAAAAGATTAGTACTTTTGATTCACCCCCATTTTACTAAAAAATTTGTATTGGACATTATTGGACCTTGAATAACTGATTCGCCCCCCCCCTCTTAGTTATTCTAAAAGAATTCTAAAAATTGGTATCAAAGCCCACTGGTAGTTTTTTTCAAGGTACTAGCAGCAGGAAGATCAAGATGTCCAAGAGAGAAGTTTCCAAGCTAAACAAAGACAACTTTGTTGCATGGAAATGTCTGATGAAGTTGCACCTTGGATCAATAGGTGACTATGCATAGACCTCAATCATAGTTGATCATGTAGACACTATAGGACCCCTCACTGTAGAAGACATGAACAAGAAGAAGGAGCACAATAAAGCAATGTTAGAGATTGCTTCAACACTAAGCTATGTTGAGTATGATGACATCAAAGAATGCGATACTACACATTAGATGTGGAAAACATTATCAAACATCTATGGAGGAGATGATAATGTCAAGAGAGCTAAAAGAGAGAGCCTAAGAGGAAAGTTTGATGACATGAAAATGGAAGAAGGAGAGAATGTTGCTCAATACGGTGCAAGGATGAAAGAAGTGGTAAGTGCCATAAGAATCCTAGGAGGACAATTATTAGGAGAAATAGTATGTAGCAAATACTTGAGAACTTTGCTTCCTATCTATGCTATAAGAGTATCAGCCATCCAAGATCTAAGGTGTGTACCAGGAAACACATTGTCTTTTGAAGGAATAATTGGAAGACTCACTACCTTTGAGCTATCCAACTTTTACAACTACAAGCTAGAAAAATTTGAATCTACATTCAAAGCCAAGATGACAATAAAAGAAAATGAGGAGGTGCAAATAAAGAAAAAGAGTGGAAAAGGAAAGTATGCATCTAGTGATAGTAGCACTGATGAAGATGATGTAGACCAATTGGAGGCATTACTAGCAAGAAGATTTCATAGAGGAAGAGGCAAATTCAAAAGTAAGCTACCAATCATTTGTTTCAATTGTAATGAAGTTGGTCACATTGCAGCCAGATGCACACAAAAGAAAAATTTCAAGGATGGAGACAACCTCAAGAACAAGAAAGAGGACAACGAGGACTACAAAGGTAAAGGCAAAAGATGCTACATTGTTGAAGAAGACTCTGACGAGAATGATGATGAAGTAGTCTATGTGGCTATGAAAGATGAATCAAATGAAGATGAAGCAACTACCCTAGTAACCTGCACGAACAAGAATAATAAATGGATCATAGATAGTAGATGCTCTCATCACATGACTGGAGATAAAAGTAAGTTCATTACCTTTATTCAATATGAAAGAAATAGTGTTAGATTTGGTGACAATGCACCATGTTAGATCAAAGGGAAAGGTAGTATCAAGCTTACTGAAAAGATATCATGTGATAATGCATACTACGTTGAAGGCCTAAATTATAACTTGTTAAGTGTCTCACAGTTAGGCAACATAGGATGCAAGGTTGAATTTGAAAATGGAATTGCCAAGATCTATGATTCTCAAGGAAGTCCAATAGGAAAAGGTGACTAGACTAGGAGTAATTTGTTCTACCTAGACATGGAAGATGCTTCTTGTCTCATTGTTCAAACTGATGATGTATTGTTATGGCACAAGAGGCTATGTCATGTAAATTTTGACAATATGATAAGCATCAGCAAAATGAAAAAAGTCAGAGGTCTACCAAAGTTGAAGAAGCCTGATAACACCATGTGCAAACAATGCCAACTAGGGAAGATGAGCAAGTCAACTTTTGAAAGAAAGACTTATATTTCTAATGAAGTAGTAGAGCTAGTTCATACTGACTTGTGTGGTCCTATTGAAGTGCAAAGCTACAAAGGTGACAAATACATAATGCTATTTGTAGATGACTATTCAAGGATGATGACAGTCATGTTCCTGAAAAAAAAAATCAGATGCGTTCCAAATGTTCAAATGGTACTTGGCCAGAGTTGAGAAAGAGAGTGGGATGAGCCTAAAATGTCTCAAATCTGATAGAGGAGGTGAATTCACATCAAGAGAATTTGAAGAATTCTTCAATGAAAGAGGGATCAAAAGGAAGACATCAGCACCTAGGACTCCACCTCAGAATGGTATAGCAGAAAGATGGAATAGATCAGTTATTGACTACGCTAGAACCTTAATGATGAAGAAAAATGTTGCACTCAAGTACTGGAGAGAAGCTGTAAGTACTGCAGTCTAAACACTCAATAGAGTTCAAGTCAAGAAAGGTACAAATGCAACACCTTTTGAATTATGGTATGGGAATTCTCCTAATGTAAAACATTTCAAAATATTTGAATGCAAATGTTATATATATATATATATATATATATATATATATATATATATATATATATATATATATATATATATATATATATATATATATATATATATATATATATATATATAAGAGTCTAGAAATGGAAAGTTTGATGAAAAGAATGAGGAGGGCACATTTCTTGGTTATTCTACTAGAAGAAAAGCTTATATGTGCTTGAATGTTAACACTAACAAAGTAGTAGAAAGCACATATGTGAAATTTGATGAGCTTGCAGAAGTTCAAAGTGTTGAGAACACCAAGAAAGTAGAAGAATACAAGACCTTTGTATAATTTTATGAAGGTATACCTAATAATGGTGAAGTTGCAACTTAGAATGACAATCAGCAACAAAATCCAGTATCTATCGAGCAGAAGACACATTCAGAAGTTGAGCTACAGAACATAGAGAATGTTCATTTAGACTTTGAGATCTATCAACATGAAGGAAATGAAGAAATATTTGATCAAAATACACATGAAGATTTAGATTCTGAAAGAGACAACATGTAAACAAGGAAAGAATCAGTATTGGCAAAGTATGTAAGAAGACATCATCCTACAGATCAAATTATTGGAAACAAAGAGGCAGGACCAACGACAAGGAATAGACTCAGAAGTGAGACATGTTTGCTCAACAAAACGAAACCAAAAATAGTAAGTGAAGCCATAAAAGATGATGATTAGTATAATGCTATGAAAGAAGAAATAGAACAAATTGAAAAGAACAAGGCATGGACCTTAGTCTCAAGACTAGCTAACAAGAATGTAATTGGAACCAAGTGGGTGTTTAGAAACAAGTTAGATGAGAATGGTGAAATCACAAGGAACAAGTCAAGACTAGTCTATAAAGGGTATGCACAAGAAGGACTAGACTATGGAGAAACTTTTGCTCTAGTTGCTAGAATGGAAGGAGTAAGGACCTTACTAGCATATGCAGCCTTCAAAGGAATTAAAGTCTATCAAATGGATGTTAAGTCCTCATTTTTGAATGGTATACTTTAAGAGGAAGTCTACATAGAGCAACCAGAAGGATTTTTTGATGAAAATAACAAAAACAAGGTATGCAAATTGCATAAGGCTCTATATGGATTAAAGCAAGCCCCTAGAGCTGGGTTTGAGAGACTTTACAAGTATCTAGTGCAAATAGGATTTGAAAGAACTGATGATAACAACAACATGTACATCAAATCAGAAGAAGGTAAAGATATCCTTGTATCTAAAATCTTTTTGGATGACATAATTTTTGGAGGAAAGGAAGTGCTTTGCAAAAGTTTTGCTGAAAAAATGAAACATGAGTTTGAGATGTCTATGTTTGGAGAAATCAAGTTCTTTGTTGGATTGCAAGTACATCAACTAAAACATGGTATATTTGTGACACAATCAAAGTACATCAAAGAGATCCTCAAGACATTTGGATTGGAAGACTCCAAACTTGTCAGCACATGAATGGCAATAGGACATAAGCTATCCAAAAATGATGAATTAGCTAAAGTCAATCAAACAATGTACAGATCCATGACTGGGAAACTACAATATGTTGTACATAGCAGACCAAACATAGTATTAGCAATTGGAATAGTGGCTAGATGCTCTGCTAATCCTAGAGAGAATCATCTCATGACAGTAAAAAGGATAATGAGATATCTCAAAGGAACTGATGATTTTGGCCTATACTACAAAAAGAATGAGAAGTTTGAGCTCAATGCATACATAGATGCAGATTGGGGAGGCAACATTGATGATAGAAAAAGCACAAGTGGGGGAGCATTATTCTTAGGTAAAAGGCTAGTTACTTGGACTAGCAAGAAACAAACATGCACAATCTCAATCCACTGCAGAAGTAGAATATGTGGCAGCAACAGTCAATTGCACAAACATTGTGTGGCTCAAACATCTATTGAAATGAATGAAAGAAGAGGTAACCAAAGCTATGATACTGTATTGGGATAATACAAGTATTATAAACATATCCAAGGATCTAGTAATGCATGCAAAAACCAAGCATATTGCAATCAAGTATCACTATGTCAGAGAATTAGTGGAAGATAAACAAGTGAAGATGGAGTACATTCACACAAAGGAAAAAATTGTAGATATCTTCACCAAACCATTTCCCAAGGATACTTATGAATATCTTAGAGGCAAGTTGAGGGTAAAGCCCCTAACTCAAGCAGTCTAAAGCAACAAAGAAGCTGCCCTGCATCAACAGGAGTAGATCATTGAAATATTAGAAGAATGATGCAGAGGATGACAATAGGAACAAAAATTCTAGATCAGTCACAAGCATGGTGATAGAGGAAAAATACATAAGATTCAAAGCTTACTCCAAGCATGTTGAAGATGCTACACCTTTGGCATTTATGTCAAAGAGGGAGATTTATGAGAAACTGATCAATAAAAGGTAAGAGGGAGATGTATGAGATCAGTAGTAGACAAAAAAGAGAGATGAAAGAGGGAGATTCATAAGAGATAAGAAACTGATCAGCAAGTAGCTATGAAAAATTACGAATATATAGTAAGGATGTAGTAGTCAAGAGTGAGAAGCACAACAAAGGATTTAGTTTGTATCAGAAAAAGAGGGAGACATGATACAAAAAGGAAGATATGAAATGAACATGTAATGAAAACAAGTTTTCTATTTGGTATATAATTTTTGTGGTCACTAAGTTGATCAGCTCAATCAATTGATCAATTTGGTTTGCCATCAATGCCAAAGAGGGAGATTGTTAGAAATGATTGAAAAGATCATGAATGAAGAATGATGGAACTAGTAAAGAATGTTTTCAATCATTGTTTTGTCATTGATGTCAAACTTTCTACTTGAAAGAATGAAAATTGCTTAAGTGATCCAAATACTATCAATTGGTTGATTGACAAGGGGGAGGCAATCAATAAGATGTAACTAGAGCACCTAGAGAAAGGTTGAAGTTATGATGTTGTAATGAAGTATAAGGATCAGCTAAGTCATTGATGAAATAGTGTATTGATGACATACTCTAAGACATAGGGAATGGACACACTAAGACACATCAAAGATGTAAGGTTTAACTATGTCATTTGTAGAACCTAACTAAGTTCATTTGTGAGTGTTGAGCAAGCTAGTTAAAGCCAAGCAAGTTCAACTTTAGTGTGTACCGAGAAATCTTTCAGGTGTTGAGTAACACAGAAGGTGTCGAGCATCAATAAATGTAGTAGAAGCTGAGTAACACAAAAGGTGTCAAATATCAGTAAATTTAGTGGAAGTCGAGTAACACAGAAGGTGTCGAGCATCAATAAATGTAGTAGAAGCCGAGTAACACAGAAGGTGTCGAGCATCAGTAAATGTAGTAGAAGCCAAGTAACATAGAAGGTGTTGAGCATCAGTAAACCAATGATGTTGAGTTGCGGCATTATTGATAAGACAAAAAGATTTTCCAGATCAGTAATGATAAGTTTGTTACATTGAATTTTGTGAATTAGTTGGATAATAAGGATGATGAGTAGATGTCACAGAATTTCATGTAAACCATGCAAAATAGTTTTGAGCAAATACTGATGGACTTATCATGAATTTTCTAGAAGAAACAATTTGGAGGGAAAAAAATATCATTCTCTCAAATCAAATCAAATTGATGAGTGGGAAGATTTGAGTGGGAAATGAAGAATAGAACTTCTTTATAAAGACTTATAGGTCAGAGATCAAAGTGTAGTCATGAGAAAAAGCCAAGAGAAGGCTAGTGTGAAGTGTCAAAAGGAGGACACAGTGAGGAGTAAGTACAGAGGATTAAGACTCTAAGTTGATCAAGTGACCATAGAGTGCATTGGCATAACAAGTGGAAGAACTCAAGGAGACAGATCTTGAAGGGTGGACGAGCTGTCGGCACTGCAAGGAAGCAAAGCCAAGCAAAGAAAAGAACTAAAGAGTGATCTAAAATCTACAAGGTTAGAGTTGCAATCTTTATCAGGTCAAAAACTTTCTAATACTTTCTTACCATTGTATTAGACATTGAAATCCTACATTGCTAGGTTAGCTTAATAGCTAGGTGGATAAGCCTCAAGAAAAGGATAGAAGATCCCTAGGAGAAGGATAAGAGATCCTCAGGAGAAGGATAAGATATCCTTAGAGAGGGATAAAAGATTCTTTTTGAGAAGGTGACTGTAAATCCCATGGACTTGGGTGGGCCTAATAGCTCTGTGTAGATCCTTTAACAAGGTGGCATTCTAAGTTGAATTTTCTTAAGTCCTCTAACAAGGCACACTCCTAATAGGGTGTAGAAATCCTTTAATAGAGTCACATCTGATAGTGTGTAAAGCTTTTAACAGGGCAGGCCTTTAACAGGGCAAACCATCAGAAGTGGTTGAAATTAATTGTGCAGTAATTTTGTGGGTGTCATCCCCACCCCAGTTTTACCTTCTTATTCCTGGAGGGTTTCTAGGTCACCAAAATTCTTTGTATTATGGGGTGATGCATGTTTACTTTTCATGATTTTTTAATGTTTAATTGCATGCATGATCAATTTAATTATATTCCATTAAGGATTTGACAAGAAAGTAAAAAGGTTAGTACTTCTGATTCACCCCTTTTTTATTAAAAAAATTGTATTGGACATTATTGGACCTTGAATAACTGATTCACCCCCCCCCCACTCAATTATTCTAAAATAATTCTAACAATCACAACTTCACAACCATTTGACATAACTATAGATCATACCTTGCAAAGCTGTGATGCCCTCTAAAGCTAACTATTTTCCTTTGATCACAAATTTTCCACTTAATTCATTTGCTGACTATATGGTCCTATGAAGCTGCAAAAACAACTCATAACTACTAATCTCACCATCACAACCCCTTTCCATCCTTTTCAACTAACGACTATGATGTTGTGATTAACCTTCAAACTAACTGTGTGCATCATTGTGGCCACCTACTACTTCTTATCCTTTGTCTTGGCAATGTTGCAAAAGCCACCTAGAGTTAAGATTTACATTAAATCATAGACTCATAGCCAAAAATCTTAACCATTATTAAACTTGTGAAAGAGTGAACATAGGCTTTCACATCCTCACAACCACAATTTGGAGTTAACCTTAACTAGCTACGAACATGTGAAACCCTCTCAAACTCACTGCTTCTTGCCTTTCGCATCATAGTAGCCTTAACCACATAGTCTCGCTTAATTGTTTTGAAGCCACACACACTATTTAAATGACCATTTCACATCGTCGTGCCCCTACAACAATTAGTGATAAAAAAGGAAGTGATGTTGTTAAAGAATTTTTTTTTGAATATCACAACTTGAAAATTTCAAAAGGGGCTACGTTATAATATAAAAAGTAGTCAAGAGACTTAGGGGTATAGACATATAAGAAAAAATTTTATATTTCCCTATTAATTTTTGCATGCCAAAAGATGTTTGAATGGTCAAATTTGAACGTTGGTTATGGTTGTCACCTTGAAAATTCAAATTTTGGAAGGGGAAAAAGTGGCTAACATTTCTATCGACTCAAAGGGGATGCTTTCCTTCTAAGCATGGACTAGTGCTCTTAAGCAATCCATTGGACTATAGAGTCACAAAAATGAATTCTCTCTAGATTTCATATAACTCTACAACCCTAGAAATTTTCCTCCTCTACAACTACAAAAACCTCAAAAAAAATGCTATTTCCAAAGAAATAGCTTATGCTCATGCACTTCTTAAAAAACAGGAAAAAAAATTTGAAAAACACCTCCTCTACTTAGTACAAAAGTTTACAAAGAGAATATCAAATAAGCCCATTGACTAGCTTATTGAAGTAGCTTCCCTTCCTCGAAAGTTAATTTCTCTTCCCATGTGCATGGCAGCTGACAATGACAGCAAGCGTGACAAACATACTGTTGCATGAAATGCCTCCTTCCTAAAGCTGAAGACAATGAAACTCTCCAACACTAGGACATTGTTGACCTGAGAAAAACATGTTTTCTCTTCTTTATGAAACTCTCCCTTATACTCTAGAATGAGCATGATTGGAGGAAACTTGTTGTTTTTTTGTAGAGCTAGATGCCTTATGGGGTATCCTCTTGATAGTTTTGGTCTAAGAAATCAGCCTTGACTACTTGGTTGTGCTTTGCAACCTTTGCATCCTCTTGGCTAGTAGGGGCTATCTCTAATGGTATGGCTAGTGGTGTATGTTCTTCTCCATGTTACGGCTGCAACATGTATTCCTTCTCGAGCCCATGAGAATCCTTGTGAATAAGGAGCTAAACTTCCTACACTTTTATAGGCTCTTGTGATGTGGGAGGGAGAGATGGTTGTGTCTCTTTTTCCTTTGATGTAGCACTCATCACGCTCATTAGTCTCTCTTGTAGCTCCCTCTCACATTGTTCCTTTTGTGCAACTAACTCCCTTGTAATAACAACTTCATATTCTTGTTGTTGGGCCTCTAGCCTCCTTGCACATTTTGCCTCAAATTTCTTTGAAAGCTCTACCTCAAATTTCTAGATGATGCAACAAATTTTCTCCCTCTAGAGTATGTGTTGGCTTATGAGCAGCAATTGGTACTTCTTGAACTTGGGGTAGTAGAGGCAAGGCCTCTTCCTTCTCCACCATATCATGGGAGACCTCCTGTTGTTGTACTAGGTCTAGCTTCTTTTCTTATAGTGGCAAGTCCTCAAGCTTCATTTTAGGCTCAAAAGAAAAATTTTGTTCCTTGAGGCTGGGAACAAATTTATCCCCATTTGCCTCTTTCTCCTCCACCCTTGGCAGCAACTCAACATCAAGTTGAGGAGATATAGGCTCTAGATCTTTGTAGTCAAGAATAAGAATCTAAGGGAGCTCACTCCTTCTGAAGCTAGAAAACTTGTGTTTGGGTGGCTTTCTCCAAATGGATTTGGTAATTTTTCTCATGAGTGGGCCCCTAGCTCTTGTGTGTTATTTTGTAGAATAGGAGAGCTGCTATGCAAGAAATGAATGAATTTCCTCCTTGGAGGCTCTTGTGATGTAGTAGCTTGCATCATTGTAGCTCTCTATAGTTGGACAAGCTTGAGTCCTATCTCCTCACACTTCTCCTCCTACCTTAATTCTTCCTCTTGCTCCAACCTAAGGAGGACCTGATGAGCTTCATTGAAAATATTAAGAAATTTAGAGACCATGTTGCAAACATGAGGATTATTCCTCAAAATCTCCCTATCATCCTACAACTCCTTCATCCAAGCAGTCATAAGGAGCATAACATAAGAAAAATCCCCACAATCCATTTCTAGGTATGGATTTTCCACAAAGCTTAAACTCCAGGAAACCTAAACCCCAAACAATTTAAGTAGTCACAAAGCTCCTCAAACTTTGACGTAGGGTCATGACAGGGTTCTAAGGAAGATTGGGTAGGCTGGGATAGACAATGGGAGGGTTGAGGGACAAATTCTTCATGATATGGGGGAAAGTGGTAGGCATTTCTATGAAGGAAATCCATGATAAATAATTTAGGAAGACAACTTCACAGAAATACTAAGGAAATATCAAAACTAAAAAATATATTAGTACTTGGTCTATTGAAACAAAAAGATGCATAGATTCACCATTGTGTTAGATGGGATGCTTCCAAAGGCTTATTTCACTGAGAATAAAACCCAAATTCTTAATGAATGGACTTCAAAATGGCTTCTAGCGAACTTGAGTAGCTGGAATGTATGTCCCACCAAGTGTGCCAAAAATTGCTAACACAAAAGTTTGTATCCTCGCCTAATTTTTTTACCTAAAGACAACCTCATGTAACATGGAAACAATATCAAAAGTGTGGAACTTTGAGATTTGAAATTGATTCTCCAGAGAAGGTCGACTTCCTTACTATTAGGGTGCACCTTACTACTTCTTAAGAGGAAAAGGGAGAAGGAATGCATGATAATAAAATTATATAATCTAATCTAGAGGGGTGATACACTGAAATAGTATGTTCAATATTATCTTTACGTAAGACTACAAAATTCATTAGTATAATCTCAAAATACATAGGTCCAATCCTTGCTTTAATTTAACAATTGCATGCAAATCAAAGAACCAATGAAACACTATAAGGAAGAAACTTCACCCTATATCATTCAAGGCCAAATAGATACAACATACAACTTGGGGAATGGAAGCAATACATTAACAGAAGGCAAGAGATTATTGCACAATATATTAATGAAGGAAGAGGTATAGTAGAGTAGTATATTCATTCAAAGGCAAAAGGAAATTATAGTAGCAGGGCACGCAATCAACTGCCTTGGAATTAGAGAAAAGATCGACTCTTGGAAGGGTTACAAAACTTGCTTTTATAGTTCAAACATAACTGAGAAAACTTCTATTGGAATTACAATAGGAAAGGTAAACTTTTGAGAGTGGGGGGGGGGGGGGGAGGGGTGAAGTAGTAGTTTAAACTTCTACCCATAAAAACTTTCACCACACATCCATCTCAAACATTTACTAAGTAAACTAAAATACCATGTAAAGTATGTACATCTAAAACATGTAAACAAGTAAACACATATTAGAGAAAATATGATTACCCAAAAACCCTCCAATGAGAAGGTAAAACTAGGGTGGGAATGACACCCAAAAATTATCACTAGTGCAGTAATAAAGTCTATACAATGAAGGTTACAATGTTTTGATCATGAGACATGATCTACCCTATGAAAGGTCTGCCCTGTTAAAGGCTTACAAAGACTATTAGGTCTCACCCTATTAAAGGATTTAAAAACACTATTACAAGTGTGTCTTGTTAAAGGACTTCAACTCACAATTAAGTAAGTAGCATGTTAAAGGATTTCAAGATAGATAGCCTGTTAGGACTACTCTATTAAGAAATTTAATTGATTCACCTGCTAGACTGACTTAGCAATGATCATGTGATTAGCACTTGATTGCCTGATGATAGATCACCTCTAAACTAATGTATTCTCGATCGTTCTTGATTAGATGTCTCTTTGTTGTATGCTATCTTCTTTTCTCTATTTTATTTTAACTGATCCTACAATTTAGTCTTAGATCATAACTCCTTAGCCACAATGAATGCTCTCTTTGCACATGCAAACTTCTCTCCTTTCTCTTTCATTCACCTTCTACACAACATAGATAGTTTAGGGTTTATCCTTCTTAAGAAGACTTCGGTGACTTAGAGTTAGGTATAAATTAATGACTGTGATTCATCCATTTTTCTACTTAAACCTTCCCTTTTTTTGATTGGCTGCATGTATAAAGGGACTTAGGGTTAGTGTTTTTTTATAATTGTGATGAAAATTTGGTTCTTGCAGTGATATTGAGCTGTAAGGGACTATGGATTATAATCAAGTTGTAATCACTGGATTATAAAAATATCAGACATGCTATTTGGTGGATGTAGCCTAGGGATTGGGTGAACCACATTAAATCTTGGTGTCTTGTGTTCTTTTTCTATGTGATCTATTATTTTCTATTATTGGTTATATTTGCATGTAATTGTTATTTATGTTCATGGTTTAATCCTAACAATGCATTAGGAATCCAAATTAGGATTCATCCTTCTCTCCAAATATGTAATTCAATATTTTAGTCAGCTCAAAAATAGTTTACATAGTTGTTTGTGCCACTACAAAAAACTATAACAAAACTATCTTTCTCAACATCTGAAGTCTCTGATGCTTGGCATATACTATTCTTTATACTCTGACTTGGCATCTGTATCACTTGGCATGCAATGCTTACTCGGCTCCTAAATTACTCAGCATATAATGTTTTCTCGGCACTTGAGTGACTCAGCACATGATTGGCTTGGCACTCACTATGGACTCAGCATGCTCTATTATATACATTTCGTGCTCAACATGTACTACTTATTCAACATGACCTAAGTAAATGACTAAAGTGTGTAGACACTCACTTGTCAAAACTGATCTAAGATCAACAATCTCCCCCTTTGACATGAGTGCCAAAAACACTTGGTCATGCATTAATATCCTTATTCTTATGAGCATAACATATCTCTTATTTGGCTTATATACAAAACTTCAAATTTTCAAAATTTTGTAACAACTTGTACCTCAAAATCTAATAACTCCTCCTAAGTTGATAGGTTTGTTTTATATTCAAAATTTTGTACTCTTGTTGAGTAAATGTGCCTCAACTTATATTGTTTGTGCTTGCTCCCCCATAGCTTATTATATCTTTTCTCTATCCTTTCTCTTATTCTCTACTCTATACCTTCCTCTTTTTATTTCTCCAAAATTTTATATCTCCCTCAAAATCTATATCTCCCCCTTTTTGAAACTTATGTCAAATGGGCTATAAATTGATTGTATTTTTGTCCAAAAAGGATTGATGGACATCTAGGATGATTTTGAGAGCTACATCCCAATTTTCACATGCTACATCCAAAGACTTGATTTGGATAGCTAGCTCGACAGTAAGGTGGACTAGGCCATCTAATGTTGAAAGACTTGGGTCTTTCTTCATAAGTGTTTTAGCATAGCCTAATTCCTTGTGAAAAATCTCCATGTGTGGGGTCAATATTGTTTGGATGCTAATTAGTTTAGCCCTTATATTGGCTTCATCTACTGACAATGTAGCTAACTCTGGGTTTGTAACAAAATTTTGAAGTGCTTCTCGCTTTGAGCTGGTGTCATAGGCAATGTTGCACCTGATGCACTAATCTAACTTTCCAAACTCAAAATGTGACTTCTTGTCTCTTTTGTGAAAAGTGTTGGATTACACAATTTAGTATATAGTGAGAAGATATTCTTAAGTACCTTCTTCACACTTTCTACCTTTGTTACTAATGCAACTTATGTGAGTCCTATGTCACATGATATTTTCTCATTTACTTTGCTTTGGAATTTATTTTCTAATCATTCTAATAGTTTAGCTTTTGTAACTAGGTTTGCATCACTAACCTTCTCCACTATGTTAGTTGTTCAATCAGTGGCTTGGTTTCATCTGGAGTCAACAGGCTAAATGCATCTAAAAAGATGTCTTTGATATCCTACAATGCTTGCTTCTAGCTATGCTCCTTCTTGAGTAGTTCTTATCTTCTCTTCCTTGCTAGGGCTTCTTGTAATATGCCCATCTACTCAATTGTCATTGTGTCAAAGTCATACTTTGGTAACACAATCTCTTCATCAAGGCTCACATCTTCGTATTGTATTACTTCTTTAGCCTTTGATGATCTCAAACTCGGCATTAAGATTTGTAATGGTGTTGGATCTATGCTCGACTGACTCGAAGGAGTGCTAGATTCTAGTAAAGTTACCAAGGGTTCAATTGCTTCTTGCTCCTTCACATTTGATGTCAACTATGTCTCTTTAGGCTTTTCCTTTACTTCCTCAATGCCTTGTAATGCACTTTTTATTTGTGTTGGAGGTGTAGATAAGTCTATCTAACCTATTTGACTTTGTTCTTTAGTATTGGCCTAAGTTTCCACTTTATCTACTTCAACTATTTCAATTGTATCAACCTTTTGAATTGTAGCTTTAGGTGTTTTATCCAAAGGTTGTACATTAGTGACTTGAGGGGTGATAGTAGGTGGTTCTTATGTGTTCACCACTTCCCTTATAGTTTTAGTCACTTGTTTCTACAATTCATCCACACTTACCAATATAGGATTATCACATAGTTTGGTTTGTGATGTAGACTGATCAAGTATCTTCTTTAGATCTTCCTCTATTAGGGGATTGATGTTCTGAGTTGTGACATCAGATACATCCTTAACTATTACTATTTCAAAACTTGTTACATGATGAGGGGTGACATCAGGAAATTGTGTATCTTGTACACTCTGTTCTTGTTTCTCTACCTCAGCTATTGCCTAGTTGTCTACTTGTATCTTTGTATTTTCCTCAATGGTTTCTTCATCATTATCATCTTCATCATCTTTCACCTCAATAGGTTCTTGTTCTCCTACTTTTACTATTGCTAAACCATACATAACTTTCTCCATTTGAGTAGACTTCTTAACTACATCTTCAATATTATTTTTCAATATGCTAAAGGCTCTATATTTAGGTACAAACATAGCTACATATTTCTTCATAGCCTTAGCAATTTGTGCCTTACTAAGCTTAGGCATGACTTGTGCAAGTGAAGTCTCCCTTATTTCTCTTTCCAAGTTCAAACAATAGTGTCATTTCTTCTCAACTCTCTCATATAGGCTCTTAAGTATTGATTTGGCAATTTCTAGTGCGGTTTTCTTAAAAATTTCCATCATGGCATATATAGCTTCGTCCACTTGATTTTTCTCAACTTTACCAAGATTATCAAAATCAACATGTGAAAATATTGATAACTCTGCACTATTCTTAATATTTTTACATAGATTTTTTAAGTCAGATAGAAGATTGTGACTCACAACTTTGAATTGGCCATTGTCATTTGATTCTATTTTCTCCTCATCAAATTCAGCTTTTGCAATGTATTTTATCCTTGGTCTTTTATGCACTTCACCTCCTTGTTCTGTAGTTTTTGTCCTTTCTTTTGCCTTTAGTGTAGTGGCATGTGCACTAGCCCTTGTAGAAGGTGTTGTAGGCTTGTCTTGGCTTGGTTTGATAGTCTTCTTAGCCCTTGTCATAGGTTGTGCATTGGCCTTCCTCTTCTTTTGATCAGTGGGTGTAGGTGCTTCCTCATCTTCTTCTCCCTCGGTACCTTCAGCAACTTTTATCTCCTCCTCTAGCTGATCTTCATCCATTCCTTGTGTTAATGCAAGTGGTGCTTGTGTCTATATATCTTCTTCCTCTCCTTCTTCTTCTTCTTCTTCTTCCTACTTAGTACCTTCACCAAATTTTTCTTTCAACTTCTTTACCAACTTATCCTTCTTCTTACTAATAGAGGTAGTCTTTAGTTCCATTGTGATTTTGAATTTATCCATTTTGTAGTTTCCAAATGCAGTAGAATTTTTGTCTACCTCTTCATCTAATAAAGTTGTCATAGCTGCAAAGGTCTCATCTACATTGATTTCATGTCCAAGTGGCCTTAGCCATCTCACCCTTGGTGTTGTTGCTTGAACAAAATTGAAATAAGCATCCACTAGAAATAAAACATCATCATAATGTTTCTCCACTACAGATACTGGTATTCTCAATCTTTTCTTCATTGATTGCTTAAAATTCTCAAAGTAGTTGGTCATAACTAACTCAAAGTTCTTACCTAATTGTTCAATGGACTCACCAATATGTACTGCAACTGAATATAAAAGAAAATGCATATCAAAATAGAACCAAATTCAAATTTTGTACTCTTTTTCTTCCTTATTTCTTCTAAATTCTCAATCAGTTGTTGTAGTTCTAATTCTACAAGATCATATTTATGATCATTCTTGATAATTTTATAACCAACATCTACTGCTATACAGGCACACTATTCAATCTGCTGGATTGGTAAAACTTGTGTGAAATAACCCTTACAGAAAAGTCTATTAAAGGATCAATAATAGTATCAATTATCAATCCTCTTTTATTCCATATAGCTCTAGTATTTTTCTCAATAACCTCCTTTGAGTCACTTCTCAAAGTCTTAGGTTGATCTAGGGTTAGATACCCTGTTACCTTATGGATTATCCTTTTGGTTATTTTGATAGGTCCATTATCTAGCCATAGTGAACTATCATGTATCCTACTCAATACTATCGTAATCCATTTAGTTTTGAACACATTTGAGAAATATAGAGCTTTTGTTAACCCTTTCTTCTCTACAACTTTGTATTCTCCCCTTAATACACCACTCTCAAAAAGTTTTTCATATGCTTTCCTAATCTCCATATCACCTATACTTCCAATTTTACAGTTGTAACACTTCCTAACATCTTGCACCATTAAAACATTCAATGGTATCATGGATAGCACACTGAAGGGATCTTGTTTCTAAGCAATGTTAGGAATGGCTTTGAATATTGGTTGCTTGACCTCATTACTAACCAATTGAACATTCAAAACTTCCTTTCCCTCTACATTCTTTGAACTAGATGCCATTTTGGGAAACTAGGGTTTACAAAAATATAAATAGCATAACTCGACACTTGATAAATACTTTGCAAGATTTGAAAAAATAATATAAAATCACTGCTAAAATCTTCTGTAATCACTTTGGATGAGTTTTTTGATCACCTTCTTCTCTCCTTTCTCTTAGTCAATTTTGATATGATTAAAATGAGTCAAAAATCAATCAAATACCCTTTGAAACTCTGCAATTAATGTTGAGTGCTTACATAGTTGTAAGCTTGACATAAACCAATTTTAGATTCACTTGGCATCCATTATCATTCCACTCATTCAGCAACCATTACGAGCTCGGAATCAACTAGCCAGTCTGTTAGCTTGAAATTTTATAGTATTCCACTCGATAGTCATAGGAAACATTTCATGCTCGATTGTAACATGAAAAACTTAAAGATTTTCTTGGATTCGTAATAACATCTTGCATCTTTATTCATTCTTTGCTAGTCTTTTCAGTACTAAGTCCTTTTGGAACTAATGTATGATATAACCTATGAATATTAGTCCCACATATCTCTTGATTGCTTAATTTGATGAGGTGTGATCACCTAACCCATTGGGTGAAGTGGTTCCTTCTCCATTTGATGTGCTGCAACCATCGTTTTTCTTCCACATCTTGTTCATCTAATCTATAACATTTTCAACATCTACCTTGTCTTTGCCTTTATCAAATCACAACTTGGTGCCTTTGACCTTGTAAGATAGTAGTGACTGATGTGACTAGTCTTCAAATAGCTAAAACATGTGGTTTAACTCAACCACCTTTTGTAGTCACCTCTAAAGTGTGTCCTAATACAATTCTCAGGAACATGTCCATATTCTTGACAATAATGATAGCTATATCTTGTATTATAATCCCAGTTATTAGTGTTGCCATTGTTCCTTACCTTTGTTTGCATATTTGATGACCACATGGGTTTAGATCTACACTAAAAATCTCTATGTCCATACTTCTAATAGTTATAACAATATCCTTCAAATCTTTGTGTGTGCATGGTCTTGGTTTTGCATTCATGTGCTTAATGACCTTGTTTGTTGCACTCATTACATTGAACAATGCTTTTATTCTTAACATTTTGATTTATAGTCTTGCTCCTACATACATTAGTAGTATGTCCTTTCTTACCACAATTATGACAAATAGGTTTAGAGTTCTTACTTTTGTTGTTACTTTCTTCAGCACTTTTGGATGATTCTCCTTCTTCAATACTTGTGTATCCCAGTCCAGGTGTATCATTATTAGATCTAGGAGATCTCAATAATTATTCAAAGTATTTGATCGCTTAATTGGGCTTATTGAAACTCTCAACAAATTCCTTTTCCCTTTTTAGGTCATTTTGCAATTTCTCATTTTGCCACTTCAATATTGTTATCTCAATGTCATTAACATTTAGCTCATAGTTGGCATTCATCATTTGACTTAGTGTATCCAATTGCATATTGGAAATCTTGGTTAACTCTGATGATTTCTCTTCCAGTCTATTGATCAAAACTCTTTGTCCTCTTCAATCATGGCTTTCTTTTTTTGTTTAATCACATCACATAGTAGTATGGCTTGTGATTCTTTCTCCAACTTGAGATTTATGATTTCCTTAGCTTAGTTTCTATTCTTTTCCATTAGATCTACAATTGCTACAACAAATTCATCAGATTATCCATTACCAAATAGCTTAGTAGTGTCTATCTCTCTGTATTGTGTCATTCTCCTCAATGGAAATTTCCTTCTCTTCAGCGATTTCTTTAGTTCTTCTCTTGCTTCATCTAGTTGATGTAGAATGAGTTGTATTTCAATTCCTTGGTTCTCAATTATCTTTTCCAACTTGTAGACTTCTATTTCCAAGATCTCAAAGCTACAAAGCTTGTCTTTTAGAGAACAAGTCTCTGATACCAATTGTTGGAATTACAATAGGAAAGGTAAAATTCTAAGAGTGGGGGGGTGAATCAGTAGTTTAAACTTATACTCATAAAAAAATTCACACACATCCATCTCACACATTTACTAGGTAAACTAAAATATTGTGTAAAGCATGTACATCTAAAACATGTAAACAAGTAAATACATATGACACTAGATATGATTACCCAGAAACCCTCCAATGAGAAGGTAAAACTAGAGTGGGGCTGACACCCACAAATCTTCACTATTGCAATAATAAAGTGTATCTAATGAAGGTTTCAATGTTTTAATCATGAGACATGATCTACCCTATGAAAGGTTTTCCTTGTTAAAGTCTTACAAATATTGTTAGGTCTCACCCTGTTAAAGGATTTCAACACCCTGTTAGAAGTGTGTCTTGTTAAAGGACTTCAACTCACAATTAAGTAAGTACCATGTTAAAAGATTTCAATACAGCCTATTAGGACTACTTTGTTAAGAGATTTGACTGATTCACCTACCAGAATGACTCAGTAATGATCCTATAGTTAGCACTTGATTGCCTGATGACAAATCACCTCTAAACTGATGTATTCATGATCCTTCTTGATTAGATGTCCCTTTTTTGTATTCTATCTTCTTTTCTCTATTCTTCTTTAATTGATTTTGCAATGTAGTCTTAGATCATAACTCCTTAGACACCATGAATATTCTATTTGTGCATGAAAGCTTCTGTCCTTGCTCCTTTATACACCTTCTTCACATCATAGATAGTTTAGGTTTTGTCCTCCTTAAGAAGAATTTGGTGACTTAGGGTTAGGTATGAATCAATGGCTATGATTCATCCATTTTTCTACTTAAACCTTCCTTTTTTTTGATTAGCTGCATGTAATACATTTGGAATCCAATTTAGGATTCATCCTTATCTCCAAATATCATAATTCAATCTTAAAGTTGGCTAAAAAATAGTTTACATAGTTGTTTGTGCCATTACAAACAACTATAACAAAACTATCTTGCTCAACATTTGAAGTCTTTGATGCTCGACATATACTATTCTCTATACTCATACTCAACATCTATATCACTCGGCATGCACTACTTACTCAGCTCCTGAATTACTTGGCATATACTGTCTACCTGGCACTTGAGTGACTCGAAACATGATTGGCTTAGCACTTATTGTGGACTCAACATGCTCTATTATATACATGTTGTTCTTAGCATATACTACTTATTCAACATAAACTAAGTAAATGACTAAAGTGTGTAGAAATCACTTGTCAAAACTAATCTGAGATCAACAACTTCTACTGGAAGCCAAAACCAACTACTGCCATTAAAATCCTAGAGAACAATCCCTACTAATCTAAAGAATATTTAATTGAGTGCATGCCCATATGTAGAAAATTATGTCTATATACTAATTTTGACTTTGAAGAGATAGAAATAGTGATATAACTACATAACTAGCTAAGAAAGCTAACTCAGAGCGATGATGGAGTGTCCTTTGTATCAAACAGGAATGGAGATCATCAAAAAGTAGTTGTAGATAATCAAGGAATTGGTTTTCCATTAAAGAGCTTCTCTTTATAGTATTCTTAACATGCCAAATCAGCCAAATTAGATTTGTCAACTGAAGTCAATCATCTACCTTGCCATGTGGCCCAATGCCCTCGAAGTGTTTCACCATATCATCAGTTACCTTGGTTGATGGCTTTGCAACTCATCTTATCTATTAACTATTTTTCCTCACAAAACTACAAAACCTTCATGTTTTATGTCAATCAATACTTTGCAACCCTTTTTTATTTCATCCCCTTGAACATTGCAATCTTGCAAACCTCACAAAATAATCTTTCGCACAACCTCACCATGGTCAGAGCATATCTCTTAATTAACTGTACAAAGATGTGAAGTCAACTCTCTTGCCTTTGTCACCCTTTTGCAACTTATTTCTTTCTTGGTATCAAATTTCTGTGACCTTGCAAAGACTTCCCTCTTGACTGTCTGATGATCTATCTCAACTTTGCAACCTTTTGACATAACTACAAATCATACTTTGTGAAGTTGCTATGCCCTCTAAAGATAACCATTTTCCTTTGATCTCAAATTTTCCACTTAATTCTTCTTCTAACTATATGGTCATGCAAAGCTACAAAAACAACTCATAACTGATAATCACACCATTGCAACCCCTCGCCATCCTTTTTAACTAATTGTTATGACACTACGATTAACCTTCAAACTAACTATGTGCATCATCATGGCTGCCTGCTACTTCCTATCCTTTGTCCTAGTGATGTTGCAAAAGCCACCTATAGTTAACATTTACATTAAATTGCAACCTTGCAGCAAGAAATCTCAACCATTAGTAACCTTTTGAATGAGCGAACACAAGCTTTCGCATCCTTACAACCATAACATAGAGTATCCTTGCAACCATAACCTGGAGTTAAACCTTAACTAGCTATGAACATGCAAAACCCTCTCAAACTAATTGCTTCCTACCTTTCACATCATTGTAGCCTTAACTACATAGTCTCCCTTAATTGTTACAAAGTGGCACACACTATTTAAATGACCATTTCACATCATCACACCCCTGCAGCAATTAGTGATAGAAAAGGAAGCAATGTTGCAAAAGAAAAACTTTTTGCAACATTGCAACTTGAACGCTTCGAAAGGGGCTATGTTATAACATAAAAAGTAGTCAAGAAACTTAGGGGTATAGATGTATAAGAAAAATTTCCATATTTCCCTATTAAGTTTGCATGGAGAAAGATGTTTGAATGGTCAAACTTGAGTGTTGGTCATGGTTATCACCCTAAAAATTCAAATTTTGGAAGGGGGCAAAAATGGCTAACAGTTACCTAGATCCACATTCTTCTTGTGCTTGGTATTATCTACTTGAATTATATCTTGAAAATCCTTGATGTTGTACACTTGTTTCCAAATCATTTTAGAATCCTCATCAACTAATTTTAAATTACCAGACAAAACATAAATGGATCTATATTTTTTAACAAATCTATTCTTATAATGCTCCAATGCTTCAGATATGTCCTCAAGACAAAAATTTAGCTTAAGAGAAACCAATTTTCTTCCTCACATTTATTTCTCCTTCGTAAAGCATACTTTCACTGACTATCAATTCTTTGATATAAATCATCTGGTATTTGATCGCCTATTTCCAACAATGAACACTTGATCCTTATCGTCATGACAATCACAACATCTTCAATCTTTTTCTCATCCTTCTCACTCATGGATTCATACTTGTAGTATTTTAATATAGGGAAACATGTATTGTTCTTGATGTTCTTGGTTATTTATTCAATGGTCTTGGATATTTTAGGCACGAAAATTCTTGAATGACCTTGTCCATCTAACTCTATATCTCACCGTCCTTAGTTTGATCATCATCTTCCTTTAAAATCAATTTTCTTCTTCTTTGAGTAGCTCTCTTAACTTGTTTTCTTGAAGACTATGGTGCATCTTTCATCTATTGATAAGTCTTTATTTATGGTTGTGAGGGCTTGGTAATATTTTTTGTACCCTTTCTCTATGGAGTATCATTGTTTGTGTTGCACGAGTCCTTTACCCTATGTTCTTTGGACTTATTGGCATTAAAAAAGGTCTTTTCTTTACCTTCATGGATTGTATCTTAGCAAAAATAGTAGCTTTTCCTTTATTCTCTTCATCATCAATAAATTCACCTTTACCTTTGGTGATCATTGGCCATTGATCAAAATCACTTATACCAAGTCTGCTCTCCAATTTACAAATCATCTTCTTAGTTTTCTTAATAACCTTGGGGGCTGCAATATCCATCTTAATCCTTTTCTTTGCTTCTTCATAAGTTTTAAATGGTTGTGTATTTTTATTTATTGGCTCATTCAATAGAGCTTCAATAGCCTTTGTATCCTAATCTATATTATTCTTACAATCTATAGGTGCACGCTATGCAACCCTATGAATGACTACTCTCACTAGTGTGTCATTAGTATCAACCAAAAATCATATATCATCATTATATTGATCAACCAATTGTAGGGGAATCCTAAACCTTTGATGGATCCTATCTTTGAAAATTTCAAAATACTCAGTCATCACACTATCAAAGTTTTCACCTAGTGTCTAAATAAACTCATTAATTTGATAGATTATAGGAGTGTATGTTCTTTAATTTACTTGACCAATAAAATAAAAATAGTTTTGCAGATAAAAGAAAATACATACCAGTAATAAACCAAATTTGCAAGTATTAGAACTTGTAACCTAAATAGTCTTTATGTTTTCTACTAGTTGCCTCAACTGTAACTCAACAAAGCCATATTTGTGGCTCTTTTTCACAATTTTAGACCCTAAACAAATAGCCATACAAGGACCACTATGTTGAAAAAAATTATTCAATTGTATGTTGTCTTTGATGTTACACAAAATGTCAAGTCTATACTAAGAAGTCAATGATAGCCGAGCTCACTCATGCATTGAAGACAGTTTCCTATGTATGTCAAGCATTCAGTGATAACCAAGTTCAAAGACAGTATTGACCAAGCTCAGTTAGTTAATGAATCATATCCTATATCAACCAAGTTCACTTAGTTACCAAAGGAAACTTAGCATGAAGTTAGTATTGACCAATTTGGGTTGGTTAATGTTAGAACTCATGTTCTAACCAAGTTGGGTCAGTTAACAAAGAGATTCTCAATGTTGACCGAGTACTCAATTTTGTATCAGCCGACTGTCAGTATATTAAGTCTAATAAATGTATTGGTTAATACAAGCTGACTTAAGGGTCAATATTTTATTGATTAAAAGAGTATTCAAGATGACTTAACAAGGTGAATCATATATACAAGGTCAAGTTGAGGATTGAATAGTGGAATTGAAAAGATGAATCAAGGAAGTGAATTTGAAGGATATCTGTAAAGGGTAGAGCATTCGAGTTGACCGAGTTGTAAAGAACATTCTAATAAAGGAGGATCAAGTAATCAAGCTAGAATTGAGATATAAATCTACAAAGTCAGTTGCATCAGCAATTAGGTCAAGTCATTGTTACTCTCTAATAATTATAGCAGTGAATCAAATCTCTTAATAGAGTTAGCCTAACATCTATTTGGAAAATCCCCTAACAAGGTGGCATTTCTTTATTGAAGTGTGTAAAGACCTCTAATAAGGCCACTCCTAACAAGGTGAATTAAAACCTCTTGCAAGGTCACACCTAACAATGTGTTTTGTAACCTTTAATAGGGTTGTAATAGGTCTTACTTCAAAAAAGTGAAAAATAGTAACTAATTGCAATTGGTGGTTTTCCCAAATTGGGTTTCCATGTTAAATCATGGTGTCTCTTGTGTTCATTTTATTTCTTTTATGTTTCTAAAACTAATTTAATAAATGCTAATCACATTAATGTCTTAAGATCTCTTTGCTAACCGAGTGACAGTAATATATTTAGTGTTAATCGAGTTACAACTAGTTATTGGTTTTCTATTGTGTTGACATCTTAAATGAATTTTTGGATTTGTTTTTTTAAGTAACTAATTTTCCCCTCCCCTCTTAGTTACTCCTTTCCATTTCCAACAATTGGTATTAGAGCATTTGGTTCTTGTAGATAAGGTTTCAAGGACCTAAGAAAATAATCAAGATGTCTTACAAAAGGGAGATTCCTAAACTAAACAAATATAACTTCCAAGCATGACATGAACTCATGAAGCTAAACTTGGAAACCATTGGTGACATATGCCTAAAATATCTAGAGAGAAAATATGTGGCACCTATTGGACCTTTTTTTGTGGATTAAATTATGGAAAAGAAGAATCACAACATAATGATGATTGATATTGCATCACTCTCAACTATGCTAAATTTGATGAAGTCAAAGATTTTCCTAATGCTCATGAAATGTGGGTCAAGATAAAAGATATCTATGGATGAGATGAAAATGTAATGAGAGCTAAGTTAGAAAGTATAAGAGGTCAATTTTATCAAATGAATATGAGAGAAGGTGAAAACATTGCACAATGCATTGAAAGGATCAAAGCAAGTGTGAGTGCAATCACAACCTGAAGAGGGAAAATACATTATGTAACAGTGGTTTGCAAGGTACTTAGAGCTCTCCTTCATGTTTATGAAATTAGAGTGTTAGTTATTCAAGAAATGAGATGTGATCCTAAAAATGATATAACTTTGGATGCACTAGTGGAAATGTTGATAGCCTTTGAGTTAGATAACTTTGATAACTATGTTCCTAACTCTGGTAGCATTGAGTTTGTATTTTAAGCTAAACTATCACTCAAGAAGAAAGTGGAAAATCTAAAAGAAAAAGGTTTGATAGTGAAGAGGAAGATAATTTTGATGATGATCTTGAAGTCATTAAAGCCATGCTTACAAGAAGATTCCCAAAAGGCAAAGGAAAGTGCAAAGGTAAAATACCTCTAATCTATTTTTCTTATGAAGAAGTTGGTCACATTGTTGCAAGGTGTCCAAAAAAAGAAGGCAAAGAAGAGAAGGAGCATGAAAAGTACAAAGGCAATAAATATTTCAAAAGCTACAAAGACTACAAGGATAAAGAGTAAAAAAAATTGTTATATGGCTAAAGACTTAGAAAGTAGTGATCAAAATGAAATGGTTTACATTGCTATAAAAGATTAATCAAATGATGAGAATGATAAGATGGCCCTCATTTCTCATATTAGAAAGAATGGCACATGGATTATTGATAGTGGTTGTTCTTACCACATGACTGGTGATAAATCTAAATTTGAGCAATTGGAACACTATGATGGTGGGAGTGTCTGGTTTGGAAATGATGAACCTTGTTGTGTAAAAGGAAAAGGATGATGCATTACATTGACTGATGAACTTGGATGTGACAATGATTACTAGGTTGAAGGACTAAAACATAGTCTACTTAGTGTGGCACAATTAAACAACATTGGATTCAAGGTAGAATTCATGAATGGAAAGGCCAAACTTCTAGATGGGAAAGGAAATCAGGTTGGGACTGAAAATTAAAAAAAAGGTAATCTATTCTATCTAGATCTAACTAAAAGTTCATGTTTCCTAGATCAAGTAGAGGAAAGTTGGTTATGTCATGCAAATTTTGATAACTTGGTCAATATAAGAAAGAACAAAAGAGTAAGAGGCATTCTAATTCAAAAGAAACCTTAAATGGGCATGTGCAAAAATTGTCAAATTGGAAAGATGGGAAAGACAAGTTTCAAAAGCAAGAACTATCATTCTAAAGAAGATCTAGAGTTGGTTCATACAAATCTTTGTGGACCCATTGGCATAGAAAACTACTGTGGAGATAAGTATTTTATTTTGTTTGTCGATGATTATGCTAGGATGATGACAATTATGTACCTAAAAAAAAATTTGAAGCCTTTCAAAAATTTAAGTGGTATCTGGCTAGGGTGGAGAAAGAAACAAGAAACGTATAAGGTTAGCTAGAGGAGGTGAATTTATCTCAAATGAATTCAATGAATTATGTAATGAAAAAACAATCAAAAGACAATTATCTACACCTAGTAGACCTCAACATAATGGCATAGTATAAAGAAGAAATAGATCAATAATGGATTGTGCAAGAACACTAATGATAAAGAATAATGTTACAATCAAATACTAGAAGGAAGCAATCAACATAGCAATTAATACCTTGAACCAAGTTCAATTGAAGAAGAATACAAATCAAACTCCTTATGAACTATGGTATGGCTTCAAACCCAATGTTTATTATTTCAAAGTATTTAGAAGAAAAAGTTATATCTTGAAATAATCCAAGAAAGGAAATTTGATGTGAAAAGTGATGAAAGAATATTCTTGGGATACTCCAATAAGAGCAAAGCATATAAATATTTGAATCTTTCTACTCACAAGATCATAGAAAGGGCACATGTGAAAATTGATGAGTTTGCCAAAAAGATTGAAGAACAAAATAGAAAAGAATCTAAAAACTACATAAAATTTGTCTACTTTGAACTTGATACTATACCTGAAATTCAAGCAAATGCAATTGAAAATGAATAGCTTTTATAAGGAAACTTGCAAGAAATAATATAACCATTTCCACATAACCCATAATCAATTTGAAATAAATAAGCAATTAAAATCCACATGCAAGAGAATAGACAACATACATACAAAAAATGTGACACGAAATATACCTTGGGAAACCCTCATTGAGGGAAAAACCCAACCTTTAAAAGCATCCATCACCATGTATTGTTCAGTAAAAACACCATTATTATACAACCATGGAAGCCTTCAAAGTCATAGCCACAACCAAGAAATCAATGTGAACAAGCATGAATCCACACATCCCATGCCATCCTTCCAACCCTCACAAATGCTCCCTTAGCTAACTTGTCAAGCCTTGTCCCACTCAACTCTTTCTTTTTGTCTTTTGTCTTCTTTCACACCAACAACTACCCTTGTGGCTGCTTATATAGTAGCAAGTCCCACAAAACTACCAAATGGTATTACTACAAACCATGTGCTACCTAACCCATTGACTCCACCTTTAATATTGGAAATTTAACTCTTCTCCACAATATTAAATAATTACATGAAATATTATCACAATGTTACAATAGAACTCATCAAGTATATTCCATGGGAATCTTTACATGTTACACTTCCATCTAGGTGCAACATTATATAATAAGATAAAATAAAATAAAATAACAATGTAAGGCCCACACTCATACCCTATTTTAAACCATAAGGAATGAGTATGTTTAGGAGTTAATTAGGTCATGATCGATATTTTGATTACTAACAATGATTTATGAGATCCTATTAGAGACTAATGTAGATTTTGATTATTATAAGGTTGATACCATATCCAATAACATTAGGCCGATAAGATGAGAGCCCATGAAAATGAGACTCAATATGTTCAAGATAAGAACTTGGTCATGAGATTCAAGGTGTGATTTACTAGGCAATTAGGGGAGATGAATTAACATTCATAAGAAATAACAATGGATATAGATCAAATGATAATAAAACATAATGGTTGCACTCGTAGATTGGTTTTAAAATACGATGACATAATTTGAAAACATTCAATGGCATGGGAAATTAACCCTAGGGGCACACACACCTCATAATGAGATAAAAAGGACATTGTTAGAAATATTACCTTGGTTAGTTGATTTGGAAGGATACTAGTTAACAAGTCTACACAATAGTGACTTTCACTTATGACATATATACTAAGATCCATTTTTCATGTTTTTATGATATGACTTTAGTGTTTCATTGTTATGATAGATAACGATTGTGATAGTATTTAGAATAGTAACTTTGTTATAATTAGAAAGATTAATGTTATACATATATTAATATTTTAATATTTTGAATATTCTATGGAAACTATTAGATGGAAGTTAATTGAACATGTTAATGCAATTAAGTGATCTTGGACCATTTTGCACTTATCTGCATGTATTTCTATATTATTTCATTGGGCTACTGACATTAAGTTGAGTGTGCAGGAAAGTTGAATCATGGAGATTATTCGGAGAAACAAAGTTCAAACCTATGTGAACACGGTAAAGCCAAGGTGAATCTTTGAAAGATTCAAAAACCTCATTGTATTATTTTTATTTCATAATGTGATTATGCATAGGTGTTACAAGTTTAAAAGTCATGATTAATTAGTGACATTGTAATAACCCCAATAGGTTATAATTTCTTCAAACACCAAAAATCTCTATACTTTAGTTGTTTGACATTTCGTCAAACACTTTGCAAGCAAGCTCTGATACCACTGTAATATCCTCCCCTGATTTGAACTTTGACTTGTAGAAATTTAACTTAAGGAATATTGTCAAACACTTTGTATGCAAACTCATAAAGCTAATTTCCTCAATAAATTTCTTTCCAATGAGTAGATTTATGAACAACTATGAAGTGACATTAAAATGCATAATACACATCATAACATTTTCACAAACACTTGGCACACATTCAACAGTATATGAAAAATCTGGAAACTCTTTCAATCTACTGATAAAAGGTGATTTTTAAATGTAGATGTGCACTTACAGCTGCCTTAAAGGCTGCAACAACTATTCAGACTTGTATTCAACAATTATTATGCAAAGTATCAAAATTTGACAGAAGAAACCTGGAATTAGTTGCCGTAGTATTTTGCAGATGTAGTCGACAGCCCTCCAAACTTCTAATCAGCCAGAAAAACAAGTAAACTTGATACCAACACTGTTCACGCCGTACTGTAGCAAAATACTGTTCATGCCGACTGTAGAAAATACTATTCATGCAGCACTATAGCAATAACTAACTTCAGATCTGCATCTCAAACCCTTGTAAATTTCTTTATGTGAATGCCCCAAATGAAACCCAGTGTATTTCCTGAAGTGAAAACACCCTTGATCCTCCTGACTGTTTCTTCCAACAGCAAAGAGAATGCTAGAAAAGAGGGATTTCGTCCTCCAAGCCTGATAATCAGATATCCAGCAACATAACATTAATCTTCATCCCAACATACAAAAAAAAAAACTCTTCCATTTCTTTTATAGAGTTCTCACAAGAGCTCAATCCTTCATTTTCTCAATGTGGGATAAAACATAACTCCCTTTATGTACCTTATGTCTCCAATGTGTTATAAAAATAAAGGGAACTCATTTAATTTAAATATTTCCCACAAACTATAGTCTATGCATTAATAAAGTTAAATATTTAAATTTAACTTTATAAAATGGCTTTATCAATGCATAACAAATCTTATCAATGATAAATAAGTTTTCCTGTCAATTTTAAACAATTACCATCGACACACCACTGTGACTGAATGTCCGGCCATGTCCAAGATGACTTACTATAAATAGTAAGTATGCCCAAAGTTTCCCCAGAACCCCTCAGAAAGACCTGCAACTGAAACTGTTTAGGCCAAATGGCCTCTAAGCCCCTTTAATGTCCTAGTTAGCCTACGGGACTGTGGGGAAATAGGCTAACGAAAACATCATGCTATGAATGCTAGAAAGGGGACATTACAGACATGTCATTGTGATGTGTAAAGTATTTATGTGTGTGTATGTGTGTCATTTGACACTTGTGTTGTCTATGTGTAAATGACATGTCATATAGGATTTTTGGGCATGAATTCACTTAACCTAAACTTAATCCCACTATGAAAATTAGTTAACCTACCTTGGAGAGTGTCAAGATGACTCACCTACATGATGGAATTCAAATTAAATTTGATAGAAACTTTAGAGAGGCTAAAAGTGGTTTCCAAGTGTTATTTTGGTGAAAATAAGTCACCCACATAGTAGAAGTATAGGTTGAGGGTTTAAATATAACCATAATTTGGCCTAGGGGACTTAGGAGACCCTCTAAACTAGTCATTCTCAAGCCAATTCGAAAATCAGAGTGTCACATGACTTCTTTCCTCACCCCTCCACTTGGTTAAGTTCCTATTGGTAGAAAGGTACAAGGGTGTAAGAGGGGTAGGTGGGGAGGGAAGTGGAGGTCTTTTTAGGGAGCTTGTGCCAAAATTAGTGGTTGTTCATCCACTCTCTAATTGTAGAGACACTTAGGGTTTGAAGGGAGAAACTTGGAAGAAAATAAGGGAAGCTCTTCATCACCATTTTTCATAACCCTAGCTTGGAAAGAGGTTAGTGCTTCATGCCATGTTCTCTCTCATCTCATGAAATTTGAAAGAAGGAAATTGGAAGGATGTTCTTGTAAGATGTATGTGTTTGCATTTGGTATGTAGTAGTTGTTGTGTATGTAAATGAGCATGTTGGATTCACTTGCATTTTTTTTTGTTTCTTGATTTTGTTGTGGTGGATTGTGTGTTGTGTTGGGTGTGAAGGCTTCACTCACCCTTGGGAGGGAAGAGAAGCCTTGGGGTGAAGGGGTTACTTGGGCTTTTCATTGGATTTGAGAAATCCTTCTCTTGGAGAGGGGATAGTTTTCATGGAGTATGGGCTCCATTGAAGCCATATGCTTTTCTATTGTTATATAGGAGGTATAAGTGAGGATATATGAAGAGGAGTAACTATTGATAGCCTTGTTGAGGCATGTGTTATTGATAGCCTTGTTATGGCATGCTTCTTGGAAGCCTTATTGGAATATTGCAATTGCAATATTTTTTGTTTCACAACGATATGGCATTCTCCTCCTTGAAGAGCCCACCTTCACCCAATGTTTATGATTCCATGTATGAATCATTTTGCAAGCCTTGGTTGGGGATTGTAAAGGTGTTGTTAAACTATAGTATTCATGTTGGTTCTTGTTATTATGATGTTTTTTGAATGTATCCCAGTTGAGCCTTGTTTCCCCAAGTGCGGGGGTAGTCTCCTTGAGGCCTAGGTTGGGAGGTGAGCCTCCATGGTTCCTAGTTTGTGTGTGTATGCAGGTTTTGTGCAGATGGATTGCTTGAAGACATTAGGGCCTCACCATTGATAAAGTTGAAATGATTGAAGTGTGCAAAAAGAGCTTAATGTTCATGTCCTCTTAATTGTGTTGTGAGATCAAGTCTCTATTGTTCTTGCATTGTGAAGTACAAGGAGTTGTATATCATTGTATAAAGTTGAATTGTGCAAGGCAAGTTTGAGGATTTTATAGATATAGTTACTTGTAAGGAAAATCTTCATGGTAAAATTTCACCTTATGTGATTTATGTATTATGGAATAGTCATGAAACAAGACTCTTCTTATGATGCCTGTAAAATTGTTGGTAGAAATATTTCATAGATTATGTGTGGAAGAATTTTTATTGATATAGTAAATCCAATTTGAAGTATAAGTGATTACTTTGTAAAATCATATATCATGCTCTTGACACAATGGATGGACATTATCATACTTTGATAGTACGTTGTATATGCATAGAGATTAGCTCATTTGAATTTCAAGCTTAAATAATCCCTTGGTGATGTAGGTGCTACAACATTATCAAACTTACAATTGGAAATTAGCAAGGGGGTCAATCAGGTCAATGTCAACTCCTAAACATGATCTCCAAAATGAATAAAAAGGAGAAATACATTAAACTTGTTGAGGAAACCTCCTGTAGCTACACCTTCTCATTCTCTAGAAAATGTATGAGAATGTGAGAAATTACCCATGCCTATTACAGAGAATAAAATATTAATAGGAATATTCTTTGAATCTAGTACATCAAATATTAATAATGAATATCATAAGAAGAAATACTTCACAACCATTTATTCTATAAGATGCATATGGGGAGTCCCATGATCTGAAAGTCACCATCACACCAAATGAAAGCAAAGTAAAATAATAATAAGGATAATAAAATAATCATTCTATAAATAATAATGACCAAGAAAATAATAATAGTAATAATAATAATATATTTAAATAAATAATTGGAAATAGATAAATTTGTGTGTGTGTGTGTGTGTATAAAATATCGCAAACTATTTGGTTAAATAAACCAATGGAGAGGATAAGGACAAAATGTAAGGTTAATCAGGTAAAATCTTTTAGGTGGGAAATAGTCTGTGAATGTATTGTGTTGAAGGAATTCAATATATAATTGTTAGCGATAAAGCTAGCAAGTATTAAAATTTTAGAAAAGGTTGAGTATTTAAAATTTGAGGTTGTTATGAACTAAGGATTTGTATAAGTTTTATCCTTAATGTTATGAAGTAAGAGTGGTGCATTGGTAAGGGTTAATAAGGATACATTAAGAAGTTGATAGAGGAATATCGTGAAGTAATCTTAAGGATTAGCAATAGATTGTAGAATGAAATTGATTGAAAGGTAGTTAGTATTAATAATCCTAGAAGTAGAGATAGTTAGGATAAGTAGATAAAGATACGTGTATAAAGTCTATATTTTAGTGGACCCTAGCCATTAATATCTAGGAATCTTACTCAAGCTCCTCATATTGATATGCGAATATTATCTTAGATAAATGTGAACATATCTAGAGGGTCATGGTTACATGTGTATAGATAGAAATTACATTGATAAATACTCAATTGAGAATTTAGATACGTACCTATATTTAATCCTTCTTAAGTTAGAGATCCTTAGATATCTGCAATGTTCCACAATTAATATTATGGTGTACGATCTTAAGTAGATTAGGGCTAAGAACTTTAATTTGTGAAGCATTGGAAAATAGATGATAAACCTACCGTTACCTAGTGGAAGTTGGTGAGATTAGTAAGTTAGTAGAATGATTGTCAATGTATGAACTTGCTTTCTCTAGGAATAGCTTCGAAGATACCATACGAGACTTACCCATTGTCATGATCGTCTTCAATGTAAGAGTCAGGTTATTCAATGGTGTATGGATAAGTTCCATGCTATCTTCATTGAAATATATATAAATATATACTTATGATGATTGTGATTCTCAAAAGATGGTCAATGAATGGTTGTTGAGTCTTGTAACTTGATAGTTGCACTTTTAGTCATGATAGTTGAATTTATAAGAAAATTGTAACCTAATGCTAGTAGGATCATCTTATCTAATTATCTTTGTCATTTAAAATCTTTGATGAATAACTTAAATGTTGTCAAACAAACAAAAAAAATAGTTGTGTTTTTGCCTTGTAGGTTTGGGCATGAGAAACAATATTATGCAATGTGTGCAACACTCATTATCTCAACAACCTCCCACTTGTTGTATACATTGCATAGGGTCAATTTGTAGCGACATAAATGAACAAGGGAACAATCCCTCTTAGAACATCCACCATCAAAGCACATGAAGTGCTCCATCCTGTTACCCACAACAAAATCAAAGTATCTAGCATCTCAAACATGAATGATCTCACCTCTTATTATGCCACTACCACTAAACTTACATAGAAGCCTATTGGATACAATTGATTAATTGTTTGTTGTCTTTGATATTACACAAATGTCATATCATTATCAGTTATTATATGCTAAGCTCACACAGGTAGTGAAGATAGTTCTCAGTGTCTACCAAGCATTCTTGTGTTTGCCTAGTTCAGAAGGCAGTGTCTACGAAATTCACTCAGGCATCAAAGGAAATGTTGCAAAAAGTGAGTGTTAATTATGCTCACTCAAGTAACGAATGAAATTTGGATGGAACTAGTGCTAATCGAGATCACTCAGTTGCCAAAGGATTTTCATAAGTTTGCGGTGTTAACCGAGCTTCTATTGGTTAACAAAAGAAATTGTTTATGAGTTAATTTCTACCAAGTTGGGTCAGCTAATGAAGGATTTTTTTATTTTTTTGTACTAAGCTTAATTGATTTATCTATTGATTCTAGCCAACTAAGGTGATGAATATTGACTATTCTAAGTTGTATTTGAGCCAACTTGAGAAAGTGAAAGAAATAAGGTCAAGTTGTGATTTCAAAACATGAATGTGTAAGAGATAATGATATGATTGAAGATCTGATGATGAGAAGAGGAAGCAAATTTGAAGGATAAGCATAATATCTTTATGGAGTAGCAAAGATATATTCAATCAAGAAGGATCAAGTACAAGCTAGAATAGAGATCTATAATCAACAAATCAATTGCATTCAAATCAGGTCTTCTCATTGTTACTTTCTAACCATTGTAGCAGTTATCTAAATCTCCAAACAGAGTTGGCTTAATAGTTATTTGCAAATCCTCTAACAAGGTAGCAACTCTATTGAATTATTCTCAAGACCTCTAATAAGGCCACTCTTAACAAGGTGATTAAATCATCTTAATAGGGTCACACCTAATAGTGTGTTTTGTAACTTTTAACAAGGTTGGCTCCTAATAGAGCTCACTTCAAAAGAGTGAAAATCAGTAACTAGTTGCAATTAGTGGTTTTTTCCAAATTGGGTTTCCATGTTAAATCCTAGTGTAAAATGTTTTCATGCTTTTTTTTATGTGTTTACAACTAAGTTAAAGTAATGGTAATCACAGATTACATCTAAAGGTTTATTTTTTAATCAATTATCAAGCTAATCTAGTTATTACCAAGTTACAACATTCTATGTGTTTACCGAGCTTCAACAATATTCAGTTATTTGTTTGCATTTTGTACTGACATCTAAGGGATCTTGGATTTATTTTTGTAGTAACTAATTCACCCCTCCCCTCTCATTTACTCCTCTTATATTTTCAACAATTAGTATCAGAGCTTTTGGTGCTTGCAGAGAAGGTTTCAAGGACCTAAGCTAAAGATCAGGATGTCTTACAAAAGAGAGATTCTCAAGCTAAATAGAGACAATTTTGTAGGATGACAAGGACTTATGAGGTTATATCTGGCTATCATTAGTGATTCAAGTTGCAAGTATCTTGATGCTAAATGCAAAAGTCCCACTAGAACATTATCAATTGAAGATATTGTTAAAAAGAAGAATCATAATATCATGATGATTGACATTGCATCTACTCTCAATTATGTTGAATTTGATGAGGTAAGAGATTACAAAACTACTTTTGAAATGTGGAACAAACTGAAAGATATCTATGGAGGAGATGACAATGTAAGAAGAGCCAAAGCAAAAAGCCTTAGAGGACAATTTTATCAAATGAGAATGAGAGAAGATGAAAACATTGCAAAATATGTGGAAAGAATCAAGGCTAGTGCAAGTGCAATCAAAGCATCTAGAGGAGACATTAAGGAGGAAACTATTGTAAGTAAAGTACTTAGAACTCTTCTTCCTATTTATCCAATTAGAGTGTCTGCTATTCAATAAAAGAGATGTGATCTAAATAACAAAATAGTCTTAGATGCTCTAGTTGGAAGATTGATAGCTTTTGAATTAGATAACTATGATAACTATGTTCCTGCTGTAAAGAATATTGAATATGTATTTAAAGCCAAACTCACACTCAAAGAAAAGGGCAAAAAGTAAAAATCTAGTCAATCAAGAAGTGAAGAAGATGGAACATCAGAAAAAAGTTCAAACAATGATCTTGAAGTTGTTGAAGCCCTACTTGCAAGGAAGTATTCCAAAGGCAGAGGAAAGTACAAAGGTAAAGATCCTCTGATTTGCTTTTCTTGTGAAGAAGTTGGTCACATTGTTGCTAGGTGTCCAAACAAGGAAATCAAGGATGAGAAGAAAAGTAACAAGCATAAAGGCAAGAAGGACTCCAAGAACTACAAGAACTTCAAAGAAAAAAGAAAGAAATCTTTTTTTATAGCTAAAGATTCTAATAACGGTGAAGATGAAATGGTATATATTGTTGTGAAAGGTGAATCTAATGATGAAGAAGATAAGATGGCACTTATAATTCATGTTAGTAAAAATGATATATGGATTATTGGCAGTGGTTTCTCACATCATATGACTAATGACAAAAAAAATTGAGAATATGAAAAATACTATGATGGAGGTAGTGTAAGATTTGGAAATAATGAACCTTGTAGCATAAAAGGAAAAGGATGTAGCTTTTTGACTAAAGAACTGTTATGTAACAATTCTTATTGGGTTGAAGGACCAAAGCATAATCTACTGAGTGTAGCATAGTTGAACAACATTGGATTCAAGGTAGAATTCATGAATGGATAGGCCAAACTACTGGATGGGAAAAGAAATTTGGTTGGATCTGGCAAAAAAATAAAAGGTAATCTATTTTATCTTGATCTTAGTGATTGTTCATATTTTATTGCTCAAATAGAGGAAAGTTTGTAATGGCACAAAAGGCTATGTCATGTGAACTTTGATAATCTAGTCAAAATAAGTAAACATAGAAGAGTAAGAGGTATTCCTAGTTTGAAGAAACCTGACATGGGTCTATGCAAAAATTGTCAAATTGATAAGATGAGAAAGACAAGCTTCAAGAGAAAAGACTATCAGTCAAGACTAGTCTTGGAAATTGTTCATACAAATTTATGTGGACCTATTGGAATAGAGAGTTATAATGGAGAAAAAAAATTCATTATTTTTTTTTATGACTACTCTAGAATGATGACAATAATGTACCTAAAAGAAAAATTAGAAGCCTTTCAAAAATTCAAGTGGTATTTGGCAAGAATAGAAAAAGAAACTGGAAAGAAGTTGAAATGCTTAAGATTAGACAAAGGTGGTGAATTCATCTCCCATGAATTCAATAATTTTTATATTGAAAGAGGAATCAAAAGACAAGTATTAGCCCCTAGTACACCATAGTAGAATGGGATAGCTAAAAGAAGAAATAGATCTATCATGGATTGTGCAAGAACCCTGATCATTGAAAAGAATGTTGCTCTCAAATATTGGAAGGAATCTATCAACACTATAGTTCATACCTTGAACAGAGTTTAGTTAAAGAAAGATTCAAACAAAACACCTTATCGGCTATGGTATGGCTACAAACCTAATGTAAGCTACTTGAAAGTGTTTGACAACAAATGTTATATATTGAAAGAATCAAGAAAAGGAGTTTTTTATGTAAAAGGTGAGGAAGGCATATTTCAAGGAACTCATGCAAAAGTAAAGCATACAAATTTTTAAATTTGTCCAATCACAAAATTATAGAAAGTGCACATGTCAGAATTGATGAATTTGAAGAAAAGAGTGAAGAAGAGAGCAACAAGAAACCTAAAGATTACAGAAAATTTGTTTACTATGAACCTAATACCCTGCCAAATCTATCTGAGAGAAAATAATCTTCATCTCCCAAATCCTTAGAAACTTCAATAGTTACCGAGTTGCGGATAGTGCAACCCAAGCTACAAGAACCCAAGTCACAATCAGAGGCTACTAAGCTAGTTCAAACCGAGCCTGATGGACTCAAGTCATAGACAAAAGGATGCAAGATTGAAACTAAAATTCAAGAACATGTGGAACTCATTCAAAGACCAAGGAGCTTGTGTTAGAAAGATATGTCAGAAGGCATCATGCACCTAATTAGATCATTAGAAACAAATTAGATGGAACAATGACAAGAAACAAATTAAAAAGTACATGTTTACTTGCTAAATTTGAACCTAGAAGTGTTAAGGATCCTCTAGAAAATGAAATTTGGATTGAAACAATGAATGAAGAAATAGAACAAGTAGAAAAGAACAAAGGTTGGACTCTTGTTCCTAGACCCAAGGATAAAAATAATTGGTAGAAAGTGGGCATTTAGAAATAAGCTAAATGAAGATGAAAAAGTATCAAGAAACAAAGCAAGACTAGTGTTCAAAGGTTATTCTCAAGAAGAAGGTATTGACTATGGTGAGACTTTTGCTCTTGTAGCAAGACTAGAAGATGTTAGAATTTTACTAGCATATGCAGCACATAGAGGATTTAAAGTATATCAAATGGATGTCAAATTTGCATTCTTGAATGAAATTCTTGATGAGGAAGTCTACATTGAGAAACTAGGAGGTTTTGTGGATCCTAACAATAGAGACATGGTCTATAAACTACACAAAGCATTATATGGTCTCAAACAAGCCCCCAAAGTTTGGTATAAAAGACTACATAATTACTTGGTACAGATTGGTTTTCAATGGATAAATCACAATAGTAGTCCATATATCAAAGAAGGACCAGATAAGAAGATTGTGTTGGCAAAAATATTTATTCATAATACTCTATTTATAGGAAATGATGACCTATGCAAAGTATTCTCTGAATAAATGAGTAAAGAATTTGAGATGTCCATGTTTGGTGAAGTAAAATTCTTTGTTGGGTTGTAGATATAGCAAAACAAAGATGGCATCTACATCACTCAATCCAAATATATCAAGGAGATACTAAAGATATTTGGAATGGAAGATTCAAAACCTGTTGGAACCCCTATGTCCACTAGACATAAGCTCTCCAAAAATGATGATTCCAAAGAAGTAGATAAGACCACATACAAATCAATGATTGGAAAATTATAGTATGTAGTGCATACAAGGCCTAATATTGCATTTGTAGTTGGCATGGTGGAAAGATTCTCAGCAAATCCTAGAGAAAATCACATGATGGCAATCAAGAGAATCATGAGGTATCTGAAAGGTACTGAAGACTATGGTTTATGGTACAAACTTGGAGGCAATTTGGACTTGAAGGTGTTTACTAATGCTAATTGGGCAAGAAGTCTTGATGACAAAAAAAACACTACTGGTGGAGCATTCTTTCTTGGTAAAAGACTAGTATCTTGGGCAAGCAACAAGTAAAATTGTACATCTCAATCCACAACAAAGGTAGAATATGTAGTAGTAGCAGTCAATTATTCTAAAATTTTTTGGTTCAAACAACTATTGGAAGGAATGAAGGTAGAGATCAAAGATCCAGTAGTCATATATTGTGGTAACACCAGTGCAATCAACATATCAAAGAATCCAATAATGCATTTGAAAACAAAACATATTGCTATAAAATATCATTTCTTAAGAGAATTAGTATAGAATAAAGAAGTCAAATTGGAATATGTGAATACAAAGAAATAGATTGTAGACATATTCACCAAGCCATTACCTAAAGATGCATTTTTGTATCTAAGAGGTAAGCTAGGGCTCATTCCCCTATCTAAAATTCACTAAATGAAGTTTAGTGAATGCATCAACCAAAACCTATTGAAGATCAATAAGTTGGTGTAGAATTGGCAAGGGCATATTGCAGGTGAATCAGTACTTAAGGTACATTGGTATTTACTGAATTACTTTCTTTGGTGTATGTTGTCAAAGAGAGAGAAGTTTACTATCATATCTCAGAGAAATTTTTGAACCAGAATAAAGGAAATGGATAGGGAGAATGTTCTAAATGAACTTGATAGTAGATATTGCAAATAGAATCCAATGAAAGGAAGAGCTCATACTAACAAGGGGAGTTCTCAAATCTAAATCCCAAAATTTCATTGTGCTATGACATGTTGTGTTTCCATCAATGCCAAAAAGGGAGATTGTTGGATACAATTGATTAATTGTGTGTTGCCTTTGATGTTACAAATTTTTTATATCATTATCAATCAGTATATGTCAAGCTTACTTAGGTAGTGAAGATAGTTCTTAGTGTCGTACCAAGCATTCTTATGTTTGCCTAGTTCAGAAGGTAGTGTCTACTAAATTCATTCAAGTGTTAAAGGAAATGTTGTAGAAAGCAAGTCTTAACTGAGCTTATGTTGGTTAACAAAGGAAATCATTTCTAAGTTAGTTTCCATCGAGTTGGGTCGGCTAAAGAAGGATTTTCTTATTTTTTTCTACTAAACTTAAATTGGTTTATCTATTAATTCTAGCTGACTAAGGTGATGAATATTGACTATTCTAAGTTGTACTTGACCCAACTTGACAAAGTGGAAGATATAAGTATAAGGTCAAGTTGTGATTTCAAAGCATGAATATGTAAGAGATAATGATGTGAATGAAGATCTAATGATGAGAAGAGAAAGAAAATTTGAGGGATAAGCAGAATATCCTTGTGGAGTAGCAAAGATATATTCGATTAGGAAGGATCAAGTACAAGCTAGAATAGAGATCTATAATCAACAAATCAATTTCATTCAAATTAAGTCTTTTCATTGTTACTTTCTAACCATTGTAGTAGTGATCTAAATCTCCTAACAGATTTGGCTTAACAACTATTTGCAAATCCTCTTACAAGGTGGCAATTCCATTGAATTCTTCTCAAGACCTCTAACAAGGCCACTCCTAATAGGGTGATTAAATCTTCTAAGAGGGTCACACCTAATAGTATGTTTTGTAACCTTTAACAAGGTTGGCTCCTAACAAGGCTCACTTTAAAAGAGTGAAAATTAGTAACTAGTTGTAATCTATGGTTTTTTCCAAATTGGGTTTCCATGTTAAATCCTAGTGTCAAATGTGTTCATGCTATTTTCTTTTATGTGTTTGAAACTAAGTTAAAGTAATGATAATCATAGATAACATCTAAAAGTTTATTTATTAATCACTTACCGAGCTAATCCAATTATTACTAAGTTACAACATTCTATGTGTTTACCGAGCTTCAACAATATTCACTTATCTAATTGCATTTTGTACTGGAATCTAAGAAGCTTGTTATGTAAAAGGAAAAGGACGTTGCATTACATTGACTAATGAAATTGGATGTGACAATGATTACTAGGTTGAAGGACTGAAACATAGTCTAATTAGTGTGACACAATTAAACAAGATTGGATTCAAGGTAGAATTCATGAATGGAAAGTCCAAGTTGGTAAAAGGGAAAGGAAATCAGGTTGGGACTAGTAATCAAACAAAAGGTAATCTATTCTATCTAGATCTAACTAAAATTTCATGTTTCCTAGATTAGGTAGAGGAAAGTTGGTTATGTCATGCAAATTTTGATAACTGGGTCAACATAAGCAAGAACAAAAGAGTGAGAGGCATTCTAATTCAAAAGAAACCTGATATGGGCATGTGCAAAAATTGTCAAATTGGAAATATGGGAAAGACAAGTTTCAAAAGCAAGAACTATCATTCTAAAGAAGATCTAGAGTTGGTTCATACAAATCTTTGTAAACCCATTGGCATAGAAAACTATTATGGAGATAAGTATTTCATTTTGTTTGTTGATGATTATTCTAGGATGATGATAGTTATGTACCTAAAAGAAAAATTTAAAGTCGTTCAAAAATTTAAGTGGTATCTAGCTAGAGTGGAGAAAGAAACAAGAAACAAACTAAAATGTATAAGGTCAGATAGAGGACTTGAATTCATCTCAAATGAATTCAATGAATTCTACAATGAAAGAGGAATCAAAAGACAAGTATGTGCATCTAATACACCTCAACATAATTTCATAGTATAAAGAAGAAATAGATCAATAAAGGATTGTGCAAAAACATTAATAATAAAGAATAATGTTACAATCAAATACTAGAAGGAAGCAATCAACATAGCAATTAATACCTTGAACCGAGTTCAGTTGAAGAAGAATATAGATCAAACTCCTTATGAACTATGGTATGGCTATAAACCCAATGTTTATTATTTCAAAATATTTAGAAGCAAATTTTATATCTTGAAAGAATCTAAGAAAGGAAAATTTGATGTGAAAAGTGATGAAGGAATATTCTTAGGATACTCCAAAAAGAGCAAAGCATATAAATATTTGAATTTTTCTACTCACAAGATCGTAGAAAGTGCACATATGAAAATTGATGAGTTTGTAGAAAAGAGTGAAGAACAAAGTAGAAAGAAATCTAAAAATGACATGAAACTTTGTCTACTTTGAACTTGATATTATGCCTGAAATTCAAGAAAATGCAATTGGAAATCAACAACCTTTGTAAGGAAACTTGCAAGAAATAATATAACTCTTTCCACAACTCATAATCAATCTGAAATAAATAAACATTTAAAATCCACATGTAAGAGAATAAACAATATACCCAGCCTCAAAAAGCATCCATCACCATGTATTATTTAGCAAAAACACCATTGCAATACAACCATGGAAGCCTTCAAAGTCATAGCCACAACCAAGAAATCCATATGAACAAGCATGAATCCATACATCTCATGCCATGCTTCCAACCTTCACAAATGCTCCCTTAGCTAACCTATCAAGCCTTGTCCTGCTCAACTCTTTCTTTTTGCCTTTTGTCTTCTCTCACACCAATAACTACCCTTGTAGATGCTTATATAGTAGCAAGTCCCATAAAACCACCAAGTGGTATTACATAAACCATGTGCTAAAACCATGTGCTACCTAACCCATTGAATCCACATTTAATATTAAAAATTTAACTCTTCTCCTAAATATTAAATAACTATATAAAATATTGTCACAATGTTACAATAGAACTCATCAAGTATATCCCATGGGAATCTTTACATGATGCACATTTATCTAGGTGAAACATTACATAATAAAATAAAATAATATAATATAACAATATTATGCAATGTGTGCAACCCTCATTATCTCAACAATCTCCCACTTGTTATATACATTGCATAGGGTCAATCTGTAGCCACATAAATGAACAAGGGAACAATCCCTCTTAGAATATCCACCATTATAGATTAAAGTACATGAAGTGCTCCATCCTGGTACCCAAAACAAAATCAAAGTATCCAATGTCTCAAACATGAATGGTCGCACCTTCTATTATGCCACTGCCATTGAACATACGTAGAAGCCATCCAAAAAGAAAGCCACCCAACTTGTCGCATTAGAAGATCATAAAATCCTATACCAACTGAAATGCCAAGCACAAAAACTTGATCCAAAGGTAATCACATGTAGCCATAGTATTCAAAATATTCATAGCTAAAATAACACCCATAGCAAGTGCCAAACCCATCCAACTATCCATACATCCATGTTAGATTATGGTGACTGATCAAGAAAGTACTGTAGATACTTCATAAATAGTGGGGTTCGGGGCATCGCCCCAAAAAAAAAAAATTGGGCAGTAGCCGACATGGTAGTCGACATATTATGGCCGACATATGGCTGACATGTTATAACCCTAAAGCAGTTTAATACTTGTATAAAAGGGCTTAAGGTTGGGTATTTTTCATAAGGTTGTGATACGAAATTGGTTCTTGCGGCGGTATTGAGCTGTAAGGGATTACGGATTGTAATCAGGTTGTAATCACTGGATTGTAATAAGATCAGACTTGTTGTTTGGTGGACGTAGCCCAGGGATTGGGTGAACCATGTTAAATCTTGGTGCCTTGTGTTCATTTCTGTGTGTTCTGTTATTTTTTGTTATTGGTTATATTTGCATGTAGTTTTTATTTCTGTCTGTGGTTTATCCTAACAAGTGGTATCAGAGCAAGGTTGTCTTTCAGTTATCCTCTGCAGGAAAGTCTCACGGTTAAGTGGGAGTCTCACAGTTGAGTGGGAGTGATGGCAGATGAGGGTAAGTTGAGGGTTGATAGGTTTAATGGGCAGAACTTCCAGTTATGGAAGATGGAAATGGAAGACTATTTATATCAGAAGGATTTATGGAAGCCATTGGAAGGAAAAGCCAAGAATCAGGGAACTATGTCAGAGGCTGAATGGGATCTTTTGGACAGAAAGGCACTCGAAAGCATTCGATTATGCTTGGCACCATCGGTGGCATTTAATATTACAAAAGCAAAGACCACAGAAGATTTGATGAAAATCCTAGCGACACTGTATGAAAAGCCCTCTGCTTCAAATAAGGTATTTCTCATGAAGCATTTATTTAATATGAAAATGGCAGAAGGTGGATCTGTTGCAGATCATTTAAATGATTTTAATACTATTACTAGTCAATTATCTTCTATGGGTATCAATTTTGACGAAAAAATTAGGGCTCTCTTGATTTTATGTTCTTTGCCTGAAAGCTGGAATGGCTTGGTAATGGCGGTAAGTAATTATGTTCCTGGATCTAGTACCCTAAAATATGATGATGTGATCGGTGTTATTTTAAGTGAGGAAACTCATAGAAAATCCTCAAGTGGATCTACATCAGGAAGTGCTTTAAATTCACAAAGCAGGGGTAGAATGACTGAAAGAGGAAGTAACTCTGGAAATCATGGGAAATCAAGAGGAAAGTCAAAAGGGAGGAGGTATCAATCGAGAGGACCAAATGATTGCTGGTACTGTGCGAAACTAGGGCACAAAAAGAAAGATTGCTGGAATCAAAAGAAAAATGAAGGAGATAAATCAGATGGAGACAAGGAGGCAAATGTGGTAAGTAACAAATCCGAAGAGGATGCTTTGCTTCTGTCTTTAAAGAGTGTTGATGATTCATGGGTTTTAGATTCTAGTGCTTCATTTCATGCTACACCTCATAGAGGTTATTTCATTGATTATGTCCAAGGGGATTTTGGGCTTGTTTATTTGGGGGATAATGAACCCTATCAGATTGTTGGAAAGGGAAAAATTAAGATTAAGTTGCAGAATGGGAATCATTGGCTACTACATGAGGTAAGACATGTTCCAAAACTAAGTAGAAATTTAATTTCAGTAGGGCAACTCGGTGATGAGGGTTGTGTAGTTAGTTTTAATGATAAAAATTGGAAGGTTTCAAAAGGTTCCCTTGTAGTAGCAAAAGGTGTGAAAGTAGGCACCTTATATCTTTGTACAGGTCATATTGTTCCTTCTACTTTGATTGTTTCAGAGAAAAATGAATATTCAGGAACAATTACTGCAGTTGAGCAGGGAGAACAAATAGCTGCTGTAGATTCTGATACAGCACTGTGGCACAATAGACTTGGGCACATGAGTGAGAAAGGTATGAAAGTAATTCATTCAAGAAAAGTTTTACCAGGTCTAAAATGTGTGAATATGGATTTCTGTGAAAGTTGTGTGTATGAAAAACAAAAGAGAGTGAGTTTTGTAAAGACAGGGAAGGAAAACAAAAAGGAGAAATTAGAGCTTGTGCATACAGATGTATGGGGACCAGCCCAGGTATCTTCCCTTGGTGGCTCTCATTATTATGTTACATTTATTGATGACGCAACTATAAAAGTATGGGTTTATTTTCTTAGACAGAAATCTGATGTATTTCAAACTTTTAAGAAATGGAAATGCTTGGTTGAAAATGAGACTGGTAAGAAATTAAAATGTCTCAGATCTGATAATGGTGGTGAGTATTGCAGTCATGAATTTGAAGATTATTGCTCCACTAATGGTATTCATAGACAAAAAACTATTCCAAGGACTCCACAGGAAAACGGAGTGGCTGAACGCATGAACAGGACTATAATGGAGCGCGCAAGGAGCATGAGGTTGCATGCTGGGTTGCCCTTACACATGTGGGCGGAGTCTGTCAATACTGCAATATATTTGATTAATAGAGGTCCCTCTACTCCTTTGGGCTATGGTATTCTAGAGGAAGCATGGACTGGTAAGAAGGTGAGTTATTCTTTTCTCAAGACCTTCGGTTGTGAAGCTTTTGCTCATATAGACTCTGAAAATAGAACCAAGCTAGAAGCTAAATCAAAGAAATGTGTCTTTGTTGGATATGGCATTAATGAATTTGGTTATAAGCTTTGGGATTTTGAAAATCAAAAAATTATAAGAAGTCGAGATGTCATATTCAATGAAAAAGTGTTGTACAAAGATATGTTGCAGCAACATGAGAAGAAAGAAGATGATTATGTAGTGTTGGATGATACTCCAAAAGCTAATGTTCCAGCCATTCTTCATGATGTGCAACAACTGCAACAACAAATACCACACACACCAGTGAATGTTAGATGGTCAACAAGGCAAATTAGACCTCCACAAAGGTTTTCTCCCTCTTTGTATTCTATTTTACTTACTGATGCTGGTGAACCTGAAAGTTATGATGAAGTTGTGCAGGTGGATACTAAGATTCAGTGGGACTCTGCGATGAAAGATGAAATGGACTCTTTGCTGAAAAATAAGACATGAGATTTGTGCAAGTTGCCTATAGGTAAAAAGGCTTTACAGAATAAATGGGTTTATAGGTTGAAAGAAGAGGAAGGAGGTAAGAAAAGATTTAAGGCCAGGTTAGTTGTAAAAGGATTTGCACAGAAAAAGGGAATTGATTTTGATGAGATATTTTCTCCTGTTGTTAAAATGACTTCTATTCGTACTATTTTCAGTCTTGTGGCTACTGAAGATTTGCATTTAGAGCAGATGGATGTTAAAACAGCCTTTCTTCATGGTGATTTGGATGAAGAAATATATATGGCTCAGCCACAGGGTTTTGAGGTCAAAGATAAGGAGAACTTAGTGTGCAAATTGAAGAAAAGTTTATATGGCTTGAAGCAAGCACCTCGGCAATGGTATCTGAAATTTGACGGTTTTATGCATGACCATGGATATAATAGGTGTCATTCAGATTACTGTATTTATTTTAAGAGGTTGGATGATGATAGCTACATTATTTTATGTCTATATGTTGATGATATGCTTATAACTGGGTCTAACATGCATCATATTAAGGGGCTGAAATGTCAATTAGCACATGCATTTGCTATGAAAGATTTGAGGGCAGCAAAACAAATCCTTGGTATGAAGATTTGCAAAGATAGGAAGAACAGAACATTGACGCTATCTCAAGCTGATTATGTTGAGAAGGTGTTGCAACGTTTCTCTATGGAGAATGCTAAAGCTATCAGCACACCTTTACCTGGTCATTTGAAATTGACTAAGGAGATGTGTCCCAAGACACAAGAAGAGGAGGATAAGATGTCTAAGGTATCCTATGCTTCAGCTGTAGGAAGTTTGATGTATGCTATGGTATGCACTAGGCCAGATATTGCACATGCAGTGGGAGTCGTTAGCAGGTATATGAGTCATCCAGGATTTGAGCATTGGAATGTTGTCAAGTGGATTCTCAGATATTTGAGAGGAACATCCAATAAGTGTTTACACTTTGGGGGCTCTACTAATAATTTACAGGGCTATGTTGACTCAGATTTGGCAGGGGATATTGATACCAGGCGGAGTACTACAGGTTATGTCTTTACTGTTGGTGGGGTAGCCGTGAGCTGGGTTTATAGGTTACAAAAGATTAATGCTTTATCCACTACAGAGGCAAAGTATGTTGCTGCTACAGAGGTAGCCAAGGAGATGATATGGCTTTAGTTCTTCTTGGAAGAATTGGGACATCCTTAGAAGGATAATTATTTGTTCACAGATAGTCAGAGTGCCATTCATCTTGCTAAGAATTCAGCTCTACATTCTAAGACCAAACACATACAGTTGCGGTACCATTTCATTCGGTCAGTTTTGGAGGATGGACAGTTAAAGCTGGAGAAGATACATACCAATGACAATCCAATAGATATGTTGACAAAGGTTGTAACAAGGGAGAAGTTGAACTCCTCTTCAGCTTCGGTTGGTCTTTTAGACTGAACATGAATAAAAGAACAGTAGATTCCAGGATGGTTTGATCCAGTAGGAGCCCCATGTGGTAGTGGTATTGCTATAGGATCAGTCTCCAAGTGGGAGATTGTTGTTTAGTGTGGAGCCTGATCAGTCCCCAAGTGGGAGATTGTTAGATTGTGGTGACTGATTAGGAAAGTACTGTACATACTTCATAAATAGTGGGGTTAAAAAAAAATTTGGGCAGTAGCCGACATGGTAGCCGACATATTATGGCCGACATATGGCCGACATGTTATAACCCTAAAGTGGTTTAATACTTGTATAAAAGGGCTTAGGGTTGGGCATTTTTCATAAGGTTGTGATACGAAATTGGTTCTTGCGGCGGTATTGAGCTGTAAGGGATTACGGATTGTAATCAGGTTGTAATCACTGGATTGTAATAAGATCGGACTTGCTGTTTGGTGGACGTAGCCCAGGGATTGGGTGAACCACATTAAATTTTGGTGCCTTGTGTTCATTTCTGTGTGTTCTGTTATTTTTTGTTATTGGTTATATTTGCATGTAGTTTTTATTTCTGTCTGTGGTTTATCCTAACAATCCAAAGGTATACCAAGTGAATCTCACATTATCAACATATCTAATCTATAACCTACAATCACAAGCCTCAAGAGCAATACTTACCACATATATACCAAGAAGCTCCCACTGCAATAGGTAATGTTAAATTTATAACTAATCCACTCACAACATCTCAAAGAAGTGAATCCATACAGTCTCAAAGATATCCACAATGCATAAATCAATAATATCCAAGAAAAACTCTCATAACAAGTCTCCAAAAATCTCCTAAGCTCTCCACAACCAATAGAAGAAAGAGATTAATTAATAACCATGTCATCTCTCACATGACATAGATAAGCACAAACTAGTGATCACAATCTCTAACCAATCTCAAATCCAATGTAAGAAAAATTGAACATCCAAGAAGATAACAAAGACCAAAGAGAAATCATGCAAATCAAAACTTGTATCATGTCCTTCTACACACACCTCTAGATGTAAATTGTGCAAGTATGATCTCCTCCATAAAGCTCCAACAAGAAGCCACAACAATACCCAAACTGTATGTCATGCCCAAAACTTGAAGGCAAAAACACACACACACTTTTTTTTTTTTGAATTAATAATTAAACATGCCCTAGGTTTGAAATGATTGATAATAGTTTTAGTACAGGTTCTTTACTTTACGTCTTAAGGTTATAAACATGAGGGCGATTACATCATTAAGATTTTGAAACTTTTTTTATTAGATTGATATCGATCTTAAGTTATACTATTTAAGAATTAAACATATCAAAAGATATTAACAATGTAAGTTACACTTAACTTTTGGCTAAATGATAAAAGAAACAATCCAACATTTTCTATTTGTTTAACATATGCTAACGTAATGGAACAAGATAATAGTTTCATAATGAGTTTGCTAAAACTTTAAATGTTTAAAATTTATACTAAATATATTAAAACAGATAACCTAAAACCAACTCACAATTAAACAACATAGTTATCAACTAACTTAATAATTAAAAGATTTTAAATTAATTTCAACGTAATACTAACTTAAAACTTTATTAAATTAAACTAAGTACACTTTAACAAATTAGAATATCATTTTAAAACTAATAATCTAAAATTATTAATAAATAACAATATATAAAAAGAAACTAACTAAACTAACATGCTAAAATAAAATAACTTGAAAATTTAAACTAATTAACTAATTACATTCTAAAAATTATCAACTAAAAAACAATTTTAATAGACTTAAATTAATATAAAATCTAATTAACATTTATTAAATAACTAAATTAACTAAATACTAAACTAGCTAATCTAATACCTACTAACTAAAACAAACTTATAAACTAATACCATTTACAAAACAAAACAACCTAACTACACCTACACTAACTCTACTTCCCCCTAAGCCCACCCTACTCCTAGGCCTGCCCCACCCCATGAGGTCCCCACATCCCAAGGCTGCGCGCTGCCCGAGTCTGACTTGGCACGGACTGTCCCTAGGCCTGAGTCTGGCCCAAGTGGGAGGTCAGCGCTACAACAAAGCTCAAGGTTGGACATAAGCAAGAAATCTGCTTGCTAGCATGTTAAATCAAATGAATTTAAATGCTTTTCCCCAACACATGCGTCCATTTCCAAATGATGAGGGGGGGATGGGACAAGGGTCAGAATGACGTCATCCCATGTGATGACCCAAGACTTACAAACCACTTTGTAAAAAAAACCCTTTAAAATATGCATTTCTAAGACTGACGCCCAAGGAGAGAAAGCTAGACATTGATGACATAAAGTTTTTATGGTAAGAAAGGATATTTAGAATATTTAAGTTATAAAGGTTTAATAACTTATGAATTTTATTAGATATCATTTATATATATATATATATATATATATATATATATATATATATATATATATATATATATATATATATATATATATATATATATATATATAATTTTATTTCTAATTTTAAACACTAATAGATTCTTAGAATATTCTCTGTTACAAAACAAGGATTATCACATTCTCTCATACAAACTCCAGCATCCTGTAGGTGGATTATTTGATAATTTGTCTACTCTCTCTCTCTCTCTCTCTTGAAACTCATTGTATATTTTTCTTTTGCAACTATATTACAAAAATAGGTGTATGCATTCTCTTATAAATTTCTAGTTTATTATTTCCATGAACCTCAAATGGACATGCATTTCAATGAAACCACATTACATGAAATAACCATCTACGTATTCATTTAACTATCTAATAAAACTGATGGATCAACATTGGAACAACATAATGACTAAACTAGTCTTAAGGCAATTGAGAAAATAAGAGATCAAAATGATAATGCTCCATTCCTTTTGAAGGGAGTATCAAAATACACAAAGTTATTTCTCTATCATGTTTTAATTTTAGCTTGGATCTCTTGACGTAATTCTTCCTACATGTTCTTGCAAATTTATTTTCAACACAATCAACCATGAACTAAATCATTTCAAACTTGATAAAGACACCATACATTTACATGGATTAGCAACATCTCTCTCTACAGTCCATATGAATAGAGGCATCACCACACATCACAAATTGAATCTTGTATAATTGAACATCATTGTTGCATCTTAACTTTGATACAAATTCATATGACAACATAGAATACGAAAATTTTAAGAGAAGTAAATTTACTCAATCACTTATTTTATTATCAACCTGATTCAAGGGCTCAGCCGGGAAAGAATCAGGAAGAAAACCCAGCTTCATTGCCATATGCAATAAGGTTTAAAATACAAATTTACAATAGGATCTCAATCCCAAATTTTAACAATTTTATCAAATTTTCTTCATGATCCAATCAAGGAGTTTGTTATATTTTCTGAATCTCATTTCAAGAACCATGGAGGAAACCAATAATTGATCGGGTGACAACCAAGCAGAACCAAGAGAAACATCAAGCATGCATTATCATACATGGTTTACACAATAAGATTCACAGTGAATCAAGACTAGGGAGAGGTGGATTCTTCCAACTGGAGAAGTCAAACACAACACCAATTCAGATGCCCAATCGGGGCCAATAATCAAGAACTTTCGTTCTTCCATTTAAACTTTCCATACTCATACCAGGTTTGTGCTGGCGGGTAGGGGCCCATAACACCCTACCCTTTATCCCTCTTCTCATCCTGAGAAGAGACTCTACACAGGTTGGAGTCCAACTAAATAGACCTCTCCCAAAATTGGTCACTTCTGCCCTCTCCTAGGGTGAGTAATACCAAAACACCCATGCAAGGAAGACTCAAAATTTCAAACATAAACAAGAAAGGAAAACAACCAAAAAGACATGGTTTACAAATCTTCCCAACATACCCACAACCATACAACAGTAAAACAACAACAAGGTAACAAGAACATGAAACAAAACATAAAAACTGAATAAGGGAGATGGGAGTTTCCTACCTTCACAAAGAGGTAATGGCAATGAACCAGTTTGAGTAGAGTATCCCCTTCCTTCCTTCAAGCTTCAAGAAAACTTCTCTAAATGTAGAGATTGGGTAACCCCAAACCACTAGACCAAGGAAGGCCTCTAAATAAGCCTCCAACTCAACCACCCAAAAGGAGCAATAACTATTTCCACCCACTAGCCACTCTAGAAACTCCTAACTCAACCTACACTATGGTTAAACCCTAAAATGAGGTGGGGTAAGACAACTCATGACAACCACTTGCAATTTTCGCACAAAGGCAAAAAGGGACTTTTTGAGTGCCCTCAAAAGTCAAAGCTAGGGGCTTAGGGGTTGGAAAAGGCCCCTAACCCATACCCATACCCTTTGGTTAGAATAAAAACATGTTAAAAGCCTTAGGAAAGAAGTTAGAGTCAAATAAACTCTAGGAATAGAATAGGTCCATCTAGCCATTCTAACTTGCAAATTAAGCACAAATCCGAATTAGGGATGACTAACCCTAAACAACACACTGAAGCACATAAACAATTTACGAGTGTCAAGCGACACTAACCAAAACATAGTTACGAACATCAGCATTTACTGAACACAGAGAGATACATACATACATCTCACAACACAATACATGAATTACGAACAACAAGGTTTCCAAAAATTAGCACATAGAGATCAGTTTTGTTCCTCCGTCGGTTTCCTCGACTAAAATATCTACACACTCATTGCACACACATCAGTAGTCCCAAAAATCACATGTACATATATACGTATCAAAAATTTACATAAATTGAAACATACATAAATCAGGGTTTCTTGCATCCTACTTATATCCTTAATCATAAAGATTCCAACTCAATGTGTTAATCCTACATTTTACTGATTTCGTCAACATACATATACATGAACATTAAATGAAAATCATCAAATATATCTGCAAATGACATCACACAACATGAAATAATAAAATATGTTCTAAGCATCAGTTACTGTCTCGACATCTCGAGTCGTGAATAACAAAATAAGGGTAATGTATCACTATGCTACGATGGGTCGGGGCGAGGCCTCACACTGTACCATATAACTAATCATGGATGTAAGCTTCTCACATGAAGATCAAACTCATAAAGCATTCCTAATCCAAGGAATATGCCCGATATAAAACCATCTTCGAAACTCAACCAGCATAACAACATACACAAATGGAGATAACCAATGCTAAACCATCTCTCAAATGAACCCTCCAGAACTAACTCATGTATCATAGCTTAATATCCATATCCATGAAAGACAAGCATAAGTAAAATGCACCTGAGAGAAACAATGGGCTATACCTCTCAAGTAGCAAAACTATCGAGTAGACCAAGAGTGAGGAATGAGAATGCTCATCAAGATATCCAAGTCTCCAACCAAGACTCAACTAAGAACAATCTCCTCTCAAGTCCATATCAAGTGAATGCCCCTCAGACTCTTTTGTTGAAACTATCAACCGTCCCAACAAATAATTCTCTAATCCAAGAGAAATCAGCATCACCACCTTCCCTAAGTATCCATGAGCACCTATAACCAATCAATCTATGCCAACTCCAAATGCAACATAAAAATATCATGAAATATCTAGCTTATGATCAATGTACTCAATACCAAGAAACTAAACCAAGATCAATGTCAAAGTTCCAACCATGACCTCAAGAGCATAAACATGGTAATATGATCTAACCATCTCAACCAAAGAGATAACATGTTCCATATGAACATACTATAGCATGTCAAAACTCTAAAATCATATCAAAAATATACCATGACATAAAAAATGAAACCATCCTCACACCAAGGATAACATGCCAAATGAAAGCATAAACCACACCTTTACCAAAAACTCCATGAATCCTCAAGATGAAACCATCTCCAAATGTCATAAAGAAAACCATCTCCACATACCATGAAGAACCATTTCCACACACCATCAAGATAACCAATAACCCTATGATTTCTCAAAATATAACCATCTTCACACACCATAAAGATAACCAAGTGCACCATGCAAATGTCAAAGATGCTTCTGTAACAACAAGATCTAAGACAAACCTCCAACATCTGCAAATACTCAATAAGTATATCAATGTCAAAAACTCTCACTTAACTATGGTACCAAGTCACCTACGACATCATAAAATCTATTTCCTACATGAAGATCCTCTAAGTCCATACACACAACCAAAGTGTCAATACCAAGTGAAACCAAAATCTCCAATCCCAAGAAGATACAAACCAAATCAGGAACTAATCATGCACTATCACTCCATCACTATCACAAGCTCCCACTAAATCATGTATCCAAGTTATCAATAACATCATTATAAAAAACCATCCTCTAACCATGAAAATCATCCAAGGCATCAAACTGTCAAAGAACTCAAAGTGCACATCATGAGCTCCTCAAAAGAAACCAAATAACCATGATCCTCAACCAAGAAGATATACCACCATAATAAAATTGGAAATCTAAGTCAATAAACATCAAGGATGTACCTATCGATCCAATCATATCATAGAAAAATTCATGGCACCATGATCACATCCATTAACCGAGAATCTAGCTCTCAATATGTCCAATCTGTCAGCATAAAATAGTCAACCATAATTCTCCACCATAATTGTACCTGGTAACAGCATCTCATCCATTCTATATGAAAAAAAATTAGCAAATCATGTAACTTAGGGCATAGACAACCCAAATACAAGCCACTAATCAAAATATGCATCAATAATGAAAGATCAATGGGAAAAGACATCTCATAGCCAAACAATAAATATAGCCTGTAAGTATAGACCGCTTACAAATCTACACAACATGTAAATTCAATAATTCATCATAAATATCCAAACCAAATATTGATAACCATATCATCACGAGACCAATCTAAAATATGAACTAAGTATACAATGATATCAAATCTTAAATCTCCAAAATATACAATGTCATAAACTCACAATGTTACCATAGTCAATATATACCATAAACTGTTTAGATTAAACATATCACCAAATAAACCATGCCAAACCTACACCAAATCTAAACCAATGTGTAGAGATCTCCAAGATCTTTCTATTGACTACTCAAAGTCCAAAATTTGACTTTGTATGCCCTAATTTATGCTCAAAATAAGCAACATCTGACTTTTAGGCTCTTAAAGCTTGACAAAATTTTAAAATCACATAACCAAACTTACACTAAGTTGTAGTTCTCTAAATTAGCTTTCCAATGCCTACAAGTCTGAAATTCGATATCCTAAGAGAAAGTTATGGTTGTTTTACCAAGACAAACTTTTTACCATTTTCACTGCAATTTTTTTTTTGTGATGAAAATTCCAACAGGATTAAATTTGACAACCATTACGGGCTAAAACTAAAAAATTCTTTCATTTCCTCTAAACATGGCCAAACTAGGGCATATTATATATCAAAATTTATGGAATCATCAACTCAGATCCAATGGTGAGGTTTTTTTTACCCAAGAGGTCATTTCTGCAAGCTCTTCCTAAAACCCTCATTTAAATGAAACATCTAAAAAATCCTTTTGACCAATAATTTCACGTGCCCAAAATATACCAACATTCCATCATATTAACAAACTCAAAATCTTTAGATCTACAATAAAAAACTCATATATCTTTCCCTTTCTTTTATCCTCTCATGCATTCCCATGGATTCAATCTAGGATTACAATAATAAAACTATAGCTCTGATACCACTTGTAAGCAAACTTGATAGAAATAATATAACCATTTCCACAAAACCCATAATCAATCTAAAATAAATAAGCAATTAAAATCCACATGCAAGACAATAGACAACATACCCACAAAATGTGACACAAGATATACCCTGGGAAACCCTCATTGAGAGAAAAACCCAACCTCCAAAACCATCCATCACCATGTATTATTCAAAAAAAACACCATTACAATAAAACCATGGAAGCCTTCAAAGCCATAGCTACAACCAAGAAATCCATGTGAACAAGTATGAATCCACACACCTCATGACATACTTCCAACCTTTACAAATGCTCCCTTAGCTAACCTGTCAAGCCTTGTCCCACTCAACTCTTTCTTTTTGCCTTTTGTCTTCTCTCACACCAACAACTACCCTTGTAGCTACTTATATGGTAGCAATTCCCACAAAACTACCAAGTGGAATTACATAAACCATGTGCTACCTAACCCATTGACCCCACATTTAATATTGAAAATTTAACTCTTTTTCCCAATATTAAATAATTACATGAAATATTATCACAATGTTACAATAGAACTCATCAAGTATATCTCATGGGAATCTTTACATGTTAAACATCCATCTAGGTGCAACATTGCATAATAAAATAAAATAATAAAATATAACAATACTATGCAATGTGAGCAACACCCATTATCTCAACAGCCTTCACCACCGAGTCCCCTAAATCTTCAGTTCAACTTGAGTTGCATCCAATGCAACCTAAGTCACAGTCTAAAGGACCTAAGTCTCAATTAGAAGGACCCAAGTTTCAGCCAATACAAATTGAGTCACAATCTGACATGCCCAAATTACAGATAGTGGGACCCGAGCATGATTCTAAAGATAATTTTGAGCATGGTGAATAGAGTGAAACAAGTTCTAAATTCAAGGAAAATGTGCCTGTACTTGCTAGATATGTTAGAAGGCATCATGCACTTGAAAAAATCATTGGAGATTAGTCCAAAGGCACAATGATAAGGAACAAATTAAAAGGTACATGTTTTCTTACTAAGTTTGAACCTAGAATTTCCAAAGATGCATTAGACAATGAAAGTTGGATTGAGGCAATGATAATAAACTACTATCATAATTAATGACTAACTTTTTTAATAACAAAACTACTAACAAATAAAAAAATGATGTAACAACATTAACATAAACTAATCTATACTAAACTAAACTAAATTACATACACATAATACTAAACTAACCTAACTTATAACAATGTAACTAACACTATTATTAAACATACCTACACTAACCCCCCCCATACTCTACCTTACTAACTAAATTTAAATAAAATCTAACTACATACAAAATAAACTAACTACGCACCCCAATCCACACACGTGGCGCCCTAAAACCCCAAGCACCTGCGTGGGACAGTGCCTTTCCCAACCCCAACTACCCATGCCACAACTACCTTCCTAAATTCCCATGCGCTTTAACATCCAATCTATGCGCTTTTACAAGCACTGACAAGGAGACCCTTATTTCTTACTCCACCACTGCTGACCTCAGGGGCGACTACCAAGGGAAAAGGCGACCCAAATTCAAGATAAGGATAGGCACATAATCATTCAATGCAGTCTCCAAGGTGGGTGACCCAAGGTTTAAAAGATAATCCTTTCACAATACATTCATTCACCATGCAAGTCAAACCACCGGATAAGCTAAAGCTACGAGTACAAATGGAAGGGGTACAGGGTGATGTCACCCTAGACATGATTTTCTGACTTTGTTTAAAAACTAAACATACCCTTCCAAAGAAAACTGGTGCCAAGGTGTAATGTCCCCATTTTAGCAGTTGACCAAGTGTGTGTGCGTTAGCCTTGTTCTACATGGTCCCGAGGGCTAACGAAGGGTTTAATGGGATCTTGGAGTGTTTTGGCCTAGTCATTTCCAGTTTGGGCCAAAACGAAGTTGATTTACTCAGTTTCAGGCATACTTACTATTTTTAGTAAGTCGGCAAGACACAGTGCAGGTCAATTTTGGTGATTGGATTCGATACTCCTCGGTGAGAGCTTTCCGATGAGCTATCACTCGCATTATTCGGAGTTCGATTGCTAATACATTTTAATGCCTGAAGTTTTATTAAAGTAACGTCTAATTTAATTGTAAAATATTAAAGTGTTACTTTAATATTTATTTTATGGTGATGTGTACCCAAGGGAGACATAAGGGGTATTTTAATATATATTTTATATTACACATCTTTTATCCCACATTGCCCATATGAGTTGAGCGGACCCGTGGGAATAGAATAAAAGGAAGCATCTGTGGCTTCATTAGGCAGGTTGAATATGAGAAGAAATTGGTGTGTGAGTTGCAGCTTTGTTCTTGGCATTTGAGGACGTCTATCCTCTCTTGTAACATTCTAGATGTCATTCCCTTGGGGTTTGGCCTTTGGAATTCTTTCTTATTGGCTTCATTATCAGGCAGTTTAGTTGCATTTCCGGCTACAGGCAGATTTGATATTTTGCTCATATCTTCTTCACTACTTGTCCGACGCTTATGCCGCTTGGAGGGAATGGTATTATGAAGGTAGTGGACTGATTGGAGGACAAAGTATTGTAGCAGCAAGTTCGTAAGCATGGGCTGGAGTATTATGACAATATTGCTGAAGTAATTAGTGAGTTGATAAATCTGTCATGTATTTGGTTTTATGAATTCTGAAAATAACATTTTATTAGCAGCAGTTCATTTCCACTTTGCATATTATTGTAGTTTCTTTTTGTTTATGTTGTATGATACCAATTCCATGCACGAAACACAACAAACAAATAAACGTTTGATTTCCAGAGTTATAAGGGGTTTTAAGAAGTTGAATGCAAACTGTTTGACATAATTCCTTTCAGCAATTTGGTTTAGTTAGTTGGGACATCCAAGGGTGTCCATTACACAAGGACACAAAAATTTAAGGCTTAAAAGTTAATTTGGTAAGAAGGATATTTTTACAACTTAGTGCATGGGTATAAGTTTCCTTTTGTTTTTTTAAGTGTTTTCTTTTCTTTAAAAAAATAAATTAATATTTCTATTATTATTTTTATTGAATTAGTAAATAAGTTTATAGAATATTTTGAGAATCTCAAAGATTCTCTATTACCAAAGGGGGAATAAATTTATTTCCCATACAAAAATCAGAGAGTATTTACTCTCTTGGAACATTTTGTTTTTGTCTTATTTTTTTTCTAAGAATAGATGTTGGATTTGATTTATTAACCAAGAGGGGTTATATTTTTTTTTGCAAAATAAATCTAATAGGACTTATTAAAAATTAAACAAAACAAGAATTTGAATTATCCATTTTAACCACAATGCAAGAATTGTTTTGTTTCTAATAATCACGAAAACGAAACCTTCATTCCTAACATAATTTTTTTTTGCTTTCAACATATAGGAAAACTTGAAATTTTTCCTAATTGAATCAACATCATTTTCATCCTATTTTTGATATGCATCCATATAACCAAAAATTACAATTAAATCTCATGAGAAGCAATAATACTCAACTACTATTTTATTGGAAAACCTGATTCAAAGGCTCATCCGGGAAAGAACCAGGAAGAAATTCTGGCATCGTTGCCATTACAAAAAAGTGATAAATATAATTTTCATAGGATTTCAATCTCAAATTTCCAACAATCAAATAAATTTGCTTGATGTCCCTTATCAAGGGATCTATATCATTTTCTGCAACACATTGCTAAGATCGTAGAGGGAACAGAATCTGATCAGGTGTCAAACAAGCATGACCAAGAGACAAAATCAAACATGCATATTCATACTAGGTTTTCACAACAGGATTTACAATGAATCAAAACTAGGGAAAGGTGGATTTTTCTAATAGGAGATGTCAGACACAACACCAAACTAGGTGCCCAATTGGGGCTATAACTCAAGAACTTCTATTCTTCCATTCTTACATGCCAAAACTCATACGTGGTTTGTGCTGATAGGTAGGGACCCATAACACCCTACCCTCTCTCCCTCTTCTCATCCTGAGAATAGACTCTACACTATTGGAGTCCAACTAAAAAGATCTTACACAAAATTGGCCACTTCTACCCTCTCCAAGGGTGAGTAATGCCAAAACACCCATACAAGAAAACTTCAAAATTCAAACAAGAACATGAAAGAAAAGCATTCAAGAAACATGGTTTCAATCTTTCCCAACATACCCACATACATAAAAGCATCCAAATAACAACACAATAGCATAAGCATGAAGAATCTGAACAAGGGAGATGAAGAACTCCTACCTTCACAAAGAGGTAATGGCAAATGAACAAATTGAGAAGAGCTTTCTCTTCCTTCCTTCAATCTTCCAAGACTCCTCTCTAAAAGTAAAGATTGGGTAACAACCAAAACTACTCCAAGAAGGGCCTCTAAATAAGATCCAAATTCAACCACCAAAAAGGGCAATAACTTTATCCACTCACCTATGAATCTTGAATTTTCTAACTCAACCAATCCTAAGGTTAACCACTAAGTAGAGTTGAGGTCATGCAACTCATAGTAATCACTTTCAATTTTTGCACAAAGGCAAAAATAGACTTTTTGAGTGACCTCAAAAGTCAATAAAAGGGGCTTAGGGGGTGGCAAATACCCCCAACCCATACCCATACCCCTTGGGTATAAACTTTTCATGTTTTAAAGCCTTAGGAATTGATTTGGAACCAAAAAAAAGCTAGGAAAAATTTAGGACCATCTAACAGCTCTAAAAATGCAGATTAAGCACTAATTTTGATTAAGGGTGACTAAACTTGATTAAAAAACAAATTAGCAAAAAGACACTAACTTAATCTAACTTAAGTCCAAAGGTTACACAGTTAACCCTAGCTAGCACGCTAAAAAGCATAAACAATTCACGAGTGTCAAGCGACACTAAAGAACAAAGTTATGAAACATAACATTTACTGATCACGGAAAGATACATTCATACATCTCACAAAATAATTAAGTTACGAACAACAAGGTTTCCACAAATAACACACAAGGATTAGTTCTGTTCCTCTGTCAGGTTTCTTGGCTAAAATATCCTACACACTCATTGCACACATCAGTAGTCCCATAAAATCACATGCACATATGTATATATGTATTAGGGAATCACATAAATTAAAACATACATCTATAAATCAATCAGGGTTTCTCTCATCCTACTCATATTCTTAACCATTAAAATCTCTTAATCATAGTGTTAATCCTACATTTACTTATTTGATCAACATACATGTTCATAATGCATTAAATGATGAACTCAAATATCTGAAAGTAAACATCACACAACATGAAATACCATAGCATAATATGTTTAGTGTATCCGATAGTGTCTCGACGTATCGATTCATAAGTATCAAAATAATAAAGTATCAACTATGCTACAAAGGGTCAGGGCGAGGCCTCACATTGGGGTCATTCCCCTATCTAAAGCTCACTAATCAAAAATTAGTGATGCAACAACCAAGCATTTTGAAGATTAGTCAAGTTGATGCAACATTGTCAAAGAAGATTGCATATGAATCGGTACATTAGGTACATGAAAAATACATTGATTGTTGTATTTGGCATGAGATGTCAAAGAGGGAGAGTTTAATGGCATATCAAATCAAAAATCTTGTATAAAGATCATAGGGAGAGTTTGTTGTTAGAGGAAGAAATTACAATCAGTGCAATCAAAGAAATCAGAGAACTCATTCCAGAGGGAGAGATTGATGTCAAAGGAAGTTCTCACTAATATAGGGAGTTCTCATAGATGAGAATCAGAATGAAGCTAAGGATATTATCCTTACTTCTATTTTGTTCTAAAATTTCTTTATATCATGACATGTTGTGTTGCCATCAATGCCAAAGAAGGAGATTGTTGAAAATAATTATGCAATTGTATGTTGTCTTTGATATTACACAAAATGTTGAGTCTTTACCGAGTAGTTAGAGATAGCCAAGCTCACTTGGGCATCGAAGGCAATTTCCTATGTATGCTGAGCATTTAGTGATAACCAAGTTTAGAGACAGTATTAACCAAGCTCAATTGGTTAATGAAGTAGATAATGTATTAACTGAGTTCAAATGGTTACCAAAGGAAATTTAGTATAAATTTAGTATTGACCAATTTGGGTTGGTTAACATTAGAACTCATGTTCTAATTGAATTGGGTTAGTTATTGAAGGGATTTTTGGTGTTGACTCAGCACTCAATTCTATATTAGCCGACTGTCAGTATATTAAGTATGATAAATCTATTGGTTAATAAAAGTCATCTTAAGGGTTAATATTTAATTGATTAAAAGATTATTCAAGCCAACTTGACAAGGTGAATCATATATATAAGGTCAAGTTGAGGATTGAATAGTGGAATTGAAGAAGATGAATCAAGGAAGAAAATTTGAAGGATATCTGTAAAGGGTAGAGAATCCAAGTTAACCAAGCTACAAAGAACATTTTGATCAAAGAGGATCAAGTAATCAAGCTAGAACTAAGATCTAAATCTGCAAAGTCAGTTACATCAGCAATCAGATCAAGTCATTATTACTCTCTAATAATTGTAGTAGCAAATCAAATCTTTTAACAAAGTTAGCCTAACAGCTATTTGGAAAATCCTCTAACAAGGTGGAATTTTTAGATTGATGTGTCTAAAGACCTCTAACAAGTTCACTCCTAATAAGGTGAATTAAATCCTCTAATAGGGTCACACCTAATAGCATATTTTTTAACCTTTAACAAGGTTGGCTTCTAATAGAACTCACTTTAGAAAAGTGAAAAACACTAACTAGTTGCAATTGGTGGTTTTCCCAAATTGGGTTTCCATGTAAAATCTTGGTGCCTCTTGTGTTCATGTTATTTCTTCTTTTTTTTGCAACTAAGTTAATAAAGGCTAATCACATTAATATATTAAGATCTTTGTGCTAACCGAGTGATAGTAATATATTCAATGTTAACCGAGTTATAGCAGAACATTTAGTGTTAATCGAGTTACAAGTTATTGGTTTTATGTTATGTTGACATCATAAAGGGACTTTTGGATTTTTTTTTTGTAGCAACTAATTTACCCCTCCCTTCCTAGCTACTCCGTTCCATTTTTGACGGCAATGAAGGACTATTCAAATCGATGCCCCTATAGAATTGTAGGCGAGAAATCTGACAACTTTCTGTACACACTTTTGCGTCTTCTCGACTAAAATATCTTGTGTATAGTGACATACACACCAAATTTTATTTTTGAATCTATAGTTGTGCTCACTTTCAAACCTCAACCATCCCACTGTGCTTTGGTGTTTTCCTCAATCTAGTCACGATATGTGTTACATTCCTTGTGATTTTGATTGGCTCATCTAACCACAACTTCATATCATGAATATGGCTCAAAACAACATGAATCCAGTCATCTTTGAATTTCTTCAAGAAATGCAAGGCATGTGTGAGACCCTTGGTCTCCAAATGTTTGTGTTCATCCTTTAGTCTCCCGTCCACACACAATTCATTATAACCTTTTCAAAGCTCAAAGTTGCTAATTTCACCATGTACAAATATCATTTACCAATGAAACCCTAGGTGGTATAAAAGGTAGTGCACCCAGCTTATCAATTTTTGCAGCAATTTTTGGGTATAATTTGTATATTGGTTCCTCACATACATCATTTTAGATCAATTTCATTGAATTTTTCTTTGAGTTCCTCTTACTGGTTGTAGAGCTTGAAGCCATTTTTTAAAACTAGGTTTTTGGAAAATAAAGCTTTTTCACTCCTTTCTTAGGTTACAACAAATTCCATTTTGCACTTTGATTCTTAGCCAAATTCTTACTTACAAGCTTCTAAATTCTTCAGATCTCACAATTTTCTCAAATTCACTCTTGTGCTCTAAAAATGTAGGGTGAATAAAATGAAATATGATTTCCTATTAAATATGCAAAAGTTACCTTTAACTATGCATTAGTGCACATTAAATGTTTCATACTATGTATTTTGTCATCTTTAATGAACTCGATTAGCACTAATTACTTGATCATGCTTCATTTCTATCACTTGGTTAACACAATAGAGTGTGATATACCATTTTGTCTTCTAGTTTTACTTGCTCGATCAACACTATCATCTTTTTGTTATTGATTGACTCAGTATGACTTGCTATTTATGTAAATTTCCAAACTTCATGAATTGTTCTTGTGAATCATATAATATGCACATGTAGAATTTCTTCCATTTCATTTTAGGACTGATGTAATATATGTCATTAGTAGTGCAATTCCTTACCTTCTTCTAAGGGTTAGTTGGAAGTGGAGGTTTCACCTAATCCATTGGATGAGGTGTCATGTGATGTCCACAATTTTAGAATAGATTTTAATAGAAAATAAGAGTTAAGAAATAATATGATCTATTAATATAGATAGAAAAATATATGATATCAAATCATTTAATACATATATTTAAATATAATATATATAATAATCTTATGAGATTTATAATATTAATGATAACAAATAAAGATATTGATTATAAATAATATCAAATAAATGATAATAACTTTATAATATTACCTACATGGGTTATATTATTAAATGAACATACTCAAGGATAATATTATAATTAAATTGCAATACAAATATGGAAATAAATAATATATTACTTAAAATATGAGAATTAAATATTATTATTAATATATAAAGCACATATATTATGTAATAGTATTAAGAATAATGATATTATTAATATAATATATGTTATGTTATTATTAATATAATTATATAATCAATATAATATAATTATTAGATTATGAAAAGACATGACTTTATAGAAGAAAACTATAGATATAGAATTTTCAAATTGAGAAAGAATCGTTGGGAAATATGAGAAATAAAAAGGAAAATATGAGGAATCAGTCAACAATCAAGACAAATAAAATATATTAGTGAAGAATTCAATAAGGGGACATTGCAAATGATATCAAAGCAAAGATTTTGCCAGCCTATAGAATCACCAACCTGTAGTATCACCATTAATACTATTAAGATTTCACATGAAATATTAAAAACTAATAGACTATAGAAGGTGTCATTATTCATTTGGAATTTGTATGTCCTCCACAAGAAAAATAATTTGTGGTCATTTTTACGATTCTAATAAAAAATATTACAACGGCTTCAAAATTTATCTAATATTATAAGCATTAACTACTATGCCAGTTGAGATGCAACTAAGTGTATTATAAATGGGACCGTGTCTTTGCCTTCAATCTAGTAAAGGAAGTATCCCAACCGATTCAAATATAAGTGACTAAAATAATATATTAAGAAATGTGAAGGATCTCACCAGTATAACAATCACACAACCTAGATATATAAAAGACTTATCTAATTAACTCATTCCAATATCACTCTGATTTTAAGAGGAAATTAGGAAGATAAATAATAGCAGATATAAGATTTGAAAGGGAGATGAATATCAATTCATTCATAACTTAAAAGAGGGGGTTGAATAGAAGAAATACAAAAGAAAAACATGTTAATAGTGCAAACAAAAATTGATAAGGAAACACAATCATTGATTATTGAAATATATATATTTTTGAGCTTATGGATCAAAGAAATAAGCAAGATCGGAAGGAGAGTACGATAACAATAAAATGAGTGGTTTAAAGACATAATGAAGAAGTCATGAGGATCACATATAGCAGAAATCATTATTCAAGTCGAGTTGATAAGCAATGGAATCAGTGGAAAACATATTAATTAACACTCGCAGTAAAATTCATATCATAGCAAAAGAAGAATCAATATGAAAAAAGGAAATGGAGAAGAAAATTATTAACATCGATAATCCATGAGAAGAGTTATAAGCAACCCCAACGATGATAATAAGGGCTACAAATAATCAAGATGAACTTATAATATTTGGATTCAATATCCATTTAATATATTGAATTGATTACTTGATGATGTGGTCTTCAATGCCACTAGCATCTTATCTCTACCACATAAGTTAGAGAGACATTGTTGCGGTGTGTGTGTGTGTGTGAACTACAAATGACCCTTAAAGCAAAACCCTATGTTAAAGAGTGACCTAGAAATAAATTCCAATAAGAGGGAACATAATGATAGGAAAGATCTATAAAAGATACGAAATAAGGAATGTAAAGAAAGTTATCTAAAAATAATATCAGTTGATTCATAAGCAATTTTGGTCAATCAGCTATGGAGGGAATCATCTCAAACTAAGTGGGAATTAAATGCTGTGAATTCAATATACAAAGATATCAAAATTAAAATATGAAGTTTATAAAATGCAAGGAAATAATGGAAAGCACTAATATGTATATGCAAATATTCTCCATGGACCATATGCATTGAGAAGCTAAGGTAATGTTGAGGACACTATGTAACTACCAAAAATTATAGCAGTGATCTAATGATTAAAGGTCCTTTATGCAAATAATATGTGAGAAAGGGTAGGACCACCAGCAAGGTCAATCAAAAGGAAGATCCTAAGTCCATCAAACACAAAGGAAATGGGAAGATTTGATTTAGAGATAGAATGTTATATATGTTTATTGAATTAGATTATTGCTTTACAAGATAACATAAGGCCTATGGTGGAATGGACAAGAGCTACATCATACAAGGGCACCAAGTAAAGCCTACGGTGGAATGGGCTTAAGTTACATCATACAAAGGCACTATCTTAGGATTAATGATCAAAGTGAGGTAATTACAATAAGGGGGAATGGTGAGGACCACTAGGTACACCACTCCATATGATATGGTACCAAGGGGGCTAGAGGATCTACCCTTGGGCCTAGGGTTGGGTAATAGGGTACCCTTTTGTATTTCTTCCTCTAAAAGAATGATATATTGATTTTCTAAATAGACCACCTTGATGGATGCTTAACATCTACCATCAAGGCCAAAGAAGTCAAAGTCCCGCTCTTGGGCTTAGTATGGTATTAACGTGAACCTAATTTATTATGACATACCTTTCATTGAAATTTATATATGAATGTATATATATACTAGTGATTTTGTGGTTATAGGGTGCAAAATCAAGTACAATAAGGAAGTAAATTTTATAATTCCTTTCTCTGATCCATAAAAATTGTGAATTTCGAAAGTTAATCAAAGAAATTGCATTATGTGTATTTACATCATGTATGCTCTACGGCTTCATACATCATATGTCTACATCGTGTATGTTATGTGCCTTCATGCATCATCTATCTACATCGTATATGCTTTGTGACTTCATGCATTCATGTGTCTACTTTGTGCTTGCTTCATGTATTTATGCATCAATATGTATATTCAATATATGCTTATGTTTTCTTTCATTGTATTTTCATGGATATTAACATTACATGTAGATGGTTTTATAAGTTATCTTTGCTTGAGGACAAGCAAATTTTGAGAGGGGAGGACTGTGATGTCCCCAATTTTAGAATAGATATTAATAAAAAATAAGAGTTAAATAATATGATATTAATATAGATAGATAAATATATTTTGATATATTTAAATATAATATATAGTGATAATATATATAATAATCTTATGAGATATATAATAATGCTAACAAATAAAGATATTGGTTACAAATAATATCAAATAAACAATAATAACTTTAGAATATTACCTACACGGGTTATATTATGAAATGAACATACTCAAGGATAATATTGTTATATAATTGTAATACATAAATGGAAATAAATAATATATTACTTTAAAATATGAGAATTAAATATTATTAATAATATATAAAGCACATTCTACAATTATACTCCAATGTTTCAGGGAAAAAAATTAATCCTCAAAAATCAAAAATCTTTCTCTTTAATACTAATAAAGTTATATCAAATAGAATTGTGTAGATTTTGGGATTTTTAGAGGACTTTTTACCTTCAAAATATCTTGGAATACCATTTTTCATGGGATCAAATAAGTTAAGTTATTGGACTTCTATCCTTGAAAGGTAGAGTAGTCACATGGAAAGTTAGATGACTCTCATTATCAAGCAAAATACTACTCACTAAATTAGTACTTTCAGCTATTATGAATTACTATCTAGCTATCCTTAAAGCTCCACCCTCAGTCCTATTAAAAATTCAAAATTTGATTAGAGGTTTCCTTTGGATGGGTAATATGACAGAAGATAAGAAAATCCCTCTTATATCTCTTCAAGACATGGCACATATTCCTATTGTAGGTGGAGTGGGAATCCATGACTTATCAAAGTGGAATGTAGCATTTGGCGACAAGCTAGTTTGACAAATGTACATCACGTTTTAGACCACCTAGTGTCAAATATTTATGCAACAAAAGTATCTAGATAATAATGATCCATCAAGAATACTCTCAATGCTTGATCCTCCAAAGGGGTTTGTAATTTGAGATTTTATGGCATCTTCAAGAGACATTGTTATCAAATATGTAACTTGGGAAGTAAATAGTGGAGACAAAGTTAGCTTTTGGAGACACTCCTAGAATGTCAACCTCCTTTGATCACATTTCCCAACACACAAGATCTTATATCTATTTCAGAATCTTGATGGGTGACTCGAGTTAATCACTTTATATCTGTAGTTTGCCTTTTCTCAACGAAAGTCATATGGAAGGAATCGGATCAACATGTGATATCCCCATTTTGGCATATAACTTAAATAATAATGAATATTATACAATAAGTTTATAATATTAAAATAATCAATAATGTATAAAATATTATAATTATACTAAGATGCAAATATAAATTGTTATATATCATAACAATATAATTATAAATATTAACTATACATATATACATGTATATATATATATATATATATATATGAATATTATTATATATCTATAATTAAATATTTAAATGATGTACCATAGATAATTAATACACACACACACACACATATATATATATATATGCTATTTTTAGTACTATAGTATATGACAATTATATCTTTGTTATATATTTAAATAATTACAATGATTCATATATAATATATAATCAATATAATTAATATAATAATATATAATAGTTACCTTATTAAATATAATTAACATTAATGAAAGGACATGTCTCTATGATATATATATATATATGATATCAATCATTGAGAAGAATAAGGTAGGGATTATTATCAAGACTTATAGGAATAAGGAAGCGAATAAGAAAATGCCCTAAATGAGGCATTGCAAGTGGTATCAGAGCATCTTTCTTGCCAGCCTGTGGAAAGTAGTTAATGCTATTAAAGACTAGGTTGCAAATGTGAAGCAAATAAGTGAAGTGGAGAAGGCTCAGATGAAGCTTGTTGCTGCAAAAGTTTTTTTATGTTTGTGAAAGCATTGAGACCGGCAAAATGTTGTTGATAAAACTATCAAACTGCATTAAGAATTCAGTGAATAGAAAATAATTAGTGCTAGAGTTACAAATATTGTCATGAATAACAAATATTTTCACGAATAATATCATGAAGTATTACATGAAATAGTAAATATACAGGGAAGGAACTATGAAAATAGTATACAAGGGCCAAAGTTTGACATATATGTAATAGTGGGCAAAAATATAAATGTCAAGCATAAATATTGTTCTCGTCAAAAGGCATCCGAAGACAAACCTTATTTTCAGTGAATAGTTCCTGACAAACAACCAGAGATCACATGTGACTTGAAGAAAATCAAGAAGTTGGAAGAATCATTAAATAAAGCCTTTGTAAATGCTAAAGCCTAAAATCACTGAGATTGTTAAGAGTGGTTGGAATGTTGAAAGGAAAAAATGCTCAACAAATTCATTTGATGACTAATAAAATCCTGACAAATCACCTCATGAAAAAACCATTTAGCCCGAACTCCTAAAGTCCATAATATCATTTAAAGGATCAATCCATACATAGAAAGTGCAAAGTAGGTTAGTGGACAACATTAAATTAGAGGCCCAGTTGTAGGCAGCTACATATCTTCTCTACCAATCAAACTATGAAGCTATGGTAATAGAAAGAAGTATTAAAAATTTGTGTGGGTACCCTTTGTGCAATAACCAATTACCACCCTATCAGAGAAAGGGCCACTACAAAATCCCACTTAAAGACCACAAAGTCTACAACTTACAAGAGATTTGGCTCTTCTATTTCTTACAATGCCTCATTAATAGTCATACTTTTTCTGATGCTCTCCAACTAGAAAAGAACTCATTTTTGAGCAAGATAAGATTGCCAAAGTTTTCAATGAGTTCGCTTGTCTGTCCATTAATGAGAGAAAAAAAGTAGGAGAATATTTCAGATCTCAATCTTAAACACTGATTAGGAGAATTTTTCTTCACAGTTGTTAATACACGAGCAAGAAGATGGTAGGGGTGAATAGCCTACAATTGTACTAAGATATCAAGGTGTTGGAAATATGATTGAAAAAACTCATTGTTGTTGAAGATCAAAGAGGGAGATTGTTGTAAAAGAATGTTTTCAATCATTGTTTTGTCATTAATGTCAAACCTACTATTTGATGCAGAGCCACACCTTGGAAAACAACATATAAAAATTTGAGAGAAATCTAACGGTTCAAACTTGAGATATTGACCACGCATCAGAGTACATTTTTCTGCAAAATATTGCTTCTTGCTATCTCTAGATAGACCTGAACTCAGACATGAATAACTTTTGAACCAGATCAAAAATCTTCAATCGCCTTGGTGAAGATGGGCATAATTAGGCCTATAATAACATATCCAAAGCTCATCAAAATCCAATAGTGCATTTGGGAGATATTCCAAACGCACTGAGACTGATTTCTGCAAACATATCGAATTCAACCCAAAAATAAAAACTTGTCTCCTTCCTCTCTCTTCCTCTCTAAAAATTGACTGCCTAAATAAGGAATATGAAACATCCCTATCCAAGAATAGGAGACTGTTTCAAAAATTATGAATATTCCTGCTGCCAACTATCTGTCCTTTTTTAGGATATGATTAGATTCTTAAAGCATTGCACACTACTAACTCCACTAAAACAAACACACATGGTCCTAAGTGGCTATATTTGGAGAGTTTATCATTTCACTCCTCCATTTATGCCACCCCATCATAGGACATTATTTTAAAACATAAAACTCTAAACTCACACACACAAACATTTCAAAATTTAGATTTTAAAATCAAAACTTTATGATATTTGCTTTGTACCCTGCATTTTAGTCATATTGCAAGTTGTCTTCCTGTCGCCACCAAACTTCCTATCACAGACGTGCTCCTGCACCATACTCCCAAATTTCAAAAGTTTCCAAGTCCCTTGGAAACACCTACAAAACAAAGCATTAGAAAAACATATGTATCCCTTCATCTTGACTTTTGGTTTGTACTTTTCCTCCATTAGAAAACTTGGCCTTTCTTGAACTTGTATCATTTGAATTTTCTCTTTCTCTTTCATCTTTACCTTTGGTTTGTTTTCCATTGGTAAGATAAAAATTATTTGTTGTTCACTATGCATCCACTTCATCATATTCTGAATTTGTATGGCTGCTACATACACTTGTAACTTCATCACATTCTGAATTTTTATTATTGTTGCATACACTTGAATTTTTATTCTAAATTTTATGTCCTGAAAATAATTTGTTGCCCTGTCATAAATATATTCAGCCTCATCTTCTTTGTCCATAACATCATCTGATACCTCTTCTTTGAAAACTTCTTCATGCTGAGTCTCCATACTACCACCATTGCTTTGCCATTCTCCCATGATGGCTGTAAACTCTTCCCATAAATCAAATTCTTCTTCAGAACTTGCTGCTAAACAATCTTTATCTCCATCCTCATGTCATTGCTCTTGACATTTCACTACATCATGCATTTTGAAGGCTTCATTATTTTCCTCCAAACTCTCTTTCATAGGAGTACCTTTCAGAATTGTACTCATCTCTATTTTCAAAGGACACATTATTGTTCCAACCATAACTTTATCACACTCAAATCTCATAGGACTTTCCTCTTTATTCTTCTCATCAACATTTACTTGCTGCAATTTATCTTCTTTCTACTTTTCAGGTTCTTTCCCTTCCAAAGGACAACTTACATCTATCATTGTTGAGATTTTTGTACCAAGTTCACATACATCTACACTCTTTATGGCTGCCTTCTCTGTAGTTTCATTTGCCTCTACCAAAACTTCTTTCACTTCCTCTTTCACTTCATCATGCATTGGAAATGCTATCCTATCAATAAGACCTATACTTCTTGATTCCTTCCATGTTGTATCATCCTTCAATGGAAGCAAAACCATCTTCTTCTCATTCTTGTTGACGGTATATGTGTTCTCTCTACAATCATATATGGTTGACCTGTCATATTGCCATGCTCTTCCCAAAATCAAGTGACAATCTTTTAAAGGCATAATATCACATTCAATGGTATCAAAATATGGTCCAATGTTAAAAGAAACATATGAATTTTCAAAGACATCAATCCACTGTTCATCTCCTAACCCATAAGCTCTGTAAGGTAAATCATGAGGTACTCTTGGAAGATTTAGTTTCTCAACCATTTCTACTGAGATTATATTTTCAAAGGAACCACTGTCAACTATAACTTTGCATACCTTATTCTTGCACTTGCACTTTGTTTGGAATATAGAATGTCTTTGGCTATAGCTTTGTCTTTTTGCTTCTTCTTCTTCCATTATGATGCAGAGCTACACTTTGGAAACCTGTCGTGGATATACTCAACTCGAAGGGTTGCTTCAAAGGCTCAAACTCATCAATCTGGAAACCTTCACAAAGGCTCTAATACCAAAAATGATGCAGAGCCACACCTTGAAAAACAACATATAAAAATTTGAGAGAAATCTAACGGTTCAAACTTGAGATATTGACCACGCATCAGAGTACATTTTTTTGCAAAATATTGCTTGTTGTTGTCTCTAGATAGACCTGAACTCAGACATGAATAACTTTTGAACCAGATCAAAAATCTTCAATCGCCTTGGTGAAGATGGGCATAATTAGGCCTATAACAACATATCCAAAGCTCATCAAAATCCAATGGTGCATTTGGGAGATATTCCAAACGCACTGAGACTGATTTCTGTAAACATATCGAATTCAACCCAAAAATAAAAACTTGTCTTCTTCCTCTCTCTTCCTCTCTAAAAACTAACTCCCTAAATAAGGAATATGAAACATCCCTATCCAAGACTAGGAGACTGTTTCAAAAATTATGAATATTCCTGATGCCAACTATCTGTCCTTTTTTAGGATATGATTAGATTCTTAAATCATTGCACACTACTAACTCCACTAAAACAAACACACATGGTCCTAAGTGGCTATATTTGGAGAGTTTATCATTTCACTCCTCCATTTATGCCACCACATCATAGGACATTATTTTAAAACATAAAACTCTAAACTCACACACAAACATTTCAAAATTTAGATTTTAAAATCAAAACTTTCTGATATTTATTTTGTACCCTGCATTTTAGTCATATTGCAAGTTTTCTTCTTGTCGCCACCAAACTTCCTATCGCAGACGTGCTCCTGCACCACTATTTGTAGGGATAATATTTTCTTATAAGATCCAAGTACTATCACTTAGTTGATTGATGAAGAGGATTTGATCAACAAGATGTAACAAGAGTACCTAAGGGAAAGGTTGAGTTATGATGTTGTAATGAAGTGCAAGGATCAATTAAGACAATGGTTAAGTAATGTATTGATGACATACTCAAGGATATAGAGGTTGGTCACACTTAGAAACATTGGAGGAAGAAATTGTAACAAAGTTGACTATAAAGCTTGAACTAAGATCATTAGTGGGTTCTGAGCAAGTTAGTTGAAGCTGAACAAATTCTTAGTAGAAGTTGAGTAACAGACAATTCTAATGTCTGTCGAGTGATCTTCATGTGTCGAGTGAAGATCAGGTGCGGAGCATCAGAAAATTTTTAGTTGGTTCTAAGTAACACAGTATGTGCCAAGCACCTGTATTTCAATAGTGCTGAGCTACTACATTATTTCAAATGATGAAGATTCACCAAATCTAAGTCGACATAGTGGTTACATTGAATTTTGTGAATGAGTTGGAAGATAAGGATGATGAGTTGGTGGCACAAAGTCCTATGTAAATCATTTTTGGACAAATTCTAAAGGATTATTCAAGAAGTTTCGAGAGGAAATAGAATATGGGTTAGATGCAATGAATCCTACCTAATCCATGCGAATTGAAATTGGAAATGGAAGAATCAAGCACGAAAAGGTACTACAAGACTTCTATTTAAGAAGTCATACACCAAGAAGCAAAGAGCTATTGATACTATTGTTATTGAATAGCCAAATCTGTGAAGTGATTAGAAGGGTGTCAAGAAGGAGACATCTAGAAGAAGGAAGAGCACAGAGGCTCTACTTCTATGAGTGGTCATGAAGAGATGATTGCACTGGTACATTGAGTGTGGAGACTCAAGGAGACAAAGCTTGAAAGAAGGGCAAGTTGTCAAGTGTTGCAAAGATTGAAGGCCAGGCAAGAGTATGAGCTGAGAAGTGATCTGAGATCTCCAAGATAAGTTGTATATTGTAGTCAGGTCAAGATTTTTTAATACTCTCTAGCAATTGTATTAGATCTAAAAATCTTATGGACTTAGGTTGGCCTAACAACCATTTGTAAATCCTTTAACAGGGTAACATTCCAAGTGAATGTTCTAAAGTCCTCTAACCAAGCCTGGTTTTAACAAGGTGGTTAAATCCTCTAACAAGGTCACATTTAACAGTGTGTTGTAAGCCTTTTACAGGGCATCACTTCAAAAGAGTGAAAATTGAGTAGCACGTTACTGGTGGTTTTTTTCAAATTGGATTTCCATGTAAATCACTGTGTTATTTGTTGATTTCTTATGTGTTAATGCTTGCATGTTGATTTGTAGTAACTTGCTGATTATATAAGTTAAAGTTTGGATGAATGAATGGTTAAATGGGTTCACTATACTTAGTGAAAAATTTGAATAGGACATCTGGACCTTGAATAACTGATTCACCCCCCCTCCCCCTCTTAGTTATTCTAAATAATTTCTAACAATTGGTGTTAGAGCCATTTGCTGATTTAGTTTCAAGGTACTAGAAGCAAGAAAGATCAAGATGTCCAAGAGAGAAGTTCCCAAGCTCAATAAAGATAACTTTGCTGCATGGAAGAGTTTGATGAAATTGCACCTTGGGTCAATAGGTGACTATGCACAAACCTCAATTGGAAAAAAATATGTAACTCTAGCAGGACCTCTTACTACAGATGATTTGAATAAAAAGGAGCATAACCAAGCAATGTTGGAGATTGTCTCTACACTCAGCTATGTAGAATATAATGATATCAAAGACTATGACACTGCATTCAAGATGTGGAAAACCTTATCAAAAATCTATGAAGGAGATCAGAATGTTCAGAGAGTAAAGAGAGAAAGCTTAAGAGAAAATTTTGATGACATGAAGATGGAGGAAGGTGAAAATGTTGCTCAATACACTACAAGAATGAAAGAAGTGGTGAGTGCAATAAGAAGTATAGGTGGAAAATTGAAAGAAGAAGTAGCTATCAGCAAATAGTTAAGAACTCTACTCCCTATCTATGCTATAAGAGTTTCAGCCATCCAAGAGTTGAGGTGTGTACAAAGGAACACATTAACCTTTGAAGGAATATAGGGAAGACTTACTACATTTGAGCTATCCAATTTTGACAACTATAGACCTAAGAACCTTGAATCTACTTTCAAGGCCAAGATGACAATAAAAGATACTAAGGAGGACACATCAAGCAAGAAAAGAAGAAAAGGAAAACATGCATCCAGTGATAGCAGCACAGATGAGGAAGATGTGGAATAGTTAGAAGCACTACTAGCTAGGAGATTCCATAGAGGTAAAGAAAAATTCAAAGGTAAGCTACCTATCATATGTTTCAATTGTAATGAAGTAGGTCATATAGATACAAGATGTCCATAGAAGAAGAACTACAAAGAAGGAAACAAGTACAGGAACAAAAGAGAAGACGACAACAAAGAGAAAGGCAAGAGATGCTACATTGTTGAAGAAGACTCTAATGAGAATGATGATGAAGTAGTCTATGTAGCCATGAAGGATGAATTAGACAAAGATAAATATGAAGCAACAGCATTGGTTACCTGTGTGAACAAGAATGACAAGTGGATCATAGATAGTGGATGCTCACATCACATCACATGAGACAAGAGTAAGTTCATTACCTTTACTCAATATGATGGAAATAGTGTTAGATTTGGTAATGATGCCCCATGTCAAATCAAAAAAAAAAGCTCTATTAAAATTATAGAAAAAATTTCATGTGATAATGCATACTATGTTGAAGGATTGAACTATAACTTGTTGAGTGTATCACAGTTAGGCAATGTAGGTTGCAAAGTTGAATTTGGAAACAAAACTTCCAAGATCTATGATACTGATGGAAATTTGATAGGAAAAGGTGAACAAGTTAGGAGTAATCTATTTTACCTAGATATGGAAGATGCAACATGTCTTGTCATTAGAATGGATGGTGTGTGGTTGTGGCACAAAAGGTTGTGTCATGTGAACTTTGATAATCTGATTAGCATCAGTAAGAAAAACAAAGTCAGAGGGTTGCCCAAGTTAAAGAAACCTAAAAACACAATGTGCAAGAAATGTCAATTAGGAAAGATGACTAAGTCTAGTTTCAAAAGAAAAACATACACTTTCAAAAAAGTACTAGAGTTAGTCCATACAGACTTATGTGGCCTAATAGAAGTGCAAAGCTACCTGGGAGATAGATACATAATGCTACTTGTAGATGATTATTCCAGGATGATGACTATTATGTTCTTAAAGTAAACAATTGATGCATTTCAAATGTTTAAGTGGTATTTGGCTAGAATTGAGAAGGAAATAGGAAAGAATCTAAAATGCCTAAGATTAGACAGAGGAGGTGAGTTCACATCAAGAGATTTTGAAACATTCTGCAATGACGAAGGTATCAAGAGGCAAACATCAGCACCAAGAACTCCACCACATAATGGTATTGCTGAAACGAGGAATAGGTCAATGATTGACTATGCTAGAACCTTGATGATGGAGAAAAATTTTGCACTAAAGTACTCAAGAGAAGTTGTAAGTACTACAGTCTACACACTAAATAGAGTTCAAGTCAACAAAGGTACAAATGCAACACCTTTTGAATTATGGTATGGTCATTCACCTAATGTTAAACATTTCAAAGTATTTGGTTGTAAATGCTATATTCTAAAAGATACAATAAATGGCAAGTTTGATGCATAAAGTGATGAAGGCATATTTCTTGGATACTCCACTAAAAGTAAGGCATATAAGTGTTTGAATGTTAACATTAACAAAGTTGTGAAGAGTGCAAATGTAAATTTTGATGAGCATGTAGAAGTTTAGGTTGATGAGTCAAAGAAAATAGATGATTATAGATCCTTTATATACTTCTATGAAGGAATGACAGTTGAAGACAATGCTGCAAATCAAGTTGGGAATCAGCAAAAAACTTCAGTATCTTTTGAGTCTCAGCCTATGAATTCCAAGCTACATTCAGAAGCCGAGATGCAGAATGCAAAAAATGCACATTCTAATTTTGGAAACAGTATGTAGAAAAGGGATGATGAAATGCCAGATGAAGAAGAACAAAATGACTCTGAAGCTGAAGGATCAAACATGGAAAGAAGGACTGAACCCAGATTAGCCAAGTATGTAAGAAGACATCAACCTACAGATCAAATCATTGGTGATAAGAATGCTAGACCAATGACAAGGAATAGGCTTAGAAATGAATCATGTTTACTAAGCAAGGTTGAACCTAAAATAGTGAAAGATGCACTACAAGATGATGACTGGTATAAAGCCATGAAAGAAGAGATAGATCATATTGAGAAGAACAAAACATGGTCTCTAGTTCCTAGACCAGCTGATAAAAATGTGATTGGTATAAAATGGGTGTTTAGAAACAAACTAGATGAGAATGGTGGGATAACAAGAAACAAAGCCAAACTAGTTTGCAAAGGCTATGCACAAGAAGAAGGATTGGATTATGGAGAGACTTTTGCCCCTATTGCAAGAATGGAAGGAGTAAGAACATTACTTGCATCTTCTGCATATAAAGGTTTCAAACTCTACCAGATGGATGTGAAGTCTACTTTTTTGAATGGTATACCGGAAGAGGAAGTTTACATAGAACAACTACAGGGATTTATTGATGAGAAGAAAAAGGACATGATCTGCAAGATACACAAAGCACTTTGTGGATTAAAGAAAGCACCTAGAGCATGGTATGAGAGGTTGCACAAATATCTTGTGAAGATAGGATTTGAAAGAATAGATGACATAAGCAACTTGTACATCAAAGCTAAGGAAGGTAAAGACATTTTGATATCAGAAATATTTTTTTATGATATAATATTTGGAGGAAAAGATGTTTTATGAAAATATTTTGCTGATCAAATGAAGCGTGAATTTGAGATGTCAATGTTTGGAGAAATCAAATTCTTTGTTGGACTACAAGTACATCAGTTGAACTATGGCATATTTGTAACTCAATCCATATACATTAAGGAAGTACTCAAAACATTTGGGCTAGAAGACTCAAAACTAGTTAGCACACCAATAGTAACAGGCCATAAGCTATCCAAGAATGATGAGTCTGCTGAAGTAAATCAGACATTATATAGGTCAATGATTGGAAAGCTGCAATATGTTGTACATAGTAGACCAGACATTGCATTAGCTGTTGGAATAGTGGCCAGATTTTTTGCAAATTCAAGAGAAAATCACTTGATGGTAGTGAAGAGAATATTGAGATACCTGAAAGGAACTTATGACTTTGGTTTGTACTACAAGAGAAGTGAAAAATTTGAACTGAAAGCCTACACTGATGTAGATTGGGGAGGTAACATTGATGATAGAAAAAGCACTAGTGGAGGAGCACTTTTCTTAGGAAAGAGGTTGATCACATGGACTGACAAAAAGAAAAGCTACACCTCACAGTCCATTGTTGAAGCTGAATATGTGGCAGCTGCTATAAACTGCACCAATATTGTATGGATCAAACATTTGCTACAAGGTATGAAGGAAGAGGTAATTGAGCCTGTGACACTTTATTGTGAGAATACAAGTGCCATTAATATATTAAAGAATCCAGTAATGCATTCTAAAACTAAGAATATTGCAATCAAGTATCACTATGTAAGCGAGTTGGTCGAAGACAAACAAGTGAAGATGAAATATATTAGATCAAAGGAATAGATTGGTGATATCTTCACAAAAGCACTACCAAAAGATGCTTTTGAGTATCTTAGAGGTAAGTTAGGGGTGATACCCCTAGCCAAGGCTACCTAAAACAAAGCCAAGTATGCCCTACATCAAATAAGCTGAATATTGAAGATTTTATACATTGATGCAAAGGATATTTACTTTGGGATCCATGCCTAAAGTAGTAGAAGTGTTGAAATTTTAAATTAGTCATAAGCAAGGTGATAGAGGGAGACATTGAATAAACCTATAAAATTTGCACTTGCATATTAAAGATGCTAATATGACTTTGGCATTGTTATCAAAGAGGGAGAAGTAGGCAATTGATCAACAACTGTTGAAGATAAAGGATCAGAAAAGAAGGAGAGATAGCAAAAAATTGATCAAATAAAGATAGAGGGAGATTTTAGAGGTTAATTAGAATAGCAAAAGATGAGCAATATAGAGGGAGAAAGACAAAGAACAAAGATACAGCAGCAAAGAGGGAGAAGCTGAAATGAAACAATCGGAATAGTACAAGGAGATGTGATGTTAGAATTTACTTTTTGGCATTTGACTCACTATTCTAACCTAGCTAGCATTTGGTTGAATAGTTTAGTATGATGGTTGATTAGTTTGGTTTGCCATCAATGCCAAAGAGGTAGATTGTTGAAAATCTAATTGAAAAAGCTCATTGTTCTTGAAGATCAAAGAGGGAGATTGTTGTAAAAGAATGTTTTCAATCATTGTTTTGTCATTGATGTCAAACCTATGGACTTAGGTTGGCCTAACAACCATTTGTAAATCCTTTAATAGGGTGACATTCCAAGTGAATGTTCTAAAGTCCTCTAACCAGGCCCACTTTTAACAAGGTGGTTAAATCCTCTAACAAGGTCACATTTAACAGTGTGTTGTAAGCCTTTAATAGTGCAGGCCTTTCATAGGGCATCACTTCATAAGAGTGAGAATTGAGTAGAATGTTACTGGTGATTTTTCCCAAATTGGGTTTCCACATAAATCACTGTGTTATGTGTTGATTTCTTATGTGTTAATACTTGCATGTTGATTTGCAGTAACTTGTTGATTAGATAAGTTAAAGCTTGGATGAATGAATGGTTGAATGGGTTCACTATACTTAGTGAAAAGTTTGAATAGGACATCTGGACCTTGAATAACTGATTCACACCACCCCCCACTCTCAATTATTTTAAATAATTTCTAACACAAGGAAGGTTTATGAGTGAACATAATTCAAAGGATCAAACTTAAGATTTAAAAATTTTGATTCCGTTGAATATGTGTACATTTTATTATAGAAAAATAATTATATACTATATGATCTAACATTACAATGTAGTAAAAGAGGAATCAAATTTAACAAGTATAGAAGAAAAGAAGTGGATAAAACGATGGAAGAGATGGAAAAGCTTCCAATAAAATTTAACTTATAATATAAGTGCTACCACTTATAATAGTTATAATCATTATATAGAGAAAATCATAAAAATAAGGATTAAGGGGAGAAGCTGATTAGGAAATAAGATGGAGCAAGGAAACGAAAGGTAAGAATAGACGTCAAATACATTTTAAAAATGAGGGTGGCTCACTCCAACCCATATATGCAAATGGTTATAAATGAAGAGTAATTACAAGCTCATAAAGAACTTGTTTATAATAAAGGGCCACCAAATATGAAGACTCTTTAAAATCTAAAAATTATAGGGAGGCCATTATGTGAGGTATGTGAATTTTTTTTATATGTTTTATTAAAGAAGGAAGCTAACATTTTAGCTAAAGATATTTATTATGTTATTTTGCTTTGATAGTCTTGATAATTTTATATTTATAAAAAGATTATTATAAATGTTATAAGTATAATGCTATGTAAAGATTTTAACATAGAATTGTAAATGATATTTTATTATTAACTTGAATATAAATACAAACTATTTTATATTTATTTTTATTATATTTGTGACATTATAAGAATATGATATTAAACATTTTTTGATATTATTAATATTGAAACTTATAATAATTAGTGAGTTAGATTACCTCCAAAGTAGACCCCCTTGATGGATGTCAAGTGTTGCCATCAAGGCCAAGAGGGCCAAAGTTTTTCTATTGGGATTAGGTAGGATATTTAAGAAGAAAAAGATTTCCATCTAAGTAGATCACCTTGGTGGATGCCAAAGTGTTTTTGTCAAGGCCCAGAGGACCAAAGTTTTTCTCTTGGGCTTAGATTGGGAAAAGAATGTTAAGATGGACATCTAAGTAGGCCACATTGATGGAATGGTAGAATATTTCCATCAGGGCCAAGGAGGATAAATTTTCACTATTGAGCTTAGATTGGTCAAGTTAAGAAAAATTTGACATCATGTCAACTTAATTCAATTAGCAATCTACCAAGTAGACCACCTCATTAGATGATTAATGTCTTCCAATGAGATCAAAGGGGCCAAAGTTTTGCGCTTGGGCTTGGTAGGATATTGGTTTAGAACTAATTTATCATGACTCATCTTTTATTTGGAGCTATATATGTACATGCTAATAATTATTTGTGCTTGCAGGATCCATGATCAAAAAGTGTACTGGGGAAATATATTTTGTAAATCATTCCCTTTACTATACTTCATTGTGAGAAATAAATTATAAAGAATTGATAAAGAATGTATGGTGTGTCTGCATCATGTATACTTCGTGTCTTCATTCATTCATGTGACTACTTTGTGTTGCTTCGTGTTTTCATGTGTTAAAGATGTATATCTCAAAATTCTTTTAAGTCTTTTATATGCAAAAATGTTTTGTATCTATAAAAGAGTTTGTTTATGAAATTATTTTTGCTTGAGGACAAGAAAATTCGAGAGGAGAGGACTATGATATCCCCATTTTGGCGTATAAATTAAATAATAATGAATATTATACAATAAGTTTATAATATTAAAATAATCAATAATGTATAAAAATATTATAATTATACCAAGATGCAAATATAAATTGTTATATATCATAACAATATAATTATAAATATTAACTATATATATATATGAATATTATTATATATCTATAATTAAATATTTAAATGTTCTACCATAGATAATTAATATATACATACATACATATATATATATGCTATTTTAAGTACTATAGTATATGACAATTATATCTTTGTATATATTAAAATAATATTATTATAAATAATTAAAATGATTCATATATAATATATAATCAATATAATTAATATAATAATATATAATAGTTACCTTATTAAATATAATTAGCATTAATGAAAGGACATGTCTTTATGAGATACCATATGTATGTATGTATGTATGTATGTATGTATATATATGTATGTGTATATATATATATATATATATATATATGTATGTATGTATGTATATATATATATATATATATATATATGTATGTATGTATGTATGTATATATATATATATATATGTATGTATGTATGTATGTATATATATATATATATATATATACATACATACATACATACATATATATATACATACATACATACATACATACATACATACATACATACATACATACATACATATATATATATATATATATATATATATATATATATATATATATATATATATATATATATATATATATATATATGTATGTATGTATGTATATATGTATGTATATATGTATATATCTATGTATTTATGTATGTATGATATCAATCGTTGAGAAGGATAGGATAGGGATTATTATCAAGACTTATAGGAATAAGGAAGCGAAGATGCCCTAAACAAGACATTACAAACATCCTCTTTCTAAACAAGACAGAGATTATTTTTTATCAATCTTAGATAATAATAAAATAAGCCTTCCTTTCAAATTATGAAGACAAATTGTTGTGGGCCCCAGCCAAAGGATGGAAACTACTCAATTAAAGAGGGATATAAGCTTATCGAAAGAATTCCTTCTAGAAAAGAGTCCTTCACGAGTATATTCTTTTTTTTCAAACAATGTCGTACTATCAAAAGTTGGATGCTTTGCATGGCTTGCAATCAAGCATATGTGATAGAATAGAGAGAATAAATGTTTCTCTAGCCTTGAAATTTGTGTTATGTAATGATGAATATGAAACAAGTGATCATCTTTTTGTGCATTGTCTTTTTTCCTATCAATGTTGGACGTTCTCAAAAAATTAAGTTTCTTTACCCCTCTTTAGAATAAAATATGGGATATTTTCCAAGCATGGTTGACCCTCCATCCTCAAGCCTTGTTTGAAGAATATGGAAGTGTTCCCCGACATTAGTCATATGGGCTATTTGGTGGGAAAGAAATAAGCAAATCTTCAGAAAAGAATCTTCCTCTATCGATATAGTGTTAGAAGGTATTGAAAAGTCAATTGCAAAAGTAACTAATGCAAGTCTTAGTAGATGTAAGATCAATCTTGTTATCACATCTTGGGATGAAAATGTCCTTTGAGAATGGAAAACACTATTTATTCTCCCAAAATGGGGTTTAGCAGAAAAATTCAACCTAAAATAGACTAGTCTGATGTACATTGGCATCCTCTGAACACAAGATATGTGAAGCTCAACTTTGATGGAGCTTCTAGAGGAAATCTAGGTAAATCAGGGCTAGAGGCATGTATTAGAGATTGTAATGGTGTCATACCCAAACTACGAGGGCAAAAACTCACACAATATTTTTTTTTTATAATATGATCGACAAAGGTTTAGATGTTTAACTACAATAGAGTAAAATGACAGAGGGGTTTAAGAATCAGATTACCAAAGGTACAAAGAAGTTGCATGCAAGATCACCATTGATATTTAACAGGGTTACATCTCAGTTTGAACACTTCGTCAAAGAGATTATTTGATTGAACTAAAAGTCTCTTAGCAAATCCATTAATAAAATTTAACGACTAATCCATTTAATAAAGTCAAAATCTATCAATTGTTTTAATGATACAATTTAATTACGAGTAATGTACAAGGGCAAAAACTCACACAATCTTTTTTTTTTTTTATAATATGATCGAAAAATGTTTAGATGTTTAACTACAATAGAGTAAAATGACAGAGGGGTTTAAGAATCAGATAACTAAAGGTACAAAGAAGTTGCATGCAAGATCGCCATTGATATTTAACAGGGTTACATCTCAGTTTGAACACTTCGTCAAAGAGATTATTTGAGTGAACTAAAAGTCTCTTAGCAAATTCGTTAATAAAATTTAACGACTAATCCATTTAATAAAGTCAAAATCTATCAATTGTTTTAATGATACAATTTAATTACGAGTAATGTACCACTAACCCTAAAGATGATCTAATTAGCTAGACCCTTTCATTAACTTTTTAACGCATGCTAACTACGTTTAAAAACTAGAATCCAAAATCTACTCTAACTTATTCACTTATCATTTACACTTGAAATCGATATCTAGAATAAATTCAATAATCTATAATTTAATCTCAACTTTATTTGAAGCTATCATAAATTTAAATTCACATTAATAAAGTCCATAATAAAATCATTCTAACAATTCTCACGATAGTATAACTAACTAATAAAACATTCAAATTTCAAGTTTAAACTTTTAAATTAGAACTTAATAAACAACCTAATAACCAAGTCACTAATCTAACAAAAATTTAAATCTAATCTTATTTAACACTAATTAATAAAATTATCTAAAATTAATGAAAAAAACAATGAATAATTAAGATACTATCTTTGTTAGATTAACTTCAAAAACAAGTTCCTAAAATTCTACCACTATGCAAAAGTCACATTTAAAAATATTACCAAATCCTATTCTAACTAAAAAATAATATTATTCTACTTTCCAAAATCATAACATATCTACTAATCTAAATACTAAATTACTACCTATAACCTACTAACTAGCCACTACTCATCACCAAAAAAAAACAATTATCAAATATAATATCAAATCACCCCCCCTCAAATCTAATATCTACCTATGACAAGGGGGCCTGTCTACAAGGACAGTGCGCTACCCCATGGCCTTACAGGCTGACACAGGCCTGTCTCCACTCACCCTGCATGATCCTTGAGTGTATGATGGTGAAGGGGATTGGAGGGTGCAAATGGAAGGTTAAAATTCTTTTTAAAAAATATTCACTTGCCCTCCCAATGCAAGGCAAGGTCAATGCATGGAGTGGGGAGGAGAAATATGGGGATGCAAGAGTTAGTTATATTTAACATTAAAACATTTTCTTGCTCTCCTCCCAAGCGATTTGACACAGTCAAATCCATCCTACGGTTTTAGAAAGGAAAATCTCCATATGTATCTCAAGGCATTTATGCCTATGTAATTTTGTTGACATACACATTTCCCAACATTAATGTTGATTGGATGGTCTTGGAGAGGGATTCGACTAGGCAGATAAATGAAGGAATATTATGCATTTCTACTCACATTTATTGTGCAACTATCCCACCTATGGGGTCGCATCATGGAGGGACTCAAGTCTAACTTGCTATTTAAATAAGGTGAGTTTTTGAAATGAATATCTTCCACTTGCCAACAAAGTAATAATATTTTATATAGGCTATTATTTTATATGTCTATAATAGACTGAGTTTCCCTTTTTGACAACCCATACATTTTCCAGAATGTTAAATATACTTCTACAGGTCTCTCCTATATATATATGTATGATAAAACTTACATTACTTATCTCTCCTCTCTCTGAGACCTAATTAACTTTCAAGTTGTTAATGTTTTGACATTACATTAACGATAGAAATCTGATTCTAATTAGGAAATCTTAATATAAACCATTGTTGAAATTTCAACATAAGTCTACATGGATCTTACAAGAATTTCTGGTTAACAAATTTTATGAAACATCAAAAGTAATGCACTTCAATGATATCCATATAACTAGTTTAACCATCTACATATCCATTAACTATCTATTATGACTGATTGAACACATAACTAGACAACATTGTAACTGAACCTATTCTTAAGAAAACTAAGAAGATAAAAATATCAAGATGATAATGTTTTGATCATTCTTAAAGGAGTATCAAGGTACACGGTTCTTCCTTCAAATTGCTCTCAACACAATATCAAGCATAAACTAGGTTGGTGTAAAGACATAATCACTCACGTATGGGAAGACCATGAGTGACATAGATTTATCAACTTCTCTTCCTAGGGACAACATGCTCGTACCAGTATTTGAATATGGTTATTCTTATTTCTTTCTATAATTGATGTTTTAACAACCATCATATAACAAAAGTGTATGTTCCTTATTTTTAGAATTCAAAGTGGTGCAAAGTTTCTTACTCTAATTCGATTGTGTCAACTATGAAACTTAACAATGAGAGAATTAACTTTGTGCTCACAATGTAGTATTCTCATTTCCTCTTAATACCTGTAACATCAAATTGAAAACTTTAACATATCCAATTGTTTTTCATTACATAATTGAAACTTGAAAATTTGGAATTCAAGGGCATTATCTATCATTCTATTTTCTCTTAAACACATGCAAAAACTTGAAAATCACATGAGAACAATACAAGAAGGGTTTCATAATCTTTTTTTTTCTTCTTTCTATATCATTCATCCTATTTCAAGGCTCCATCGGGAAAGAACCAGTAAGAAAACTCGATGTCTTTGCCCTCCAATACATCAAAATTCAATTACATTTTACATAATTTTTCAAGTCAATTGAAATCTCTTCAAAATCTTTCACAAGTGCTTTCTTCCAATACTTCAAAACTTCAAGGAATACAATGAGAACAAGAGTTGAACCCGGGTGAATCATCACAATATCAAGAACAATTCAAGCATACACCCTAACCCGATTTTACACAATAGATCCAAACATAGGACCTGACTAGGGGGGAGGTGGATTTTCTCAATGGGAGATGTCAATCACCATACCATACCATAACCCTTTCGGGGCTAAAATTTCAAGAATTTCTATTCTTTTACAAGGCCCTTTCGAGGCTACTATCACAAGGATGTTCATTCCTTTCCATATTCAAGATTTCACAATATCAACAAGGTATGTGATGACCAGTAGAGGCCCATACACCCTACCCTTTTTCCCTCCTCTCACCATGAAAGAAGACTCTTCACCATTGAGGTCCAACTGAGGCCCTACCCCCGTACATGGCCACTTCTTCCCTATCCAAGGGTGAGTGATGCCATAACAATCCCCATGAAATTCTCTCAAAACACAAAACATCAAGACAAGCATAAGAATGCATCAAGAAACAAACAAGAATCTCTCCAAACCCATCCCAACGCACAAGCAAGCACAAACAAAGAACAACACATCAACTTATACATGATTCAAGCATAGACAACATGAAGAACAATACAAAGGAGTGAAGAATCCCTACCTTCACCAAAGAGTTATGGTAAATGATCAAATTGAGAAGAGTTATTTCCTTCCTTGCTTCAACCTTCCAAGACTCCTTTCTAAAAGTAGAGATTGGTTAACCCCTAAACTACTCCAAGAAGGGCCTCTAAATAAGCCTCAAACTCACCCACCAAAAGGAGAAATAACTTCTCCCACCCACCTACAAATCTAAAAGTTCCTAACTCAACCCACACTATGGTTAATCACTAGGTGGAGGTGAGGTGATGCAACTCATGGCAGCCATAGTCAATTTTCGCACAAAGGCAAAAAGAGACTTTTTGAGTGATCTCAAAAGTCAAAAAAAGGGGCTTAGGGGTTGGAAAAGACCCCCAACCCATACCCATACCCTTTGGGCATAAATATTTCATGTTTTAAAGCCTTAGGAATAGGTTTGGAGCCAAACAAAAGCTAGGAAATAATTAGGACCAACTAACAACTCTAAAAAAAAGTAGATTAAGCACTAGTCCAGATTAAGGGTGACTAAACTCGATTAAGAACCAAATTAAAAAGACACTAACTAAAACTAACTTAGGTCCAATGGTTACACAGCTAACCCTAACTAGCACACTGAAGAACATAAAAAATTCACGAGTGTCAAGCGACACTAAAAGAACATAGCTACGAACATTAACATTTACTGATCACATAAAGATACATACATACATCTCACAATTAAAATACTTAAATTACGAACAACAAGGTTTCCAAAATTAGCACATAGAGATCAGTTATGTTCCTCCGTCGGTTTTCTCAGCTAAAATATCTGCACACTCATTGCACACATCAGTAGTCCTGTAAAATCACATGTACATATATACGTATCAAAAATTCACATAAATTGACACATACATCAATCAGGGTTTCTTTCATCCTATTCAATTCTTAACCATTTAAAATATCTTAAACCAAAATGTTAATCCTACCCTTTTACTTAATTCATCAACATACATATACATAAAACATTAAATGACGGACATCAAATATCTGAAAATAACATCACACAACAAGAAATAATATGATATGTTCAAGTATTTGATAATGTCTCGACATCTTGAGTCGTGAGTATCAAAATGATAAATTAACAACTAAGGCTACGAAGGGTTGGGGCAAGGCCTCACAAATGGGAAAGTGTTAGCATATTCCCCCTAACGAATGGTACTAATAATTCAACAAAAGCTCAAGCTTTGTTTTCAAGATTAGTCCTTGCCAAGAAAGGAAATTTTTACTGAGTGCAGATTGAAGGTGACTCTCAAGTAATCATTAATGCTTGTATTAAAAGATAGACATATACCTAGAAGCTTAAGTATATCCTCCATTAGATTTGGAACATGTTATACCAAAGTCAAGATATATGTATTTCTCATACTCTATGGGAGGGAAACAAAGTTGATGATTACATTTCAAATTTAGGGTGTGAAGGCATCATGATTTCAACATTTTAGTTGAGTTCACTCATTAATTAGTTCAAGGAGCTACAAATATTGATCAAGTTAGATATAGATAAGTGTCAATGCTAATTATCCTTCATTCAAGCTCTTATGCCATGATTGCATTGGTAGTGTATGCAATAATCTAGTGTTAGTTTTCTTTTCCAACACAATGGATTTATTGCAGTCAGTTACACTCTTGAAGATTCTCATAGCTAAAGTCATTCGCCAGCAATTTTGGACTGAAAACAAGCTTAAAATTGCAATGCAGAATTGCAATTTTTGGGCAGGTCATGCTTTGGTGGGAGGCTTTTTCTTACAGTCTCAACTTCTATAGAAACATGAATTCATGATGACTTATGATGCACTCCAAAAATATTTCAAAAAAAAAATCCCTTGAGTCATGAAATCCACCCTGTAAATTACTGTGAGGGATTTGGGTTTTCAACTTGAAGAGAACATAAAGTGTATAGGGTTTTTACTATTGAACCTATTAATGCTTCCACATAAACACTTCTCTCTTCAACCCAGTCACAAGCTTTCATCTCGGTTGTCCCCTAGTTCACAAGATGGGTTGGATGGTTTAGAGGGTGTGGGTACAACAACTTCGCATGGCCAACGCATTGAGACCTCGAGTGTGCATGTAGGAAGCTCTCCCAAAGATGTTTAGTGTTCAGAATGGTCATAGCCATTATATGGTGCTCAGGAGTATGGATGGGATGTGGTAACTATTGTCATGCCTACTTTCACATGGGGTGCAATTCATGGGTCAGGATGGGATTCTTCACCTCAGCCCCTACTAGACTCTGGTTGGGGTAGTGTTGCTCGAGCTTTGGATGTTTTAGTTTCATGTGATAGGACCGAATGTGCAAAAATGAAGGAGTGGGACTTCTTGGCTACTAAAAGTTAATCAATTTTTGAAATTTTGATAATTAGTCATTTAAAGCTTGATTTTGTGATCGGAGGAAGTATTTCCTCCAAATTGTAATTAGGGTATCTTTCTTCCATTGATATGGTAATTTTGTAGATATTGATGTTTAAATATTTTTTGTATTTAGTGATGATTCCAAGTTTTCTTACTAATTATTTCTCAGTTGTGCTTTTGAATCAATTTTATTTAATAAATATATTCAATGACTAGCCCACTTTTTCCAACTATATATATAAATCAAATAAATTATGTAATAGTAATAAGATTAGTGGTATTATTAATATTATTATTATAAGATATGTTATGTTATTAATATATATAATTAAACTCATATAATTGATATAATCTATATATAAATATAATATATGTTATTATTAATATAATTATATAATCAATATAATATAATTATTATATTATGAAAAGACGTGACTTTATAGAAGAACACTATATATATATATATATAATTCTCAAATTGAGAAAGAATCATTCCAAAATATGGGATATAAAAAGGAAAATATGAGGAATCAATCAATAATCAAGACAAATTAAATGTATCAATGAAGAATTCAATAAGGGGACATTACATGTCACCTTTAGTTGCATTGGATGTCTAATTCTCCTCTTACTTCTTCCTCCATGTCTTATTCATCTATTTATGAATTTCATCCACATTGTCTTTTCCTTTACTTTTTGGGTCTTCATCTTTAGTTGTTGACACTTAGTTTCTACGGTTCTTTCTTAATTGATTGACCTTGTGACAATGATAGAATATCATTCCAGGGATACTCTAGTTGCCAAATCTTTCCCGTAAGTGTAATCTCATGCAATTTTTAGTAATATGACCATACTTTCCACATTTAGTGCAAGAATACCATGTATTATAATCCCAATTGATTGTATTTCTTTTCTTTCTCAATTTATAGTTAGACTTCATCTAAGATATGTATTCTTGTAACTTGTTTCTAAACTTATTGTAAGTCTATAAGTAACCATTAAATGTAAACTTCTTAGGGGATTGATTGAACTTGGATCTACACTCATATACTTGATGTCTATGCTTATTGTAATGATAACAATAACCATCAAACTTGGGAGTAACATTGATCTTACTAGTTTTACTCCTGCAGACATTTGTTGTGTGTCTAGGGTTTCCACAATGGTATCAAGTAGGTTTCTTTGGCCTCGTATTTGTGCACACATTCCTTTGTTTGGCTTGCTTTGATGATTCTCCTTGCTCAATAGTAGATTACTCGATATAACTTAGTCCAAATGTATCTCATAGTAGAATGATTTGATGATTATCCTTGCGGCAGGGATGGTACCAACAAATCCATCACTACTACAGTAAGAGGGTGATTGGTTAGGGCTACAATATTTTGTTACTTTTGGTGACTTACTATAATAGGAGTATACCATTAGACCTACAAGGATCTACCTCAAGGATGTTACAACAATTATCAAGTGTGTAATCAGTTAAGAGATTTACATATAAGACTATTAGGTCCACCTTTTTCAAGTATTTTGAGCTACTATAATTATGAGAAAGTAGCAAAAAGTGATCTTTGGGATAGAAAATAAATTTTCTTGATTAGATCCCTCTTTTGCTCACTCATATACCATCATATGTGATCAATTTACAATTCCTTCTCATTTCTATATTGGTCTTTAATCTCTGGCTTCTAGTATCCTTTGTACTTTTTTGTAACCTATGTTCTCTAATATCCTTTGTCATCCCTAATCTCCTTTTTTCTTCAATACTTATCTCAGCAGTAGCAATAGCCTTAAATTATTCTAGATAGGTCCTTTCATAGTTTTTCTTTTGTCTTTCGGCCTATGATCTAATTAGGGTTTGAGAACATTCCAAAATGCATCTTTGATTGAAATCAACTATCTAAAATAATCCAAATTTTCTTGCCTTTTCATCCTCTATTTTTATTGGTCCTTTTAGCCTTGAAATCGCCAAACAATCAATTCACATTCTTCAAGAAATATTTTAAGATCTTTACCTTGATCCATTTAAACCATTTTTCCACTCGGTATGATTGTCTCTCATTAATTTTAGTGCCAATTCAAACTTTGATATAGCTTCTATATTACTCAACAAATACTATATTCTTCATGTTGTTTCTTGGTGAATACTTGGCTTGGTTATAACTATGTAGCTCGACAAATACTAAGCTCAGGCATAATTATTAAACTCGTACATTTCCTCCTTCATCATTTGGTCAATGTAGTAACTCAGTTACTATGCATTTTTTCACTTGGATTTTTGACACAAATTGGAAACTTCATATTATATGGGAATAACACTTCCAATGGTCCTCATAATTGGCACTAAAAATCTCTCATTCCATAAAGGATAAGTAGTTGAGGAGGTTGTAGGAGAAGAAGAGAGGTCCATACCAGATGACAAACCCAAACTCACTAATGTATGAGGTCCCAAGGATAATCAATATTCTTCTCCACTACCTACAACCACTACTTTAGTCACTTAGAATTTTTATGTGATATTTACTCTTTTAGCTTAGCCTATGTTCCTATTTGTAGGAAAAACTTAATGAGCACCAATTATACTAGCTCGTTGTTTGTGTCATTTTTTTGTATTACCTTGCTTATGGTTATGGTTTATGTCAAAGATAGTGTCTTGGACTCAGGTTCTCAATGGCTTCAACCAATTTTATAAACATGGCTTCATGGATGTAAATGTACACGTTAATTAAATTTTTGTATGATAAAAAAATTTATATAACAATTGCATCATCTTAAAAGTTAGTACTTATTGATTTGGAAGCTCCAAAGGCTTTGTAGTTGCCACTTTAGTGATATCCTAGAATATGGATGCATTTACCCTCAAAATGTGACTTTTTCTAAGTTTCTTCCTATTTCTAACAATTTGTCTCCACCCCAACATCTTGAAGGGAATCCCAATATAGAAAACCCCCTGGGTAAGGGTCTAGGTTATCCCTTACCTAAGAAGTTTGTTTGCCGATCTCAGGATTATTTTGGGGTTTTAATCTTTTACCATCTAAGTTCAATTGCCCCTTTTTAATTTGATCTCAAAATTGGTATAAAATGAGTCTTACTCACTTCATTTAATCATGCATTATTCATATTCATAAAGTTCACAAATGCCATCAACTTGAGAGCAAGATTCATAGTTTTATTCAAGTAGTCATTTTCAAGTAAGCTTTCAAGGTGTATTCAAGGATTTAATGTCTAGAAATAAAGGATTTATTGAAGAACCTCATTGCATCAATCATGAATTTACTTATCAAATTTTATCTTATTTCTTCATAGGAAATAGTGGAGTTGACCATCAAGGAAGGAGATCTACATTCATCAACATCACACATGAATTCAAGAATTTATCCCTTTAAAAATTCAAGATCATACTTATATACGCAAGTCCATGATTTGGAACTTTTAGATCTATCCTATTTGTGGATAAATTTTACAATCTAAATCATCCATGCATTTACATACAAGAATTTATGGATTTTGTGGATAAAAATTTTGAATCCCTTCATAGAGGATTGGAAATTAAGGTGAATATTTACATTTGTATTGATTTTACATGCTCTCCCATTTCAATGTTATTTTATAAATGGGGGATTAACCAAGGAAGTATCCTCCAACCAATATATTTTATTTTATTTTGTGTGAAGAAGTAGGTTTATAGGTTTTCAAAGTGACAAATTTTTATTTTAGATATAGGGTTTCTAGTTAATATCAGAGTTCTAGATTTGTAGGTTTTCAATGTAAATAGGGTCAAGGAAAACCTTGATCCTTACTAAGCTTTCCCCTAATCCAAGTCATCCATTTTTTGAAGCCTCTAAATTTACAAAATTTGTAGGTTTCAGTCTTTAGGTTCTAGATCTTGCATAGTTCATGCTTATGTTACAATCTGACAATCAATTTTCAAATCTAAAGTGACATCCTCTACTAACCCTCAAGGTGAGTTTGATTCTTCATTTTTCATTTATATAGATCATAATTTGATGTATCAAAACTTATCTATTCATGTTCTTAGTTACCATATGTGTTTTTACATTACTTGCATGCCAATTAGTCAATTTTATTTCATCAATCCAATTCATTGAACACATAATCAAATCAAATCAACTCATAATAATAAAGGGGAAATAACAACTAATATAAAGAGACCCTTAGGGTATGCACATTTTAGAGGACATTGGGTTTAGTATTAGCACCCCTTACATCAATTTTGGGCCCTTTAAAATGTTATGCTTGAAGATCCCTCTTTCTCCTTCCAAAATGTACACCTAAAATTGGGGGTTCAATATATGCCTTATCTTACATTATAATTGTGTCTTCGATTTTTATGTGATATATATAATATAACATAAATATTGAAGACACAATGTAATGCAAGATAATGTTATGTGTGTGTGTATGTATACACACACAGACATATATATATGTATATATATACATATAAATATACATACACACATACACATACATACATACATACATATATGTATGTATATATGTATGTATATGCATATATATGTATGTATACATCTATATACATATATGTATGTATACATCTATATACATATATGTATGTATACATATATATATATGTATGCATACATATATATATATGTATGCATACATATATATATATGTATATATATATATATATATATATATATATATATAGATATATATATATGTATGTATACATATATATATATGTATGTATACATATATATATATATATATATATGTATGTATACATATATATATATGTATGTATACATATATATCTATATATATGTATGTATACATATATATCTATATATATGTATGTATACATATATATATATATATATGTATGTATACATATATATATATATATATATGTATGTATGTATACATATATATATATATATATGTATACATACATATATATAGATATATATGTATACATACATATATATATATATATATATATATATATATATATATATGTATGTATGTATGTATGTATGTATGTATGTATGTATGTATACATCTATATGTATGTATGTATGTATGTATGTATGTATGTATATATATGTATGTATGTATGTATGTATGTATGTATGTACATACATGTATGTATACATATATATATATATATATATATATATATATATATATGAATGGTTACCCTAAACGTTATGGTGTAGGATGATCAATGTGTTGATCTCAAATTAGTTTTGACAATTGAGTCTTAACACACTTAAGAAATTTACTAAGTTCATGTCGAGCTAGAAACATATGTCGAGTATAATATGTATAGATGTCAAGCAAATCAAGTGCCAACTAAATAGTAAGTGTCGAGCAGTTCAAGTGTCAAATGAACAATAGATGTTGAGTAAGTTCAAGTGTTGAGCTAGACAGAATTATAGTATGTGTTGAGCATCAGTATTAACAAGTGCCAAGTAACACAGAATTGACCTAGTTGTTTGTGATGGCACAAAAAACTATGAAAATATTTTTTGAGCCAACATATGGATAGATCTTGAAGCTTTAAAGATAAGATACAATCTATTTGGATTCCCTATGCGATCAACATGCAACCAATTAGAAAAATGGAAGGAGTTGAGCGAAAAAATGGATGGATCACAATCATAGATTCGTACCTAACTCTAAGCCTCCAAAGTCTTTTTAAAGGGAGACGAAGCCTCATAATTTAGTATATGAGAGAGAGCATTAGAGAATGCATGTGAGAAGGTAATGCTAGCAAAGATTTGAAGGAAGTGAAAGGGGTCAATTGATTAGTATACATTCAAGGTGACTTAGAAGAAAGATAGAATTGCAAAATCAGTTAGTAGAATAGAGGATCGAGGATACAGCAATTTCATATCAGATCAAAAAGGATAGAGATGAACTAAATTGAGATATGGAATCAGTAACACTAGATTGTAAGTGTATCAGATCAAACATTCTACTGTACTTTCTACCAACTATATCAGCAGAATGAAATCTTTTGTATTAAGGTTGACTTAACAGTCATTGTGAAATCCTTTAATAGGGTGGCATTCCAAGTGAGTGTTCTAAAGTCCTTTAGCTAGGCACACTTTTAAATAGGTGTTAAAATCCTTTAATAGGGTAGGATCTAACAATCCTTTATAAACCTTTAATAGGGAAGACCTTTCATAGAGGAGATCATGAGAATGGTCAAATTATATAACCTTGATAGGTGAACTTTATTGCCGCAGTAGTGAAGAATTGTGGGTGTCATCCCCACCCCAGTTTTACCTTCTCATTGGAGGGTTTCTGGGTAATCATATATGGTGTCAAGTGTTTATGTGGATGCATTTACTTTACGTGTTATTTCAATATGTTTATGCATGCATTATTTTAAATTTTAAATTTTTATTGGTTAGAGATTAGCACTTATGATTCACCCCCCCTCTCTTAGAAGTATACATTTCCCATTTATATTTCCAACAATTGGTATTAGAGCTAAGTTCTCATCAAGAGAACCCTTAAAGCTTGGAGAAAAGATCTTGAGATAGAAGTTTACAAGTTGGAAAAGACTGTTGAGAATCAAGAGATTGAGATACATCTCTTACTACAACAACTAAATGAAGCCAGAGATTCCTTGAGAAGTTCGCCAAAGAGAAAGAAAAAAATTTCCATAGTAGAAAATGAAACTTAATTCAAGGAGATGGACACCACAAAGTTATTTACAGATGATAATTTGCAGATGGTAACTCTTGTGAATTTGATGCAGCAATTGCAGATCTCATGGACAAGAACAGAGCACAAGCTAAGGAAATTAGAAATCTCAAGTTGGAAAAAGAATCACAAGCTATATTGCTATGTGAGGTGACTGAGAAAAAGAAGAGAGTTATAGAAGACAAGGCCATGATTGAAGAAGACAAGAGAATTTTGTCAAACAGATTGGAAGAAAAATCACTAGAGCTATCTAGGATCTCAAACATGCAATTGGACACCCTAAGTCAAACGATGAATGCCCATCATGAGTTGAATGTCAATGAAATTAAGATAACTACATTGAAGTTACAGAATTAACAATTGAAGAATGACCTAAAAAGAGAAAAGGAGTTTGCTAAAATTTTCAACAAGCCAAATGAAGCCATCAAGTACTTTGACAAACTACTGAAGTCTCCTACATCGAATAAAGGCACATCAAGATTAGGCTACATAAGCACTAAAGAAGGAGAATCATCCAAAGTTGTTGAAGAAATAAACAATAAAGGTAAGAATTCTAAACCTACTTGTCATCATTGTGGAAAGAAAGGACACATAGCTAATGTTTGCAAAAGCAAGAATGCTAGTCATAATGCTAAGCCAAAGAACATGATTCATTGCCACAAGTGCAACAAACAAGGCCATCAGGCACATGAATGCAAAACCAGAACCATGCATACACCAAAATTTGAAGGACAGTGTTATAATTGTCAGAAGTTTGGACACAAAGCCTTTGAATGTAGATCCGAATAGGGTAGAAGCCATGAAAATTCCCACAATTGGGATTACAATACAAGACATAGATATCATTATTGTCAAGAGTATGGACACATCCCTAAGAATTGCATAAGAACACACTTCAGTGGTAGCTAAAATAGATGGTTGAGTCAAACTACATGCTTTAGTTGTTTAAAGTATTTTCATATCAGAAAGCACTACCCAACAAGGAAAAAGGCACCTAACTCAGAGTTCAATAAAGGAAAAGGCAAGGTTGATGTTGAACACATGAGAGGAAAGATGAAAAAAACATGGAAGAAGAAAGAGGGATGTAGCACATCAAATGAAGGGATCACTTCACTTGAAAGTTTAGGTGATCACATCTCATCAAACTAAGAAAAAAGAGGTATGTGGAACTTATATTTAAATGCTTCATCATACATTAGTTCCAAGATAAGTTAGTGTTGAAAAGGATAAATTAGTATGAATAAAGATGCAAGTCAACAAGGAAAAACCAAGGTCAAATCTTTAAGTTTTCATCTTACTGTCGAGTTACTAGTAGCTTTCGAGTGAAGGAAATTCCTATTGGAGCCAAGTAAGGGTAATTCTAATAGTTGTCAAGTGATGAAAAAACCAATGGATGCCAAGTGAAGCAGAAGTTGAATAGAAGTTGATTTTATAGTTGTACATGTACCGTGCATTAAATGCAATGTTTTGAAAGGGTATAAGGAAAATTTTTGCAAAATTTTTGTCATTACAAACACAGAGCAAGAGAAAACAGAGAAAAGAAGCAATTGACAAGAAGAGATTGACGCATTTGCACAAATTCCAGCAAAGATCAAGCATCATTCCATCAATCTAAAGGTATTCTTTAGTAACGTGGTTTTATATTTGTTGAAACCCTAGTTTGCAAAATGGCCTTTAGGTCTAGGAATCCTAAGGATAAGGAACCATTTGAAGTCTAGTCGATTAGTAATGAGGTAAAGCAACCAAAATTTAGGGCTATCCTAGAGGTTGCATACAAAAATGACCTGGCAGGTGCATTATCAATCATTCCACCCAAGGTCGTAATGGTTCAAGATGTAAGAAAATGTTATAACTACAATGTTGGAGGAATAGGAGACATGGAAATTAATCAAGCATATGATAAATTATGTGAAAATAGAGTGTTGAAAGAGGAATTCCAAATTGTAAAAAGGAAGGGCTTAACCTGTGCCCTAGATTTCCCTACTATCTTTAAGACTGAATGGATAAGAATTGTCTTGAGCAGAATCCATGATGGATGCCTATGGCTAGAAGGAGGACCTATCAAACTATCAAAAAGGTTTGTGCATAGGGTTATAGGATTCCAACCCTAGAATGGCCCAATACCCTAAGGAGTGACTCAAAAGAAGCAATTGAGTGAATTACAAGGGCAAAGCAAAACAAGAGAGGAATGAAAATTGATACCATCAAGGATCCACTTCTTTAATTTGTAGTTAGGGTCATATCTCACAAATTATATCAGTCAAGCTGACTGAATGGTTTGCCATGTATTGTAGTTGATGTAGGATACAAGATTCTGAAGAAAGATCATACTTATGATCTTGCAAAGCTACAGTTGTAGTAGATCATTGAGAACTTAGGAGCAATAAGGAGATCTAAAAGTTCTCAATGTAAATTTGGTTCCATATTGATATGTATATTCTTTTATGTCCAAAATGAGTTTCCCTCTTTTGGTAAGGTAGGATGGAAGACCAATAGGTCTGTGGCTATATAAATAAATGAATACATTGAAAAAATGGGAGATAATTTTGAGTCTGTGATGACTAGTTTTTTTGAGGATTTCAAGAAATCAATGAAACAGAGGTTGAGAATTCTAGTTTCCTTGGTGGAGAAGTACTACAATGACATATGTTTCTTGGTCAATATTGACTACACTTTTATCCAGGTTGTAGTACCCAGAGTGAGATGGCTAAGGCTTTGGGTTATGAAATTAACATAGATGAGGCATCAGTTGCCATCACTGCACTACTGGTAGAGGAAGTTGACAAGACAGCAAAAATCTTTGAAAATTATGATGTTGTCAAATCCAAAGTTGAAATGGAGTTGAAAACTACCTCAACTTTGAAGAAAAAGGATAAAATAGTAAAGAAGTTGAAAGCTAAATTTTTTGAGGGAGCTAAAGATGATGATGATGATGATGATGATGATGATGAAGAGGAAGAACAAGAGTAGGGAAAATGAACTCTAGCCCTAACCCAAGGTATGGGTAAAGATGTTGAAGAAGAAGGTGTTGAGGAGGAACAAGTTGAGGAAGCACCACCAAAACAAGAGCCAAAGAAGAGAAAGGATAAGACATAGCTTGTAGCTCAACCCAAGGATAAGAAAATTACTAAACCAAGCCCTACAAAGCCTACTACTCTAGCCACAAGTGCAACCACAAGGACCACCACTGAAAAGGCTAGGGAAAAAATAAAAGAGACGAAGAAGGCTATTGAACAACCAAGTCTAGTACAAAAGAAGTTAAGGAGAAAATATGTTGCACAACCTAAATGTGATGATGAAAGGACTGAGTCAGAGGATGCAAGCTAGTTTAGAGTGGTAATTCATGCTCCCAAGTATAATATTGAAAACATTTGTGATAATATTAGGAATAATGCAGACTTAACTGGTTTGAAAAATATTGATTTTAATAAATTAAGTAGAGAAGATCAAAATAAGTTTGAAGAATTAGTGTATGCCATGATGAAAAAATTCAAGAATACCCCACTTGAATTTGACACTACAATGCCCAAAGATTTATATTCAATTATTGAGAATAAAAGGCATTATTGACTAAATTTGGAGAAGGAAATAAGAGATTCCACATTGGCACAAGTGATGCCTGAATTGTCAAAAGGGAAAATAACAAAGGCAAACAAGAAACATGGTAGCAAGTTTGCACCCAAGTATAGGGCATTCAATATTCTTCAAAACAAGATTGAAGATGTTGTAAAGAAGTTCACTCAAATGTGGAAGTTGATATATGAAATGACTACTTTTAAGGAAGGAGAAGAGGATCCCTTTGAGGGAAGAAACAATGGAGAAGATGAGGAGAATGACAAGGAAGGAAAAATTGAGAAAGAAAAGGAAGGTAACACAATGGAGGAGGCACCACTAAAAAATGATGAAATGGCAATGTTGAGGAGTAGCAAATAGATCAAGGTGTGTAGGACACACAACTACCACCAGTAAGCCCTCCACATGACATAAACACACCTGTAGAGACAATAAAAGTAAAAGATGTTCTTGACAGCTCAGTTCAGAAAATCAATCCACTAACTGTAGAGGATCTAAAGAAGATCCTTGACCAATCCACGTTACAGACAAAATTATGTGATAATCCAATATTGGTCAATGTGGATGAGTTGCAGAAAGTAGTAGCTGATATAACTAGGGATAAGGTGAATACACAAGAACCACCTTTTTCCATCCCTAAAGCTACTAGTGGTCAACCTCCATTACAAACATTAGAGGAGACATCAGCTAAGGTTGATACCACATTCAAAGTTGTTATGATTGAACAATAGAATAAGACTATCGAGGATCCCACAATGGAACAAATAGGATAGACAAAGGCATCTGTACCTATTGGAAAAACACAAGGTGCACCACAAGTAATTGTAATTGATCAAGGAAGATCAAAAGAAGACAAGGAAATTCCAAAGGAAAAGGAGTAGGAAGCCATTGAGACATTGGTTAATTTACAAACAACTAGCACTCCTACCAAAGTCCTTCAGAAGCCAAGCACTGATGCAATGCCACTTCAAATTTCAGCACCAGGCTCGAGCTCAACAAAGGTTGCAAGGGTACTTCACTATGGAGACCCAACATTAGATGAGGAAATTGTTATACCAAAGCATGACTATGCGACCATGAACCTTGAACAGATCAATGAGATGCAAGAGGCATTGGAAAGGAAGAAGAACCAAGAAATACTCAGGAACAAGAATAAGAAAAGGCAAGCACTACATGAGATTAAAGACATCTTTTTAGATGCATTCAACTTGGAAACACTTGATGAAACCAAGCCAATATTTGGAACAATTGTTAGAAATTGTTGAACAGGTGACAAATAAAGACTAGGAAACCAATGCAAAACTCATGGAATGGTCTGAAAAGAAATTTCAAGGAAAGGTAAATGAGAAGATATCCAGTGGAATAGCACTATCACAAGTGGAACTAGCTACAAAGATTGAAAAGTGAAGAAGGTACTTGAGAATATATTCTCACTATACACCAAATTGTGTGACCCCACACTCTTCACATAAGAAACAAGCCAAAGGATTATGAGTCTGGAAAGAAACTTGGAAATATCTGGTATGTAGTTACCGCAAAACCTAGCTCAAAGTGAGAAGCACTTTCATTCTGCACTTCACATACAAAAGGAACTAGCTATATTAACAGCAGAAGAGGCTAATACAAGAGCCAAGCTAATCCAGATTCAAGCCTCCCTAACCCCTCACATGGAGATACTACAAAAAGAACTAGCCTATGCTAAAATAGTACTCAAGAAAGATCCTAATCTTTCAACATTGGATGGCTTAGTTCACCTTGCAGACGAGACAACCATCCAAATCAAATCACTAGATGTTCTAATAGACAACTAGGATGTTGCTCTCAATATTGTAATGGAAGTTAATAAGAACTTCTTGGATAAATACACACTTAGTGTATAGACCCTTTGACATAAGTGTCAACAAGGGGGAGAAATATTAAAGGGGGAGATATATGCAAGGAGGAGACATGTGAAAGGGGGAGTTAAAAAATAAAAAATGAAAAGAAAGAGGGAGTAAATAGTAGAAAAGCAGAAACAGGGCATATCAAAATATATCAAATAAAGAGTATCAGAATGATTGAGGAAAAAGAGTAACAGCAGAGGCAAATCTACTTAGAGAAATTTTGGATATAGAAAAGACACATTAACTCAAGGAGAGTCACAAAAATTTTGAGGTATATAGTCTATTACAAAATTTTGAACATTTTTTGAAGTTTTGTATATATGTCGAACTGGATGTATATTATACTCGAGAAGATTAGATCCATCATGTATAGATAAGTTTTTTTCCCACTCATCTCAAAGGGGGAGATTGTTGATCTTAGTTTGGTTTTGACAATTGAGTGTCAACACACTTAAGAAATTTACTAAGTTCATGTTGAGCTAGTAATATATGATGAGTATAATATGTATAGATGTCGAGTAAATCAAGTGTTGAGTAAATAGTAAGTGCCGAGCAATTCAAGTGCTGAGTGAATAGTAGATGCCAAGAAATTTCAAGTGTTGAGCTAGACAAAATTATAGTATGTGTTGAGCATCAATATTAACAAGTGTCGAGTAACATAGAATTGACCTAGTTGTTTGTGATGGCACAAACAACTATGTAAACCATTTTTGAGCCGACATACGGATGGATCTCAAAGCTTTAAATCTATGATCAGATCTATTTGGATTCCTTATGTGATCAATATGCAACCAATCAGAAAAATGGAAGGAATTGAGTAGGAAAAATGGATGGATCACAATCATAGATTCTTACCTAACCCTAAGCCACCAAAGTCTTTTTAAAGGGAGACAAAGCCCTATAATTTAGTGTATGAGAGAGAGCATTAGAGAATGCATGCAAGAAGGTAATGTTAGTGAAGATTTGAAGGAAGTGAAAGGGGTGAATTGATCAGTATCATTCAAGGTGACTTAGAAGAAGGACATAATTGCAGAATTAGTTAGTAGAATAGAGGATCGAGGATACAATAATTTCATATCAGATCAAAAAGGATCGAGATGGACTTAATTGAGATCTAAAATCAGCAATCCTAGATTGTAAGTGTATCAGATCAAATATTCTACTATTCTTTCTAACAACTATATCAATAGGATGAAATCCTTGTATTAAGGTTGACTTAACAGTCATTGTGAAATCCTTTAACAAGGTGACATTCCAAGTGAGTATTCTAAAGTCCTTTAGCTAGGCACACTTTTAAGAGGCTATTAAAATCCTTTAACAAGGTGGGATCTAACAATCCTTTGTAAGCCTTTCACAAGGCAGATCATGAGAATGGTCAAATTATGTAACCTTAACAGGTGAACTTTATTGCTACAGTAGTGAAGAATTGTGGGTGTCATCCCCACCCTAGTTTTACCTTCTCATTGGAGGGTTTTTGGGTAATCATATCTAGTGTCAAGTGTTTATGTGGATGCATTTAATTTACATATTATTTCAATATGTTTATGCATGCATTGTTTTAAAGTTAAAAATTTTATTGGTTAGAGATTAGTACTTTTGATTCACACCCCCCCCCCCCCCCCCCCCCCACACCTCTCAGAATTATACATTTCCCATTCGTATATCCAACATAATTAAGCAAGAATGATCAGAATTGGCACTCAACAAGGCTCATTTTTTTGGGACCATGTTCATAATGGATGAAATAGGGTACAAGACAATGTAATGGAGCAAACCTCACTTTTATATACACAAGTATAGGAGGAATATTGAGATTCCCTTGTAAGGGAGATCCAACTAGTATAAAGGGACCGGTACAAGATCATCTCTATATGGAAGACTCTTGGGTTTTGTTCTCATTTCCTAAGAGAAAGAGTTATAAGATAATGAAAGTAAATTAACTCAGTAATGCAAAAGAACATAAGTAAATGAAAATATCATATCTAATATATCAAAGTAAGTAAAAGGAATAGTGATGGGATTAAGTGTACCTTTAAGATAAGTGAAGGAAAGATCCCAAACTATTGATTTATTGCTCATTGAAATCCCAAAATGATTTGAATTCTTCTTATAGCCCCATAAACTAGAAAATCTAAGTTGGCTAGGCTTCTAGATTTTTATCTCTAAAGGCCAACTGAGAGGGTCAAGTTTGATCTTGACCTCAACCCTAGGTAGAGGATGACCTCAACCTCTACCTAGGCCTCAAATTAGCATATAAATCTATACTTTTTTAACTTCGATCCTAGATTGTTGGAAATATAGTATAGACTAGGTGACTTGGGGGGTGGGGGGATGAATAAGGAACGAATGAAACTTATACTTTAATTCACCATATAATCTAATCTAATTGTGTGCATGAATGATTGAAAGAAATAAAACATTCATAACACTTGACATAATATTTGGTAACCCAAAAATCTTCCAAATAGAAAGTAAAACTGGGGTAGGGATGATATCCACAAGCTTTATTATTGCAGTATAAAGTTAGCCTATTAAATATTATAGTTGATCACTTCTAATGATCTACCCTGTTAGGAGCAATAAGGATTGTTGGGTCCACCTTGTGAAAGGATTTACAACATACAATGAAGTATGCACTCTATTAGGAGATTTGAAAAGGACTATTAAGTCCACCTAGCTAGACAATTTGGTTGATGCACCTGTTAGGATGAATCAATGGCTGATCTCTAATCTACAACTCGGTATGCTAAATGAGATTCCTTTAAAATACAATGATCACCTGACTATGATAGATAAGACTCTAATTTTCCTTATACTTCTTGTATCCTTCTTAATTTTTACTTAATTGCTTCTTACTTCTTCAATTTAATTCACATTGGATATGAAAAGATATATTACATATATATACCAATCCAATTGATTACCTTCTGGAGTTGGCTACAATACCAAATTCAAATAATCTTCACAAAGTTAGCTCGCTACTATAACTCAGATTCTAAAGACCATTCGGGTGATGTTCTGACACTCAGCAACACTTGTCAACACTCAAAAAACTCTGGCACTCAATTAATGTAGATGCTCGGTCCATACTAATCACTTAGGGTAATAGGAACTCAGTGATCACTAGATGACACACTGAACACTAAAAAAATCAGTAGACTTGGTTGACATTGAAAGGCTTGATCAAAACTACCTTTTTTCACTTCGTTAACAATGTTAGCTTGGTAGACACTACACTTTGCCTCATATGCTCAGTAGACATTATGAAGCTTGGCATGAACTACAATTAGACTGATTGGCTCGATAGAAATGGAAACACTTGGTTTATACTATTAGCAGTATGATAAACTTGGTAGCAACTGTAGAGCTCAAGAGCAATGTAACCAACTAAGTGTTAAGTCACTAATAGAAAATTGATTTGACCATTAGGTCAACAATCTCCCGCTTTGGCATTAGTGATAAAAACATTTATCATACCAAAATCTAAATACTCAAAATTCAAGTCAAAAACTTCCCCTATCAACATGTATGGGTCTGTAACTAATTTTTTGTTAATTTTGTGGATCTCTGATAGATAAAACTATTACAATAAATATGGGAACAATAGATACTCTTACTTTTATCACAGTAGTGTAGAGTTGTTCTTCAAATAATGGTGATCTTTGAATTTCTTATGTGTAGAATCTCCTTCTCTATATATTGTGATTGATATTCTGAATATAACAATGATCTTGCAGATTAGATTGTAGAAGAAAAATTTTTGGAAAGTAATTTTAATGATTAATATGGAGATTGTTGGGTCTGAGATGCCATGTATAGATATTTTCTCTCAATGATTTGCCTTCCTATATGTACAAAGATGAAGGGTCATGACCCCCATAGAGTCATGGCTCTACATGGCCTTTGGCCATGAAGAGTCATGCCTCTACAGTGGCATGACTAACAACCATTAGTTAGGTTAATGGCCATCGGTAATACATAATCAGTACTCTCAATAAATCGCATAGCAATATCATTGCCAATACAAATAAAGACTGTTGATAGAATATAGTCTTTATGTCAATAATGGTATCACATGTATCTTAATTGAAACACATTTGTGTGTGTGTGTGTGTGTGTGTGTGTGTGTGTGTGTGTGTGTGTGTGTGTGTGTGTGTCTATGTGTCTGTGTGTGTCTGTGTGTTTGTGTGTGTCTGTGTGTAAGAAATAGTAATAACCATTTATCTAAGAACCTAAAATGTATATATATATATATATATATATATATATCAAATGAGCATCATTACTTCTAATGATGTTATACATTAACCCTCCCTCTTAGCAAAGGAGAAGTAATATACCTTAGATTTCAGAATAGAATATCTGATTACTTTATCTAAACTTAACACTCTGAAACAATGACTAGTCAGAAAATTAAAATCACTAAGCTATGAACACTATCATAACATAGATTATGATCTCTAATTGTCTGAAACAATATCTAGAGTAATCATAATAAATATGTTATCTATGATCTCTAATTGTTCGAAACAATATCTAGAGATGTTATCTAATATGTAATCATAATAAAGAAGCCCATTGCTAACCCGACTCTACATGAGGGGCTGCTGCTACTTATCCATGAGCACTTCAAAGCTCAAACTATTAGCAATGCCCCCCCTTAAACAGAGATTGTGGAGTCTAGAAGTTCCAGTTACTCCTCTGACTTGGATGATATTTAGAGCCTCAGTTCTGAGAAAGGCGGGATCTCTTCTTCAGGGAAAGTAGCGACTTACCATGCTAAAAAATCCCCCCCATAACCCCAAGCAGAAAAAGCCCTAGGGATCTCAGGCAAAAGCAGGCTAAGAAGGCTGAGGAGGGAGGTAGCGTCGATGAGGAGGATTCAGAGTCTAAGGAGGTGGTTAACGAGATGCAGGAGGAAAGTGGAAGGAAGAAGCGCAAGAGGGAGAGTCTGGAGGATGTGCGCTCTCAATTTGAGGAGGCGTCTATGCTACCCCTTTCTCTACCCTAAGGAGCAGAAAGAGGAGAAAGTTGGGTATGCAGAAGGGGAAGTGTAGACCAATGATAGTGGGAAAGTGTGGATCAACTTCAATTTCAAGACCACCAAAATGGGAATCTTTAGGGAGGCCATGAATCCCCAAATCCTCATGGATAATCAAGAAGAGCAGCGGCTGGAAGAATTAATTGATCTAGTGATTGTGGCTATTTCAGATAGAGCTAGGGAGACAGGGATGAACCTTTTAAATAATGCTTGCAACAGCATGATTGATAATTTTAGATCAATCAAATGGCTTTTCCATGAGCTTGAGGAGGTTAAAGATCAGGTGAAACATATTGAGGCAATAAGGAAAGGAATGGATGTCAACAGGAGGATAGATTCGGCTAATAGGCTCAGTCTGGCAAAACAAAGGATACACAACCTGGAAAACTACAATCACAACCTTGCGAATCAAATGTTTTCCTTGTTAAGCTCCATCAACAACAACATCATCTCTCTCATGGGCTAGATCAAAGATAGAGAAATGCACGATGATGAGGATGGTAATGACAGGGATGAGGCCAGAATGGAGGACAACCCTACAAAGGACAATTCCACTCCTGCTCAAGACTAGGGGAATCAAAGGGCGCAATAGATGGAAATGGAGGAGAATCAACTAGCCTTTGAGGCTGCTCAGGTGATGCATGATCTAGAGTGAAATAATGAGAAATAACTCTCACCAGTTCTTTTGTTTATCGCTATCTTTTGGCTTTTTATTCTGGCTTTAGGTCGTGGCTCTGCTTGTTTCCTTTCCTAGTCTTTTCTCAGAACTCTTTTCTTTGGCTGGGTTTAATGCTTATTATCAGCCTTTGAACTTATACTTTTCTGGCTAGGCTGTCACACTTATTATCAGCTTTCTTATGTACTAAATTTTGGGTTTTAGGTTCCCTATAAAACCTATTTATCTAATCAAAAACAATATCTAGAGATGTCCATAGTAATACCATAAAATTTTTTACTCGTGATCTCTAATTGTTTGAAACAATATCTAGAGATGTCCATGGTAACATAAATGAGTTTGTTAGCTATGATCTCTAATTGCCTAAAGCAATATCTAGAGATGTCCATGATAACACAATGGGTTTTTTATCTATGATCTCTAATTGCCTGAAGCAATATCTAGAGATGTTTATGATAATAGGCCTATCATTTGCAAGATCATCACCTTACAAATAATTACCTTCTAAAAAATATGTACATGAAAGATTGTCACCATTAATTACATATCTAATGTGACTAAACAACAATAGAAGCATAAAATCACTTGAATTAAAAAAAAGTAATTCAATAGTCAATATTACAAATTAATCATACCAAGTTTTTCTCTAAAATATTTCAACTTCACTTTAGCAAGAGGCTTGGTAAAGATATCAGCTATTTGCTCATTAGTACATATGTACTCCAATTGAATGATTCCTCAATTCACCATATCTCGAATGTAGTTGTAAGGAATTTTAATATGTTTGGAGCGATTGTGGAAAATTGGATTGTTTGAAAGCTTGATACAACTTTGATTATCACAATGAATCACAATGGGATTCAAAGGTTTTTTGAACAAATCGGCTAACTTTCATAGCCATACTGCTTCTCTAGCACCTAAAGAAGATGCAATGTATTCTGCTTTGGCAAAACTTAATGCAACTAAAGTTTTTTTTCTATTGGACCAAGAAACCATACCAAATCCTAGACTAAAGCAATATCCAAAAGTACTCTTACATTCAGTAGGATTGCCTACCCAATCAGAATCAGAATATCCATGAAGTTTGATGTTGACTTTATCATATCTAATTCCCATTCCAATAATACCCTTTAGATATCTCAAAATTTATTTAGTTGCATGTAGATGTCTTTGGTGCATACATAAATTGACTCAAGGTGTTAGTAGCATAACATATGTTAGGACGAGTATTCACCAAATACATTAAAGATCCAATAATCTATTTGTAATAAGTAGAATCTATAGGTTCTGACTTGATCATATCATCCTTCAAATTGTGTAGATTTACTTCCATAGGAGTAGTAGCTTGTTTATATTCCATCTTTCCAAATTTTGTTAAAATGTCGACTATATGTTTTCCTTGATTTAGAGGAATGTAGTTAGCCCGTTGCCAAACTTCTAATCCAAGAAAGTAGTGAAGTAGACCTAAGTCTTTCATTTTGAACTTTGTTGTGATTTCTTGTTTGCATTTCTTTATGAGATGTTCATCACCTATTATCAAAAAATCATCAACATATAACACAAGAATAATCATATCATCACCATCTATTTTGAAGTATAAGTTAGGATCAACTTCATTTTTAGAATATCCTAACTTTAATAGATAGTTATCTATCCTTTCATACCATTCTCTGGGAGCCTATTTGAGACCATAAAGAGCTTTCTTTAATTTAAAAATATGAGTTTTTTTGTCATGAGTGTTGAATCCTTCTGGTTGTTCGATATAAACTTCTTCTTCAATTTTTTCGTTAAGTAATGTTGTTTTGACATTCATTTGATGAACCTTCCATCCCTTGGAAGTTGCAATAGCCAAAATGGTTTTGACTGAAGTATATCTAGAAACTAAAGAAAATGATTCTTCATAATCAATGCCTTCTTTCTATGAGAAACCTTGTGCTACAAACCCGGCTTTGTACTTTTCAATGCTACCATCAAATGCATGCTTAATTTTAATAGCCATTTGAAAGAAATGATAGGTTTGTTTTTTTAAGTCTTGGTACAACATCCCATACATCATTTTTTAATATAAAGGTATATGCTTCAATCATTTCTTATTTCCAAGACTTATTTGAAAGTGCTTCTTTAACATTAGAAGGTTTAGTTTTTATAAGTTCATTTAATAATGCAACATAACATGATTGATTTCTTTTTCTTTTTCTCTCTTGAATTAGTTCATTAGGTTCAACCTAATTTTCTTCTATCATTTTCCTAGCCCAAAGTGGCCTCCTTTTATTCTTAACATTTTTAGAATCTTCATGATTAGACATAGTGGAAGAGGATGGTTTAATATCATTCTCCCTCTCAATTTTTGCTTGTTGATTTTCATCTACTTTAGGAATAGATTCAGTAATAGATTCATCAGTGTTTCTAGAGATATTAAAGGTGATATCTTCTTCAAATTTCACATCTCTACTAATCTCTATTGTTCTTTGATCTGGAATGAAGACCCTGTATACTTTTGTTGTTTCACTATATTGAATAAGTATCCCCTTCTTTTTGGAAGGTTATAGTTTGTTCTTTTCTCTTTAGGAATGTGGATATAAATAGGACATCCAAATATTCTTAGATGGCTTAGATTAGGTTTAATTCTCATAAATACTTCTTCTGGAGTGGTGTTCTCTAATACTATGTGGACATTTCTTTTGAATGTAGACTGCAGTGTTAGATGCTTCAGCCTAGAAGGAAGTATGGAGGTTTTGATCATGCATCATTGCTCTGGCAGATTCAATAATTGATCTATTTTTACATTTAGCAACTCCATTCTATTGAGGATTTTATGGTATAGAAAACTCTCTCTTAATCCCAATAGCAATGCAAAAATTCTTAAAAATATCAAAGATGTATTCACCTCCATTGTCTAACCTTAGAGTTTTTATTTTTTGTCTTGACTAATTTTCAACTAAGGCTTTCAACTCTTTGAATTCTGATAAAACTTCATCTTATTCTTTCTATTTCAAAAAATAAATACATGTTCTTCTAGAGTAATCATCAATAAAAATTACATAGAAGAAGCATCCATTAAGAGAAGGTACAGACATAGGATCACAAAGATTAGTGTAGATTGGTTCAAGAATGGATTTAGATTTGTGAACACTTTTAGAAAATGATTGTTTAGTATTTTTTCCTAAACCACATCCTTTGCAAATACTTAAGTGATTAGTTCTAAGACTAGGTAAAACTTTTACAATTTTTCCTATGTATGACAATGCACGATAGTGAAGGTGACCTAGCCTCCTATGCCAAATTTTGGTTGAATTTTAAGTTTCATGACTAAGAGCTAGGTTTTTATTATTAAAAAGTTTATAAAGACTTCCATCTCTAAATTTGATGGAAATGGCTTTCTTGATATTGGAGTTCTTGGGCCAAGATAGAACTTTGTGCTCTTGGAATGTGATTATGAATCCTTGATCAGCAAGACGAGAAATAGAGACTAGATTTCTCTTTATTCCTAGTACATATCAAACATTTTTGAGTTGTAGTGTAATTCTTGAATTTAGGTAAATTGAATAGGAACCAATTCCTTTAATAGGATGAGTAGAGTTATCTTCAATGCTAACTTCTTCTGAGAAGGTTTCAAATTTATCTTTCAAACCAGTGATGTGTTGAAATGCTCCACTATCTATGATCCATGTGTTGTGGTTTGAGTTTAATTCACTTGAAAGGGCTAAGTAAAAAACATAGTTTTCTCTTTCTTCTTTCTCTACACCCTCTCCTTTGATTTTTGCTAAGGCTACTTCAATTTTCTTCTTTTCAAAGTAGAAGTTATGTGAGTGACCAATTTTATCACATTTAAACATATAACTTTGGACCAATCATGTTTATATGATTTGTTAGATTCTTTTTTGTTGTATTTTAATTTTCTTTTCTTGTTTGATTTCAAATTAAGTGCTTGAATTTCTCCCTCTTGATTTGTACTTAGTCCTCTTGAGACTAATCTAGATTCTTCTTGTGTGCATTCATTCTTTAATAAATCAAATTTAGGGAGTTCGAGTCAAGAGCTTAAACCTTGAATAAATGTTTTCCATGATAAAGGAAGACCTCTTAGTGCTATCATGTTGAGTTCTTTGTCATCAACTCAATTTTCCATTGTTGCAAGTTGATCTTTTTGTTGGAAATACAAATGGGAAATGTATACTTCTAAGGGGGGGGGGGAGGGGGAGAGGTGAATCAAAAGTACTAATCTCTAACCAATAAAACTTTTAACTTTAAAACAATGCATGCATTAACATATTGAAATAACATGTAAAGTAAATGCATCCACATAAACACTTGACATCAGATATGATTATCCAAAGACCCTCCAATGAGAAGGTAAAATTGAGTTGGGGATGACATCCACAATTCTTCACTACTGCAGCAATAAAGTTCACCTGTTAAGGTTACATAATTTGACCATTTTCATAATCTTCCCTATGAAAGGTTTTCACTATTAAAGGGTTACAAAGGATTGTTAGATCCTACCCTGTTAAAGGATTTTAACACCCTATTAAAAGTGTGCCTAGCTAAAGGACTTTAAAACACTCACTTGGAATGTCACTCTATTAAAAGATTTTATAATGATTGTTAAATCAACCTTAGTCCAAAGGATTTCACCCTGCTAATACAGTTGTTAGAAATTAATAGTAGAATGTTTGATTTGATAACTTACAACTATGTCTTTTTTATTTTAGATTGCAATTTTTGTCCATCTTGATCATCTTGATCTGTTATAACAATGTTGTATATCTTGTCCTCTATTCTACAAATTGATTCTTCAATTCTTTCACACTTCTAAGTCACCTTGTATGCTTTCTAATCAATTCACCCCTTTCATTTCCTCCAATACTTTTCTCACATACACATACACACACATTGAATTATGGGGCTTCATCCCCCTTTAAAAAGACTTTTGTGGCTTAGGGTTAGGTATGAATCTACAACTAAGATTCATTCATTTTTCCACTTAATTGCTTCCATTTTTTTGATTCGTTGCGTGTTGATTGCATAGGGAATCCAAATAGATTCAATCTTATCTTCAAAGCTTCAAGATCTATCCATAAGTCAACTCAAAAATGGTTTACATAGTTGTTTGTGCTGTCACAAACAACTAGGTCCATTATGTATTACTCGACACTTGATAATACTAATGCTCGACACTTAATGTAATTATGTCTTGCTCAGTAGTTGAACTTGCTTGGCATCAAATGTTCACTCAGCACTTGAATTGCTCGGCACATGAGTGACTCGGCACTCATTGTAGCTTGGAATCTATACATATTATACTCAGTGTGTGTTACTAGCTTGGCATGAACTTAGTAAATATCTTAAGAGTGTTGACACTCAATTATCAAAACCAATTTAAGATCAACACTTTTAGTTCAGAAATCCTTAGAAAGTATGAAGTAATAGATTCTCCATTTTTCATCTTTATATATAGTAGGTCTTGTTTTAGGGTTAATAATCTACTAGTATTGTTGATTTCAAATGTATCTCGAATAGTGGAGAACATCTCAAATGTAGTCTTGAGACTAGATATGGATGGAAGAATATGATCTTTTATAGAATCTATTATGATTTTCATTGATTTATTATTATGTCTTTTGCATGTTACTTTCTTTGGTTCATTTTTAGGCATGGATAAGTTTGTCTCAATATATTCCTCTAATTCCATTTCCCTTAATATTATCATTACTCTAATTTTCCATGATGAGAAATTAGATGCACCTTCAAGCCTATCTTCTAGTCTCACATGATTCACCATTTTAATAATATACTTTTGAATTCGAAGAAAAAAAATCTAAAATTTCAGATTTTAATTTTTGAGTAACAGCTTTACTTATCAGAATGACTCTGATACCATGTTAATTTTGTGGATCTCTGATAGATAAGACTATTACAATAAACATGGGAACAATAGATACTCTTACTTGTATCACAGTAGTGTAGATTTGTTCTTCAAATAATGGTGATCTTCTAATTGCTTATGTGTAGAATCTCCTTCTCTGTGTAATGTGATTGATATGCTAAATCTAACCATGATCCTACATATTAGATTTTAGAAGAAAAAGTAATAGAAAGTAATTTTACTAATTAATATGCAGATTGTTAGGTTTGAGATACCGTGTATAGATCTTTTCTCTCAGTGATCTACCTTCCTATATGTACAAAGATGAAGGGTCATGACCCCCATAGAGTCATGAATCTATGTGGCCTTTGGCTATGAAGTCATGCCTCTATGGTGGCATGACTAATAATCATTAGTTAATGTAATGGCCATGAGTAATACATAATCAGTACTCCTAATAAATCGCATAGCAATAACATTTTCGATACAAATAAAGATTGTCGAGAGAATAAAGTTTGTCTACTAGTAATGGTATCACACATATATTAATCCACACACACACACATACATATATACATATGTATATATAAGAAACAATAACAACCATTTATTTGAGAACCTAAAATGTAGATTTGTATATATATCAAATGAGAATCATTACTTCTACTGATGCTATAGATTAACAGTTTTGACTATTGTTTGTTGTTGTTATTGCTCGATAACCTTTGACTCTATTTTTTATTTCTTAAAATTGTTTTTGTAAACATATTTTTTTCTTTGTATATACATCTTTCTTACTTTGCATGTATTTCCTCCTTGTATATATATATTCCCATATATATTCCCTCTTGATTTACATATGATATGCAATCTATATTCCCCCTTTTTTGACACAAATGCCAAAAATGCATAATTATAGGGTAACACCAAAACGTGGAAGGAAATCATTGTGTACCCACAAAATTATAGACATTGACTTGTCCAAATTCTCTTGCAAATATTTTGATGTGTGTAAATCTATGTGCACCTCTGCTGATAATTCCATCATGTGATCAGCTATAGATAAATTATTGTCATGGTGATATGTCTTTACAAGTGCAATATGTTTTTACATTGCATCCATGTTGGGAAGTATCATGCCTTGTATCTTTGCTAGAGTAGCCCTTATCCTGGCTTCTTCCCTCAACAATTTTGCCTAAAGATCTATTAGATATCTTAATTTTACAAAATGTGCAACACTATAGCTAGGATCAAGTGACAACTAATGTGCACTTGCCTTCATGTCAGCATCTATCTTAGATAGTTTCTCCTTCATTTCCTTAGTGAAGTTAGATGTATCATTCAATTTCACAAGTAAGGAAACAACATTATTTACAAAAAAAAAATCAAATGTAGTGAGAATGGTGGACAAATCCACTTGGTCAATAGAAATCCTCTGAGCTACCTTCTCCAAAACTTTGTTCTCAAACTTCCTTTCTACCTTTTGTAGAAGTTTGTCTTGTCCATTCACTTCCTCATTATACTTGTGAGAAATTTCAACAAGTTGATCCAAAATTGGTTGTTTATCATCAACCTCAATATTCAGTGCATAAACAAATCTATTATTGATGTATATAAGCACTTGATTCTTTTTTTTCTTCTCCTCTCTAAGCTTTTTCTATTTTGTCCTCTTCTTCCATAGTTCACCAAGGGTATCCATTTGATCAGGAGTCAGATTGGAAAGATCTCAATCTAGTACTACAATATCCTCCTCTAGATCAATTTCTTCAATAGAGGCTTCTACCTCTTTACACTTTTCCTTATGAACAACTAAAGGAATAATTTCCTTATCTTTCTTCAAAACTTTAGTCCTCGGTTGAGGCTTAACCTCAACTATCATTGCACTCAATGTATATGTACTCTGTAAAGAAACAATAGATAAAGTGACAATAGTAGAAACAATATCAACAATAGATATAACAAGAAAACTTACTGATGTTGGCTGTCACACTAATGTTGAGATGATTTGAGCATGTTGATCGATAGATGAAATGATAGAAGCTTCACTCATTATTACACTCGGTACTATTTCTCCAATGGTTAGTTGGGTGCTTAGAGAAGTGGTGTTTACCTAAACTAACTCGATAGCAACCTTCTCTGAGCTAGATTGTACTAAGGCTTTACTCAGAGAGAGAGGGAGGGAGGAAATTACCTCTATTGCTATCTTTTCAAGATTTGAGTCTTCAATACTCTAAATTTTAGGAAGATCGCCTCCTGCTACTTCTTGATCCTCTTCATCATCTACATCATCTCCTTCTACATTATCAATATTATCGATTTCATCATCATTTATTTCCTCATCATTTATTTCCTCATCATCTTTCTCAAAATTTACTTCATCATCTATTTGCATAACCTCCTCATTAGGCTTGTGTAGACCATAGATGTTCTTCCATGCAATTGTGTTAAACTTCACAATTACTTCAATTTCTTTTGATAGGATCAAGAATGCATTGAATTTGGAGGTCAACTTTGTTTCATTCTCCTTTAATGATTCCTTCACTTCCTTGTCAGATAGACTTGTCATAAGTTGTCTGAGAATTCATTTACTGATGTTCCTAACAACATTTAATGCATTCTCCCAACGATGTGTTACTATCTTCTGTATGATATTAGGAACTCTCTTGATTCACTCGGGGCTCTCAAATGCTCTTCACTCTATTTTCTTTGAAAATAATGGTAAACAATAACCTTCAATTTCTCCTTTTAATGAAATTTTGTCTTCAAGTCACAATTAATGCATCATACAATAGTTGGCTCAATGACAGACTATCCTCCACTCGATTAAGTCTTCAATGCTTAGAAGATACCTCCAACATGACAGAGTCATCAACTTGGAAAAGTCTTTTACTCGGTAGAGTCTTCAAATTGGAAAACTCTTTGACTCAACATGAACTTTGATCTCGCCATCCACATCTAAGCTCAGTTAAGTCTAGCAACCCAACCATGCTTGGTAAGGTCTAAGACATCCTTCATTTTTCATTCCAACTCAGTAATCCATGTGCATCTAAAATGTTGATATGGATCTTCTACTTTTCTAACTAGAATTGATGTGAGATATCTTCTTTTAAATCATAGTTCCAATAATCTCCATAGATAACTAGGTTGAAGTGGTTGAGTCACCTAGCTCATTGACTTGGGTGTCAACACTTTCATTACTCTGATTTGCATCCTCAAGAGATTTCCTTACCCATTATTGCCTTGTCTGACTTCTTATATTGTCATCCTTTGCTTTCTTTTCATCTTCAACTCTTCCTCAGTTCATATAGTTCTTGGTAAGATATCCAAGTTTTGTACATACAAAACATCTCTTTGTAGTATCTCTCTTCCTTGTGTGATGTTTTATGAAATTTTCTACAATATGCCCATGCTCACAACAATAGTGATATCTAAACCATGTGTTGTAATCCCAACCAAATATAGCTTTGACAATTTGTTTTGTTGGGTTCCATTTCTAGGTCTTGCACTCTAAAGATTTGTGCCCTTGTTTGTTGCAATTGTGACACTTTCCTTCAAACTTAAGTTTCTTTGTGCATTCACTTGCTCAATGTCTTGGTATGTTGCAACTATAACTATTTCCAATAAACTTTGATTTAACATTGCTCTACCACTTGTTTGATGCATGTCCTATCTTTCCATAATGATTACAAGTAGGCTTTTTGTTCTTGCTGAGATGATTCACCTTCTTCTATGTATCCTAATCTAGCTTTTCCTTTGTGTCTAAATTGATTTTCTCATTCAATTGATTCATGCTTTCATGAGATTTTATCATCCTATCATTGGTTTGTTTCTCTATACTGAGGTCATTATGCAATCTTTCATTCTTTGTCCTAAAGTTCATAAGCTCTTGATCTACATCATTGAGTTGATCAATCAGACCTGTTTGTTGAAGAGATAGTTGATAAATTTCATTGTCCTTTTCTTCTATTTCATCTTTGACTTTTTCCTTTTGTTCCATGACTTCACACATTCTGACTGATTGAATTTCTTTTTCTCGTTTCAATTTTTTGACTTCTTCTTGAAGAGTAAGATTCTTTTCAAGTAGATCTAATATTGTTGCATTAGCTTCATCTAAACTTATTTCTTGACAAATGTCTTCAATTCTTTCTTCAATATAGAGATTATCATTCATCTATGCTACAAGATATTTTCTTCTTTTTAGGGATTTAGAAAGCTAATCCCTTCATTCTCTTGAATTGATCCATGGCTAATTGCAGATCCAACTTTTCATTTTCAATAGATTTCTCCAGTCTATAGACTTTTGTTGCTTTTGATCATTTATCAAGCTAACAAACTTATGGTGTGAGAACTAATTCTCTGATACCAATTGTTGGAAATGTAGTATAGATTGGGTGGCTAGGGAGCGGGAGGGGTGAATCAAGAACCAATAAAACTTATACTTTAACTCACCAATTAAACATTCACCATATAGTCTGATCTAATTGCATGCATGAAAGATTGAAAGAAATAAAACATTCATAGAACTTGACACAATATTTGGTAACCCATAAACCTTACAAATAGAAAGTAAAGCTAGGGTAGGAATGATAATTAAAAGCTTTATTACTATAGTATAAAGTTAGCCTATTAAAGCTTACAATTGATCACTTCTAATGATATGCCCTATTAGGAGCAATAAGGATTGTTAGGTCCACCTTGTGAAAGGATTGACAATATATAATGAAGTATGCACTCTGTTAGGAGATTTGGAAAAGACTATTAAGTCCACTTGGTTAGAGGATTTGATTGATGCACCTGTTAAGATGAATCAATGGCTAATCCTTGATCTGCAACTTAGTTTGTTGAATGAGATTCCTTTCAAATATAATGATCACCTAACTATGATAGATAAGACTTTACTTTTCCTTATACTTCTTGAATCCTTCAAATTTTCACTTAGCTACTTCTTACTTCTTCAATTTAATTCCCATTGGATATGAAAATATATATTACATATATATACCAATCCAATTTATTACCTTCTAGAGTCGACTACAATACCAAATTCAAACAATCTTCACAAAGTCGACTCACTGCTCTAACTCAGGTTAAAAGACCACTCAAGTGATGTTCTGACACTTGGAAACACTTGTCAACACTATAAAAAATCTGGCACTCAATTGATGTAGATGTTTAGTCCATACTAATCACTTGGGGTGACAAGCACTTGGTCAACACTAGATGATTCGGTGAACACTAAAGAACTTGGTAGACTTTGTTGAGCCTAAAAGGCTCATTCAACACTACCTTTGTTCACTTTGTTAGCACAACTAGCTCAGTAGATGCTACAAAGCTTGGTTAACACTACACTTTGCCTTAGATGCTCAGTAGACATTATGAAGCTCAGCATGAATTGCAATAAGATTGATTGGCTCGATAGCAATTGAAACACTTGGTTTGCATTGCTAGCAGTATGATAAGCTTGGTAGCAATTGTGGAGCTTAGTAGCAATGTAACCAACTAACTAAGCGTTAAGTCACTAATAGACTCAAAAAAAATTGATGAATAGTCCTTTTCTATTAATAAATAAATATACTTATTACAAATTCACCAAAAAGGGGTCAGAGGATACAAGATCACCGCGTTAGAGTTCACACGACCATAGCCATAATCAACAACTATTCATTAAAAATATATTAAGCAACCCCTCAGGCTACCAAAGTATTGCTAGCTGAGGGGGGTGGTTCATCTCGATCATTGAAACCCTAGTCATCCTTGGGGTTAGCAGGAAGACTAGGAGCAATCCAACCATCAACATCATCATTAGGAACCTTATCTTTATCTTTATCCTCTACCCACAGTGAAGAGATTGCCAAGTTTAGGAAAAAAGGCCACTTGCCAGAAACAATAGGAGGAGAACTAGGAGGGGGAGCCACCAAATTAGGGGACTATCCAAAATCACATTGAGGCAAAGAATTCAAGCAATGATGTTGCCATCCACCATCGCCACCACTAGGAGAGCAATGGTGGGGAGCCTAGGAGTGTGGCATGTGCAAGTGACAAGTAGAGGAGTTGTGCCCCCAATAGCGGCCCTTAGGTAGAGTATGGTTAGTCGAGGTGTTGGGAGGCACTCTAGTGACTGTACAGGGTGCATTACCTCAATGATTGAGTAGCTCCTAAAGGTGGGCTACCTCTAGAGCCATCTTATTGGCTTAGACTTGAATCTGCATCATGACCTTATTACAAATGCATGCTTTAGTGTACATAGCAACATTGATATCAAGAAAGTTGTGAGGGAAAAGAAAATCATTCCTATCCTTCCATAACGTAAACAAAATATCCATCCTAAAAGTATGCCAAATCTAGGTAAATTTCCTAGAATTCCTGGGGGAATTGCCCAACACTACCATATGCCAAGAAAAGGTTTCCAACCTAAAAGGCTTAAAGAAATCATGTATCTACTGCTAGTAATTATGAGCATGCCTAAAAAACCAAAAGATATGTAGAAACAATTTTGGTTGCCCACAAAAAGGACACCAAGGATCAGGAACCCCAATATGCTTGAGTCATGGTCCAAGGAGAAGCACTTTAAAAAGTAAGCACCAAGAAGAATGAGCAATCTTGGGCTCAGAGATAACACTCCAAATTGTATCAAAATGCATCCTCCATTGACAAAGGGAAGACTAAAAATGCCATCGTTGGTTGAGCATATCCACCATGGGAAGACGAGGAGAGAGCCAATGATATCCTAAGCATGGCTTGTAACTGGTTAATGGTGTTGCAAGATACCACTTTTGGTCCTTATACCAAGGTTGTACAAACTAAATTCCCACCTCATGAATTAAATGATCTGGTATTGCAAAGAGTAGAAGACCAAAAGTCTATTGATCTTGACAAGAAAGACAAAACTAGACTTGAATATCCTCCCAAGATTAAAGACTCATAAAGACCCTAGAAAAGAGGTCTTTAGGAGTCTTGATGTCATGTTTGAAAAAAGCACACAGAACTAGCACCTTGAGTCTTGGCCAGAGGAACACCTTGAATGAAAAACAACAGGGACCACCAAAGGTCATGTCGATTTAGAGAAATCCCATCATGAAACCCATCACCAACCTAGGGAAGCCAAGGCTTAATATCTTCCCATGCCTTCCATATGCTCTTGATAACAAAAGAGCCTTGGATGTGAACAGGTTCCCCCATGACAAGAAGGGTTTGAAATAAAATCACCTTCCATGAAGGTCTATTGATAGGAAATCCAAAAGTGATATAGTGCCAAACCAACAATTTCCAAGCTTCATTACCAATGATAGCACAAATAATCCACTTAGCACATACTGAGAGCCCTTGTTTCTAAGTGGAAATAAGGCCAAGACCTCTAGAATCTTTGGGGAGACAACAAAAATCCCAAGCAAGACGGTGAAAACTATGGTGACCTAAACCAGACGCCCAAAGAAAATCATGGAGTAAGCATTCCAACTTAAGGTAAGAGGCTTTGGAAGGAGCCCAACACAAGGAATAATAAACATGAGTACATGTCAGCACCTTTGAACAGATTTGGAATTTCCCTACAAGAGAAAGGGGTTTAGTAAGCCAATAATCAAGCTTCTTTTCAATCTTCATGATGACAGCATTCCATAAGTCCACTGGTGAAGCTTGGAAAGCAAAGGGAATGCCAAAAAAGCAAAAAATCTCCCTGTGAGTGACCCATTTCCACTAGAATTGAGCAATCCAGGGTGAGGCTAGAAGAAAATATTGCCTATAAAAAAGTGTCTTGTGCTATTGAATAGTTGAACTAGAAGCTTGAAAAAAGGTGTCCAAGCATTACTAGGCATTAGAAATGTTCTTCTCGTCTTCCCAAAGAGTGAGGAAAGAATCATTAGCAAAATGCGCGTTGACAAGCTGGGAAGAAGATTCAGGCAAGGAAATGCCCAAAACTAAACTAGAGGAAACAAAGTGGGCTAATAAGTAGCCAAATCATTCAACAACAAGAGCATACAAAGCTGGAGCCAAAGGGAAAACTTTCCTGAAGGATCGAAAGACCCTAAAACCTTCAAATTGAGAATTATTAATGGTAATACAAGTAGAAGCATCTCCACAAAGTGAAGAAAGTTAGGGTTGAACCCCAATTTCTGAAGCATAGCCAAATGAAGAGTCATTCAATGTGATCATAAGCTTTGGAAAAATCAATTTGCAAAAACAAAGTCTTCTGATTGGATTTGTGAGCCCATTCCATGCCTTCCCAAATAGCAATGATGTTGTCAAGAATATACCTAGACTTAATAAAGCCAATTTGCTCTAGCCTCATAATTAAAGGAAGGAGATGACAAATCTTAAGAGATATCACCTTAGCAATGATCTTGTAGGACGCATTCAGCAAGGTGATGGGACACTAGTTACTGACGTAGTGCAAGGCAAGAGAATCCCCAAAGGAGATGTCCTAGCCCCTTGCTATAAAACCATGCATCGAAAACATAATAACAAGAAGAAATAATGCAAGATCTAATACCAAAATATATTCATTAAATATAACTGATTACATGCAATGTGTCGGGCTGTAAGGCCTTCCTGGTTATGGCCAAATACAAAGCAAGTAATAGTTCTACAAGATCCCTCAAGATCCAATCCCAAACCCTAGCTAGTCCAGATTACACTCTGGTAGAAACCTCGAAGGAAGATCTCAACTTGTGCTCGCAAGCCCACCAAGCAATCTCCTTGTTTTCCAAGCCGCGGCTACTAGCCCTTCTCCAAATTCGCTCTTCCAAGCTCCTCCACTTCTCCACGATGGATGAATAATGCCTAAAGACTTCCCCAAAACCCCTACTTATACCAATCTAAGCCATGGGTCAGCCCAAAACACAAATTAAATACAAATACATAAATTAAATGCCAAAGTCGGCCTCCTACAACAATTAAATTCCCAAAATTGATGTCTTGGTAAAATACAGATATCTCCTAGCTCCAAATGAATTAGAACTCGAGCTTCAAACCATGGTTAGAAATCTAGGCCCTCTTTCATCCTTGAAATTTTAATCTTCTAACTCATTGCATAAAATTAGATGCACGGCCTACAATAGGCACTAACTTCCTAAGATCATGTCAAGTAACCAAAGACCATGCCGAGTGACCAGAGACCATGCTGAGCTCCCAGTGTATGCCGAGCACCAATCCAAACACCCTCCAAAGCAACTACTAAGCCTCCTTCCATGAACTCGATAGTAGTCACCAAGTAAATCCAAGATTCTCCTGCAACAGACTCCCCAGGTAAATAGAAAAGTGTGTCCCATACTTTGATGCCCAAAGAAAGAGCAACAACCAACTTCATCTTCACCAAAGGCTTCCAATCCAACACGGATAAGAAAACCAATTTGCACATCATCCACATCCACATCATTCTGTCAAACACTAGAATCTCAACCATCCAATCAGCATGCTCACTCCCAAGAATAAACTAAACATAATGCTTCAACATCAAATCCTCATCCTCAACAACAACTAGTGAATCCACACCAACAGCAGCAAACTCCATATAAGCCACAAAATCCACATCAATAGAAACATGAAGATCTCCATCAACACATGCCAAACTCTCAACACTAGCAATCTCATTGCTTACAACAAGATGCTCTACAACACACAACTCACCACCAACAACAACCAGATCATCCATGACCAAGTGCTCTATAATTTCCATGTCAGACTCATCCAACTGATCATGAAAACCAATGTCCATCCTAGCATCAACAAGGTTAGGAATATCTTCAGCAACAACTTCTAGCTATTCTGCAGGTTCTGTATCAGACTCCACAAACTGATCAACAAAACCAAACTCTGCCACCTTGACCTTCTTAGCTTGCTCAGCCAATCTAGCATCCAATCAAGAAAACATCTTAGAAAAAATCCTCTCCACTATATCATGGAGTTTTGCAATCATCTCAAGGTCCAATCCTCTCAGAGCCATCTCCCAAGATCTTCAAAAACCCTTTGCAACAAATCCTTCCCACACTCCTTGTGACAATCTTGAATTGTTTGCAAGTCAGATCACAACCTGCAACCTTGCATGAACAATTAGGAACCACATCACAAGTCTAGGATCACTAATTTGCAATCCAAAAATTCTCTACGATCATGCCTCAACAAGATCAATCATCCATCTTTGCATCCATCGATCCATCTATAAGCCCTCTGCAATTGCAAGCCAGAACCACAATCTACCACCTCACAACCAAGAGATCTAGGACTCCAGAAAGAAAATCTGCCACCAAATCAAGATCTACTTCTCCAACCCAAGTCCTAGTGCAAATTGCCTCAACTTCGGCGATCTATCCACACACTCAGGAACGATTGTGCTCTGATACCATCTAACGTAATGCAAGGCAGGAGAATCCCCAAAGGAGATGTCCTAGCCCCCTGCTATAAAACCATGCAGCAAAAACATAATAACAAGAAGAAATAATGCAAGATCTAATACCAAAATATATTCATAAAATATAACTGATTACATGCAATGTGTCAGGCTATAAGGCCTTCCTGGTTACGGCCAAATACAAAGTAAGTAATAGTTCTGCAAGATCCCTCAAGATCCAATCCCAAACCCTAGCTAGTCTAGATTACACTCTGGTAGAAACCTCCAAGGAAGATCTCAACTTGTGCTCACAAGCCCACCGAGCAATCTCCTTGTTTTCCAAGCCACAGCTACTACCCCTTCTCCAAATTCACTCTTCCAAGGTCCTCCACTTCTCCATGATGGATGAATAATGCCTAAAGACTTCCCCACAACCCCTACTTATACCAATCTAAACCACAGGTTGGCCCAAAACACAAATTAAATACAAATACATAAATTAAATGCCAAAGTCGGCCTCCTACAACAATTAAATTCCCAAAATTGATGTCTTGGTAAAATACAGATATCTCCTAGCTCCAAATGAATTAGAACTCAATCTTCGAACCGTGGTTAGAAATCTAGGCCCTCTTTCGTCCTTGAAATTTTAATCCTCTAACTCATTGGAGAAAATTATATACAAGGCCTACAACATGCAATAACTTCCTAAGAAAAGTCGATCTCCTCCCAGACCATGCCGAGTAACCAAAGACCATACCGAGTGACCAGAGACCATGTCGAGCTCCCAGTGTATGCCGAGCACCAATCCAAACACCCTCCAAAGAAACTACTAAGCCTCCTTCCATGAAATCCAAAGTAGTCACCAAGTAAATCCAAGATGCTCCTACATCAGTTACAGATATCCTCAAGATCACCAGCTTTAGGTATGAATTTAATGTTTCTTTTATTAATAATGGCTCCTAGGCTCTTAGTATGGTAAGCTTCCAGATAGACTTTATGTAGGTTTGGACCTATAGAATCCCAGAGGTATTTGTAAAATTCACAAGGGAACCCATCATACCCAAGGGACTTCTCATATGCCATAAAAAAGATAGCCTCTTTGACATCCCTGATGATGAGAAGTTGTTCACAGAAAGCTCGTTGCTTGACTGCTAAGCAGTTTGGAGTAACAAAAATACACTTTCTAAGAGCTTCCTCTCGAGCAACCAAATTTCCTCATGAAGCAAAAATATTTTCATAATGATGCACAAAAGCTTGTAGGATGTCATAGAGATTGGAGAGAATAGTATTGCCATGTTTAATCTTTTTAATCCCAACTTTAGTATGACAAGTGTGAACCTAGAAGAACTCATTAGAAGCTTTATCACCAACCTCAAACCAATGGAGGCAATCTTTGATTTGAGCCCCCCAAGATGCATAGTTATCTGCAATCTATTCATCATGGTGAAGCTTGGCAAGTTGGATTTGTAAGTTAGCATCAAATGGGTTAAGGATAAGAACTTTAGAAGATTTCCTAAGGGCTTTGGTATTGGTCTCATAAGACCTTTTTCTAAAAACCACTAACTATCTCCCATTCATGTGAAGAAATCTAGTGGTTTTGGTAATAGCATCATTCCACCATTGAATCTAGGTAGTTTGAGAGTGACGACATAACCCTAAATTCCAAACATATAGGATGTGAGCATTAGTGGAAGAATGTTTCAGCACTAACATGTTGAGGAAAAAATACATACTGACAGCTCACTGGACAACTATTTGTCAAAAAATAGAAAAATAGATGGGATAGTGGTCTGAAAACATCACATCCAATAGAGGAATGGCAGGTAGCTCTCTATCCTCAGAAAAGGAAAAAAAAGATTGTGTAGTAATCATAGCATGATCGAGACATTTTAATAAATGACTAGAGCTAGCTCAAAAATTAGACCAAGTGTGCCAGACTGCACTCTATTGTTGGTGGTTAGTATTGGGATCAAAAAAGCCCAATTTATTGCGCATGTAGTACCACACTTCCCTTTCCTCAATTTTTCAATGAAAAGGCAAAATGCCTTCTTTGTCAAAAGCCAGCTCAACCATATTAAAATCATCACACATCACCCAAGTTGTAGGAGGCAAGTTGTCAGCCATCCAGCACCATAGTTGATATTTTTCCACAGCATCATTGGAAGCATAAACATTAACTATACCAAAAGAATGATTCTTGAGAGAAAGAAAAATCCAAATTATTATGTGTGTGGGGCCAAAACCATGCAAAATAATAACAGAATGAAGGTGAGGTGACAGGAGAGTAACTATACCACCTCTACCAGAATAGATAAATGATTTGACCATCAGGTCAACATAGATATGCAGTAAAAATGGTATTGAGAAATATCAAGGTCTATCTTTAGCTCAACATGTACCCATTATCATGGAAGTCATAATAAAATATGAATCTAGAGTATTTTAAAAAGGGTACTTGAATTTGTGCTTCAAATTGTCTTTTGAATCCTATAGATCAAAGAAAAGTGTGTGTGTGTGGCTATATAGGGGTTTGTCTTAGTCAACCTCCCCCCTCCATCCTCTTCGATGATTTCCACCTATATGCATATTCATTAAGATAGATATAACTTTTGATAGTTCATGTGAATCTAGAATGAAAGGAGCTATGTAAACATAACATAAAGTGCCAAGATCTAACCCTAGAGAGTGAAACCTTAACATGTAAATGAAATCAATACATGCTTGGTGCATGCCAATATATAAATATGAAGAAACAAATCATACATCTAAAAATAAAATAGAAATCATACCAATCCCCATATAGCTTTAAAGTATTATAGCCATCTTCACAGTCCATTTGCAACTTCACGTCATTTTGAATTCTCCATTGAATATTGTTTGTAGCAATTTCTTGATTGAATATTGAACTTGTAATCATCTAAAAATGGTCATCTAGACTATTAGCCCCCTTTCTAGCATTTTTCCTTAATTAATTAATTGCTTATTCTTGATGAAATCCTCAAAAGTTATTTATTTGATTATAAGCTATGGCTTGACCACCTTATCCTAAGTTCTTATTTAATTAAAAGGAACTTGCTCCCCTTTTATTAAATAAAAGTCCCCACTTCCCACTTATTCTAAAGTTTGTGCACATAAAACATCTTCCCCATTTAAAAAGTAAGAGAAAAGGCTTTTCTCTCATACGAGGGACATGAAAGTCAACTCTTGATTACGATTGGTTGAAACACTTGTGAACATGGATCATGCAACTTTCATCCTCCACCCTTGATTAGATACTTCTTTTCCTTTTATCTCTATCATCTATCTATCTTTAAAAAGGAGAGCTCTCTCCTCATCTTGAAATCTCAGGTTATTATGCTAATGTTATGTTGCAAAAAATTTAGGTACTATTTGGATCTTTGAAGAGATTGTAGCATCATTACATCATTTCATCTACATTTGCATCTCATAGTTTCATACTTGCATTAGTGTATCTTTGCTTTCATGTTTTAGATAAGATCATTTAGCTTAAGTAGAAGGATTTGTAACACTTAATGCTTGTTAGTTTAGCTTGCATTTGACATTCTCTTAGCTTAGTTTTTCATTTTGCATTGCATTGCATTTTGGTTCTTGGACACTAGTGTTGAAGTTGATGAAAGATCAACCCCACAGATTCCAAGAATCACTTGCATGAAAAGACTTCTCACAGAAAGAGAAAAACAAAAGCTATGGAGGCTAAAATTACCAGATCTATAGTTGAGACATTCTTTATGAGCAAAAAGATAAATTGCTATTATCAACAATGAATTAATCTCAATGAGATATCATCCTTATAAAGGAGATCAAAATCCTAAAAAGGTCTAACCTAGGTTGCATAATAATAATTAATAAAATAATTAATTATTATATGCCTAAATTTTAGCTTAAGCAACTAGAGTTAATTAGGAAATAAATAATTACTCTAACACCCCCCCTTAAGATAAACTTAGGGGCTAGCTAAAAAGATAGAAACCACTATTGAAAGTAGATTTGGGACCCAACAACAAAGCCTAATGAGGTACCCAAGCACAACAAAATCTTTGAAAAGAGGAGAAATAGAGAAAACTACATGGGAAAAACCCTAATCCAAAAAGAGATGGAAATAATGTTGAAAAAAAACTAGTGAAGGACTAAAGAAGCCTCCAAACTAGAGAATGTCCTAGAATATAGGAACAAAAGATGATCATGTAGAACACCATTGAAGCATGTAGAAGCTACAAAGCTCTGTCAAAAGTAACTACTAATCAAGAAAACCTCCATTGAAATATAACCTAACCAGGTAGACAAGACTATAATCTGCATCAAATTAAGAGGCACACAAAGGGAAACAATTAAACTTGAAGATATAGATGACATGAAACACCAAATTTTGAAGAGTTGATCAATCAAACTAAGAAAGCATGAGAAACAAAAGAAGAACCCCCCCTAATACAAATAAGGGTGAGGTGACAGGCAACTAGAAAAGTGGGCCAAAAGAATTGCATATCAAGGAACCATGATCAAGATGCGCATAAGAATACATATGTGTGTACGGAAGTGATCAATCTCAGAAATGTTGTAAGGCTATGTCACAGAAGGGACACTCACTAGACAAAGGAATATGGCAAACAAAGGAAAAACATCAACCCCCCATGGTACTTTAATCATGAGTAGTGCATGTACAATAAGGCACAAGACATAATAAATCCCAAGAATATAATAATCTACATGAGTGTCCTCAAATGACATTGCCCAAATTAGAAGGCAAAATAAGGCAAAACAATTGAAATGAAAATACAGATGTAATATGGCACTTTATCTCAGTGTGTTTGCAAGAATGCATATAAATGATGTCTAAATAGACTAGAAGAGACATAAGACTAATACAATAGATAGTACAAGTCATGACGAATCATCTAAAGAAATGAAATTGATCCTTAGACCTAAAACAACCAAGATATCTACCAAAATGCAAAAATGCAAAAGACTAAATAGAATGTACCTAAAGAAAAATCTAGAAAAACAACCAGCATCACTAGAAATAGCTTGGAAAGACTTTCCAACAATATAAAGAATTCCCAAATCACAGATTGAATGCTCAAGATATGTTTCCCAGAGTGAAAAATTGTACCCTTGACTTTGATAGCCGAAATAGCCATAAAAAAGTATCAAAACTAAAAACTAATTGTATCACTATGATAGGCTCAGAACCAGCTTTCCAACGATATCTTTTTTGCAAAAAATGGAGTTTGTATCCTTGAGATATCAGCAAAAATGTGAAGGTAGTTTCAAACAAAGTCTGAAGAGGTGATAGGATCGTTGATGCAATGCTGACATGGCACTGATGTTAGCAAGTGACGAGCCCAAATTTGATGGTCAAATGACTGTCAAGGAAAAAAATGCATGAAAATGACCCTTGCTAGATAAAAAGTCCAACCGCTGAAAACAAGAGTCGCGCAAAGGGCTGATGTTGGAAAAAAATTTGATGTCCTAAAGAGGCATGTGTGGCAAATAACACCTCCTAATTGTCAATAGAGGAGAGGAAAAAAACACATTTCAACTACTAAAAAAGGCATGGCAATCCACAAAACCAAAAATTGGAGATGACATGGGTCAGTGTGCATAGAGTCCCTTGAAGTATGGACTCGCAGAGGAAGTCCTAAACCCATGATCCATGGCATTTAACCTCCTCAAAAATAGTGGTGTTCCCACCTCAAAGGGGCACAAAAGGTAGATGCTACCACTAAGAAAAAATATGTGGGCAGAGGTGAACATGATATGCTGATGGTTTTGGGAAACTTCCCTCACCACATATACACCACTTAATTGCATGGGAAACTACTATGAAAATTTCCTCTAAACAACCTTTTTTGATGCCAAGAAAAATGGGTAGTGTGTGAAGTGCTCGTGTGGCATAAAAGAACCATACGACCGCACCAAGAAAATAATGTGTCTTCCAAGATTTGTGCATAGACCTAAAAATAATGCTAATTTAGCAACTAATATTAAGGCCTTTGGTTGGGGTTTCCTCATCAAAAATCTCTTTACATGGGCATAGAAACCAAGTTTTAGTGGTGTCTAGCAGCGTTGTTACAAGGGTTGCAACACCTCTGGCCAATACAACACTTAATCCTTGAACCACAACCATTGATGTGGCAGTATATGCTAGGTCAATTTCCAAAAATGATGCCTCCAACTTCCAATGCACAAACAATACCTTGATGTATGCAAAAAGCATGTTGAATGAGGAGGTGAGATCACAAGAGGTCTCCGTAAAAACATGTCATTTTTCCACAAAAAAAATGCATCACTGGCCTACAAAAATTCATTTTTTGCGCCTTTGGCATTAGTAAATGCAGCATGATCAATTTCTCAGCCCACATAGCTCAACCCAATCTAGAAAATGTTCCATTATTGGTGCAATCAACAACATCTTGAGTCCTAACTAGGTGTTTGATTCCCACAAACAAGGTGGGGTAACATGCCTCAAAATTGGCTTGGACATAAAATTCAAGATCAAGGAGTCTAATGCATACCAAAAAAATTGTCACAAGCCAAAAATACCATGTGGAGAAAAAGAAATTTCCAATCCCATGCGTAAATCACTAATATAAGTTCACATTAATCTACATTAGCCATAATCAAGCCAAAGTCCTTGCACCATATGACACCATCTCCAAACATGAGAATGCCTTGATTGTGAATGAGGAATCGAAATAGATGAAATGCCAATTCACCCCCACACCTTCTTTAAGATGTGAGACGATGAATCCCCTTTGGAAACCAACGTGAAATGCAGGCTAAAATTCACCAGATCAGCTCCAAATTCTAAAATATCAACCCCACAACTCCCAAAGCTAAAATATCACCACCAATTTCTCTCCTCATAAAGGGGAAGCATGAATGGTGGTGATGTTCAGATTATTGTTAGAAATAAGTAGAGGAGAATATATGAAAGAAAAAGGCACAGAAAAGGATCCTTCCATGTATTTCACTAGAAATTCAAGGCGTCCTTGCACGTGAAAGGAATACCACAACCCCAAATGTCCAATTAAATAGATCATGGGTCAACTTGGCATGGAATAAGCTCTAGAAACAAGCATTGCTCCTGCATATCAAAATCCCATAAAACCGTGTCAAAGGATCAAATCCTAAGTACTACCCACACATGCTTGTGCATGATCAATCTACACAAAGAAAATGTTCTTTGATTTCATTAAAATATAATGTGCTTCCTAAAATTAGTTGATGCGCTTTTCCTTTCAAAAGAAATTTTGCCAATTTTTTTTGATATATCAAAATAGACAAAATGATCATGATGCAAGAGCATCGTGGCTATAAGGGCAATCTTGCATCACCCAAGAAAATATTTTATTTTTAGTCTTTTCCATTTTAATAAGGACTAGTAGACAAGGTGGTTACTATTTATGGGAACTTGCTATTTTTAGTAAGTTTGTCATACAAGCCCGAAATGTTCTCATTTTCTACAAGAAGGTTCATTTTAGAGATATAAGCCTACCATAAAGATCTCATTGCTCCAACTTAAGTATCAAAGAAGTTATTGCAGATTTTTGGTGGAAAAATTTGCAGAAAAATCTTCAAGCTCACTATTGGAGGCCTTAGAGTACCCGAATAAGGTATGAAAACTCGACAAAAGGGCGCTAGCACAATTTTAGCCCTATAGATCAAGAGTTGGCATTTTCAAAAAGTGGTTATAATAGCCAATCAGAGCAATGGTTTGTGAGTTATGGCCTTCAAAAGTTGGGCTATCAAAATTTCTAAAATAATTTGTCAAAGATGTATTTGGCCAACACTATGGGTATTGTTAGGGTCTTTCGGCCCTAGGTATTAAGTTTGAGCATCTAGAACCTTCTCAAGTGGCATAAAAATTGCCTATTTAAGAAAGGCTTGAACATTGTCTAGGACAGCTCTTGGTGATAGTTTGTAGCACTATCTTGCAAATTATTGTAATAAAGGTGCCCATTTGGGTTAGCATATTGTAATTAAGAACTTTGTAATTCTGCATTTGCAGCGATAATAAGAAGTCCATATTGTGTTATCACATTTGTTGTTGTTTCTTTGTTTCTATTATGAGTTAATGGTATTAAGGGGAGTCCCCTGCATTAAGTGGTATTAGAGCTAGAGTTCTTGACTGTGTGGATAGATCGTTGATTGTGAGGCAGTTTGCACCAAGGCCATGGTTTAAGTTGAGTCTATAGACAAATCACCGATTGTGAGGTAGTTTGCACTATGATTTTAATGGAAGCGTAAAAATGCCTCCACGAAGAGAGCATAGTGGAAGAGTTATAGGTGTTACACCTGAGGGTTTTTGAACCCTCCAAAGGAAAATGCAAGCATTGGAAGAACAAATGTGAAGAGGAATAAATCTTCATGTAAGAGGATGAAGTAGAAGAAAATGTCAAAGTAGAGGCAGTTCTAAATCTAGAGAAAGAGAGGCTTTTTAAGGCCATCTCCAAGATTGGAAAAAGACCTAAGTTTGACGTTCCCACATTTTTAGGAAATCTTAACCCCAAAGAGTTGATCAATTGGATCAATGAACTAGAGGAGTACTTTGAGTATGAAGATATTGAGGATCTAGATCGGGTCAAGTTTGCGAAGGCAAAACTGAAGGGACATGCAAAGATCTAGTGGCAAGAGGTTCAGTTAGAGGAAAATAGAAAGGGAAAGGACAAAATCACCAAATGGGATAGGATGATAGCTAAAATGAAGTGACAATTCATTCCTATGGATTATGAGCTTGATCAATTAAAGAATATGCAAGGAATGAAGCAAGCGAGAAAATCTGTTCAAGAGTATACCAAAGAGTTCGACTGTGTTCTCATTAGAATTGGCCATGCAGAAGCTGATAAGGAGAAAGTCACCCATTATATTAATGGGTTAAGGCTAAGCATTCAGGATGAGCTAAGTCTAGTTTGAATTAGTAGTATTGAGGAGGTATACCAATTTTCCCTAAGAGTTGAGGAGAAACTAAGCAAGAAGTTTGACAATAAGAATAGTGGAAGAGGTCATAGTGGAAGATCTAGCAGACGATCTTATGGAGGCCATAATGATGATCAAAAGAAAAAGGATGAGCTTCTATGTAGCAACCAAAACCAAAGGGGAAACAATTCCAAGCATTTCCATGATCAAAACAATAGAGGTTAGAGAGGAAGAGGCGGAGGACAAGGATCTGGAAGAGGAGCTTCCATGGAAAATGTTTTCACTACAGAGACTAAGGGCATAGAGCATTTGAATGTACCTAGCGCTAAGGAAGGATAGATCAAAGAACAGAAGGTTAGACAAGAGTTGCACATGTTGATGAAGATACTAGATCCTCACATTTTGAGGATGCTCAAAGAGGAGAAGTCCAAGTTAACATAAGAGTCTTCTTGAGTGGTGAGAATGAACCTAATCAAAAGATTTTGTTTTTCACAAGGTGCAGATGTGAAGATAAGTGGTGTGATGTGATCATTGATGGTGGAAGTACTAACAACTTGGTAACAGAAATGATGGTCACCAAGTTGAAGCTAAAGAGATAGAAACACCCATCTCCATATCATATTACTTGGGTGCAAGATGACCACAAGGTTATGGTCAATGAGAAGTGCTTAGTGAAGTTCAAGATTGGAAGTTACTAGGATGAAGTACTATGTGATATCATACCTATGGACATATATCCTATGTTGTTGGGTACATCGTGGTAGTTTGACAAGCATGATGTACATGATGGGCGAGCAAATATCTACACTCTAACTAAGGATGGAGTGAAACATAAGTTGAATTCATTGAAGCATAAAGAAGAAAAGGTATGTAGTGCTGCCAGAATATGTTTTGTTGATGGAAAATATTTTCTTAAAGGTATGAAACATGAGCATATGTGTTATGTTATAATTCCTAAATATAGTAAAGAACAAGTAGAGGAGGTACCTACAGAAGTTGCAGATATGTTGGAAGAGTTATCTGATATTGTATTTGATAATGTACCTAATGGATTGCCCCAAATGAGAAAGATCAATCACTAGATGGATTTGGTTCTAGGATCCAATTTTCCAAACAAAGCAGCGCACAGAATGACACCAGCAGAAAGTGAAGAGTTGAATAGGCAAGTTCATAAGTTGTTGCAGAAGGGGTTGATTCGAGAAAGTCTAAGTCCATGTGTTGTACCAGTAGTGTTACCACAAAATAATAATGGAGAATGGAGGATGTGCATAGATTCTTGTGCTATCAACAAGATCACCATCAAGTATAGATTTCCTTTGTCGAGGATGGATGATATTATGGACTGTTCACAAAGATAGATCTGAAGAGTGGGTACCATCAGATTTGTATCAAAGAAGGTGATGAGTGGAAGACTGCTTTCAAGACAAGGGAAGGATTGTATGAGTGGTTAGTCATGCCTTTTGGGCTAACCAATGCACCAACCACTTTTGTGAGGCTCATGAATGAGGTACTAAAGGAGTTTCTAGGTAAGATTGTCATTGTTTACCTAGATGATATATTGATCTTTAGTAAGACATTGGAGGAGAATTTGACTCATATTCGCAAGGTGTTTGGAAAGTTGAGGGAAGAAAAGTTGTTGATGAACCTAAAGAAGTGTAGTTTTGTAAAGGAGTTGGTGTACTTGGGATTTGTAGTCTCAAGAGAAGGTTTGAAAATGGACCCAGAGAAAGTGAAGGCTATCCTTGAATGGTCTACTCCAAGGAGTGTGAGAGAGGTAAGATCTTTTCATGGATCGGCTAAATTTTATAGAAAGTTCATAAAAAGTTTTAGCAGTATTTGTGGACCCTTGGCTAAAACAATGAGAGGAGATAAGAAAGAGTTTAAGTGGATTGTAGTAGCAAATAAGAGTTTCAATCTGTTGAAATAGAAAGTTACTAAGTAGCCTATTTTAGCACTTCCTAAATATAACAAGGTGTTTCAAGTAGACTGTGATTCTAGTGGTACTACAATAGGAGCTATTTTGAGCTAGCAAGGTAGACCAGTTGCTTATTTCAGTGAGAAGTTGAATGATGCAAAAAGAAAATATTTTGTTTATGATTAGGAATTTTATGCTATAGTTCAAGCATGGAAGAAGTGGAGACACTATCTTCTTCCCAAGGAGTTTGTTTTGTATACTAATCATCAAGCTTTGCAATATTTGAATAGTCAGGGAAAATTGAACCAAAGACATTTAAAGTGGGTTGAGTTTTTTGCAGAGTTGTACATTTTTTTTCAAACACAGAAGTGGGAAGTCTAACAAATTTGCAAGATGCCCTTAGTAGTAGACAACTTTTGTTGACAAAAATGTAGATAGAGGTGGTTGGGTTCAATGAACTTAGTACATTGTATCCAGATGATCCTAATTTTGGTGAAGCATGGAAGGCTTGTACCGAACCTATTACACTTGACAAGACAAAGTGGTTAGATTTTACGATCCAAGATAATATGTTTTTCAAAGGAAGCCAGTTGTGCATTCCAAGAAATTCAATGAGAAAGAGCCTCATCAAGGAGAAGCATAGTGGAGGATTGGCTGGACATTTTTGTAGAGATAAAGCTATAGCTTTGGTTGATGAAAATTATTACTACCCATAGTTATAGCAAGATGTGACAAAGTTTTTACAAAGTTGTCGATTATGTTAGATTGCTAACATTGCTAAATGAGTGAAGCAGAATACAGGGTTGTATCAGCCATTACCAATACTAGAGAAGTCATGGGAGGATGTCAGCATGGATTTTGTTCTTGGATTACTGAGGACACATTGTGGGCAAGATTCTATTTTTGTGGTGGTTGACAAGTTTTCAAAGATGGCACAGTTTATTCCCTGCAAGAAGACTAGTGATGTTGTTAATGTAGCAGAGTTGTTTTTCAGAGAAGTGGTGAGATTACATGGTCTACCAAAGAGTATAGTTTCAGATCGAGATACCAAATTTTGTTGGGTATTTCTGGCATACATTGTGGAAGAATTTAAAAACATATTTGAATTTCATTTCATCACATCATCCACAAATTGATGGACAGACAGAAGCTGTGAATCACAGTTTGGGAAACTTGCTGAGATGCTTTGTTGAAGATAAACCAAAAGGATGGGATATGATTTGACCATAGGCAAAATTTTCATATAATAATTCTATCAATAGGAGTATTGGTAAATCACCATTCTAGATTGTATATAGGAGTAGTCTAAGAAATGTTTATGAATTGAGGATGTTGGATAAGGGAGAGATAAGCAGCATTGAAGCAAAAGATTTTGCTGAACATTTGAAGAATATCCATGAGGAGGTTTAATACATAGTATGAGGTAAGGTGGATTTGAAAAGAAGATATAAGAAATTTTAGATAGGAGATGAAGTCATGGTTCATTTGAGAAAGGAGCATTTTCTAGTAGGTACATATAATAAGTTGAAGATGAAGAAGTTTGGACCATGCAAGGTAGTGAAGAGGCATGATTTTGGAAATTTTTATGAAGTGGAGGTGCCTGTTGAATTGAATATTTCACTAGTATTTAATATTTTAGATTTGATAGAGTATTGTGGACATGATGGAGATGAAGTTGTAAAATTGTAGTGGAGCATTCTAGCAGCTAGTTCGACTACCAAGAAGATTGAGGAGATACTAGATAGTCATATTGGAAAAAGTACCAAAAATAAAACTTATGAGGAATATCTGGTCAAATAGATAGGGAGACCAATTGAGGATTCATCATCGCTAGCAAAGGAGGAGTTCCACCATCTTGGTTTTCCTCTGAACACTTGAGACGTAATGAGGTCACTTCTCAAATTACCCCGATTGTCTGATGCAGGAGCATCATAGGTGTAAGGGAAATCATGCATCACCCAAGAAAATATATTTTTTTTAGTCTTTTCCATTTTAATAAGGACTAGTAGATAGGGTGGTTACTATTTATTGGAACTTTCTATTTTTAGTAAGTTTGTCATATGATCTTAGAATATTCTCATTTTCTATAGCAAGGTTCATTTTAGAGATATAAGCCTACCATAAAGATCTCATTACTCTAGCTTAAGTATCAGAGAAGTTATTACAGATTTTCGATGGAAAAATTTGTAGAAAAATCTTCATGCTCACTATTGGAGGCATTAAAGAGCCCTGATGAGGTCCAAAAACTCGACAGAAGGGCGCTAGCATAGTTTTGAGCCTATAGATCAGTAGCTAGTATTTTGGAAAAGTGGTTATAATAGCCAATTAGAGCAATAGTTTCTGAGTTATGGCCTTCGAAAGTTGGGCTACCAAAATTTCTAAAATAATTTGTCAAAGATGTATTTGGCTAACTCTATGTGTATTGTTAGGGTCTATCGGCCCTAGGTATTAAGTTTGAGCATCTAGAACCTTCCTAGGTAGCATAAAAATTGTCTATTTAAGAAAGGCATGAACATTGTCTAGGACAGCTATAGGTGATAGTTTGTAGCACTATCTTGTAGATTACTATAATGAAGGTGCCCATTTGGGTTAGCATATTGTAATTGAAAATTTAGTAATTCCGCATTTGTGATGATAATAGAAAGTCCATATTTTCTTCTTTCATTTTTTGTTGTTCCTTTGTTTATATTATGAGTTTATGGTATTAAGGAGAGTCCCCTGCATCAAGTGGTATCAGAGCTAGAGTTCTTGAGTGTGTGGACAACTCATTGATTATGAGGTGGTTTGTACTAGGACTATGGTTTGGGCTGAGTGTGTAGACAGATCATCGATTGTGAGGTTGTTTGCACTAGAGTTTCAGTGGAAGCATGAAAATGCCTCCATGAAGAGAACATGGCAGAAGAGTTGTAGGTGTTACATGCGAGGGTTTTTGAGCCCTCCAAAGGAAAATGCAAGCGTTGGAAGAAAAAATACGAAGAGGAATAAATCTTCTAGTAAGAGATGAAAGTGAGGATGAGGATGAAGTAGAAGAAAATGTTGAAGTAGAGGCAGTTCTAAATCCACAAGAAGAGAGGCTTTTTAGGGCCATCTCCAAGATTGGAAAAAGACCTAACTTTGAGGTACCCATATTTTTAGGAAATCTTCACCCAAAAGAGCTGATCGATTGGATCAATGAACTAGAGGAGTACTTTGAGTATGAAGATATTGAGGATCTAGATCAGGTCAAGTTTGCGAAGGGAAAACTGAAGGGACATGCAAAGATCTGGTGGCAAGAGGTTTAGTTACAACAAAATAGAAAGGGAAAGGAAAAAATCACTAGATGGGATCGGATGATAGCTAAAATGAAGTGAAAATTCATTCCTATGGATTATGAGCTTGATCTATTAAAGAAGATGCAAGGAATGAAGCAAGCAGGAAAATTTGTTCAAGAGTATACCAAAGAGTTCTACCGAGTTCTCATTAGAACTAGCCATGCAAAAGCTGATAAGGAGAAAGTCTCCCATTATCTTAATGGGTTAAGGCCAAGCATTCGAGATGAGCTAAGTCTAGTTCGAATCAGCAGTATTGAGGTGGCATACTGGTTCGCCCTAAGAGTTGAGGAGAAACTAAGCAAGAAGTTTGACAATAAGAATAGTGGAAGAGGTCGTGGTGGAAGATCTAGTGGATGATCTTATGGAGGCCATAATGATGATCAGAAGAACATGGATGAGGCTAGAAGTAGCAACCAGAACCAAAGGGGAAACAATTCCAATCATTTCCATGATCAAAACAATAGAGATCAAAGAGGAAGAGGTAGAGGACAAAGATCTAGAAGAGGAGGCTTCCGTGAAAAATATTTTCAATGCAGAGAAGAAGGGCATAGAGCATTTGAATGTACCCAGTGCCAAGGAAGGATAGATCAAAGAACAAAAGGTTAGGTGAGAGTTGCACATGTTAATGAAGATGCCAAATCCTCACATTCTGAAGATGCTAAAAGAGGAGAAGTCCTAGTTAACAAAAGAGTCTTGTTGAGTGGTGAGAATGAACCCAATCAAAAAAGGAGTTTGTTTTGCACAAGGTGCAGATATGAAGATAAGTTTAGTGATGTGATCAATGGTGGTGGAAGTACTAACAATCTAGTGTCAAAAATGATGATCACCAAGTTGAAGCTAAAGAGACAGAAACACCTATATCCATACCGTATTTCTTGGGTGCAAGATGACCACAAGGTTATGGTTGATGAGCAATGCTCAGTGAAGTTCAAGATTGGGAGTTACCAGGATGAGCTACTATGTGATATCATACTTATGGACATTTATCATATGTTGTTGGGTAGGCCATGGCAGTTTGATAGGCATGTTGTACATGATGGGTGAGAAAATACCTACACTCTAACTAAGGATGGAATGAAACATAAGTTGAATTCATTGAAGGATAAAGAAGAAAAGGTATTTAGTGCTACCAGAATATGTTTGTTGATGGAAAAGAGTTTCTTAAAGGTATGAAACATGAGCATATGTGTTTTGTTATAATTCCTAAAGATAGTAAAGAAGAAGTAGAGGAGGTACCTACAGAATTAATAGATATATGTTGGAAGAATTTTCTGATACTGTATTAGATAATGTACCTGATGGATTGCCCCCATTGAGAAAGATCAGTCACCAGATGGATTTGGTTCTAGGAGCCAGTTTTTCAAACAAGGCAATGCACAGAATGACACCAGCAGAAAGTGAAGAGTTGAGTAGGCAAGTTCATGAATTGTTGTAGAAGGGGTTGATTCGAGAGAGTCTAAGTCCATGTGTTGCACCAGTAGTGTTTACACCAAAGAAGAATAGAAAATAGAGGATGTGCACAGATTCTCATGCTATGACCAAGATCACCATCAAGTATAGATTTCCTTTGTCAAGGATGGATGATATTATGGAATATTTGAGTGGAGCTCAGTATTTCACAAAGATAAATTTGAAGAGTGGGTACCATCAGATTCATATCAGAGAAGGTGATGAGTGGAAGACTGCTTTCAAGACAAGGAAAGGATTGTATGAGTGGTTAGTCATGCCTTTTGGGCTAACCAATGCACCAAGCACTTTCATGAGGCTCATGAATGAGGTACTGAAGGAGTTTCTAGGTAAGTTTGTCATTGTTTATCTAGATGATATATTGATCTTTAGTAAGACATTGGAGGAGCATTTGATTCATATTTACAAGGTGTTTGAAAAGTTGAGGGAAGAAAAGTTGTTGATAAACTAAAGAAGTGAAGTTTTGTAAAGGAGTTGGTGTACTTGGAATTTGTAGTCTTGGGAGAAGGTCTGAAAATGGACCCAGAGAAAGTGAAGGCTATCCTTGAATGGCCTACTCCAAGGAGCATGACAAAGGTAAGATCCTTTCCTAGACTGGCTACATTTTACAGAAAGTTCATAAGAATTTTTAGTAGTATTTGCAGACCCTTGGCTGAAACAATGAGAGGAGATAGCAAAGAGTTTAAGTGGACTGTAGTAGCAGATAAGAGTTTCAATCTATTGAAATAGAAAGTTACTAAGCAGCCTATTTTAGCACTTCTTGATTTTCACAAGGTGTTTCAAGTAGATTGTGATGCTAGTGGTACTGCAATAGGAGCTGTTTTGAGCCAGGAAGGTAGACCAGTTGCATATTTCAATGAGAATTTGAATGATGCAAAAATAAAATATTTTGTTTATGATTAGGAATTTTATGCTATAGTTCAAGCATTGAAGAAGTGTAGACACTATCTTCTTTCCAAGGAGTTTTTTTTGTATACTTGTCATCAAGATTTGCAATAGTTGAATAGTCAGGGAAAATTGAACCAAAGCCATTTAAAGTGGGTTGAGTTTTTACAGAGTTGTACATTTGTTTTCAAACATAGAAGTGGGAAGTCTAACAAAGTTGTTGATGCTCTTAGTAGAAGACAACTTTTTTTGATCAAAATGTAGATAGAGGTGGTTGGGTTTAAGGAACTTAGTACATTATATCTAGATGATCCTGATTTTGGTGAAGCATGGAAGGCTTATATTGAACCCATTACACTTGACAGGACAAAGTGGTTGGATTTTATGATCCCAGATAATATGTTGTTCAAAAGAAGCCAATTGTGCATTCCAAGAAGTTCAATGAGAGAGAACCTCATCAAGGAGAAGCATAGTGGAGGATTGGCTAGACATTTTAGTAGAGATAAAACTATAGCTTTGGTGTCTAAAAATTATTATTGGCCATAGTTATAGCAAGATGTGATGAAGTTTGTACAATGTTTCCAAGTATGTCAAATGGTGAAAGGAGTGAAGTAGAATACAGGGTTGTATCAGCCATTACTTATATCAGAGAAGCCATGAGAGGATGTTAGCATGGATTTTTTTCTTGGATTATCGAAGAGACAATGTGGGCATGATTCTATTTTTGTGGTGGTTGATAGGTTTTCAAAGATGGCACATTTTATTCCTTGCAAGAAGACTAGTGATGTTGTCCATGTACCAGAGTTGTTTTTCAAAGAAGTGGTGAGATTACATGGTCTACCAAAGAGTATAGTTTTAGATCGAGATACCAAATTTTTTGGGTATTTTTGGCATATATTATGGAAGAAGTTGAAGACAAATTTGAAGTTGAGTTCATCACATCATCCACAAATTGATGGACAAATAGAAACTATGAATCACAATTTGGGAAACTTGTTGAGATGCTTGGTTGGAGATAAATCAAAAGGATGGGATATGATTTTACAATAAGCAAAATTTGCATATAATAATTATGTCAATAGGAGTACTAGTAAATCACCATTCTAGATTTTATATGGAAGTAGTCTTAGAAATGTTTCTAAATTGAGGAAGTTGGATAAGGGAGAGATAAGTAGCGCTGAAGCATAAGATTTTTTTGAACATTTGAAGAACATCTATGAGGAGGTGAGGAAGCACATCATAAAGATGAATACAAAGTATAAGGTTAAGGAATATGTGAAAAGGAGATATAAGGAATTTCATATTGGAGATGAAGTCATGGTTCATTCGAGAAAGGAGTGTTTTCCAATAGGTACATATAATAAGTTGAAGATGAAGGATTTTGGACCATGCAAGATAGTGAAGAGGCATGATTTTGGAAATGTGTATGAAGTGGATTTACCTACTGAATTGAATATTTCACCAGTATTTAATGTTTTAGATTTGACACAGTATTATGAAGGTGATGGAGATGAACTTGCAGAAGCGCAATGGAGCATTCCAGTGGCTAGTTCAGCTACCAAGGAGATTGAGGAGATACTAGACACTCGTATTGAAAAAAGTAGCAAAAATAGAACTTATGAGGAATATATGGACAAATGGAAAGGGAGACCAGTTGAGGATTCATCATGGCTAGCAAAGGAGGAGGTCCACCATCTTGGTTTTCCTCTAAACATCTGAGACGTGACAGGGTCACTTCTCAAATTACCCTGGGTGTTTGATGCAGGAGCATCCTGGGTGTAAGGGAAATCTTGCATCACCCACAAAAAAATTTATTTTAAGTCTTTTCCATTTTAATAAGGACTAGCAGACAGGGTGGTTACTATTTATGAGAACTTTCTATTTTTAGTAATTTTTTCATATGAGCTTGGACTGTTCTCATTTTCTATAGGAAGGTTCATTTTAGAGATATAAGCCTGCCATAAAAATCTCATGGCTCTAGCTTAAGTATCAGATAATTTATTGCAAATTTTTTGTGGAAAAATTTGTAAAAAAATCTTTAGGCTCACCGTTGGAGGTCTTAGAGTACCCTGATGAGGTCTGAAAACTCAACAGAAGGGCACTAGCGAAGTATTGAGCCTATAGGTCATAAATTTGCATTTCTAAAAAGTTTTTATAATAGCCAATCAAAGCAACAGCTCGTGAGTTATGGCCTTCAGAAGTTAGGATACCAAAATTTTCAAAATAATTTGTCAAAGATGTATTTGGCCAACTCTATGTGTATTTTTAGGGTCTGTTAGCCCTAGGTATTAGGTTTAAGCATCTAGAACCTTCCCAGGCAGCATAAAAACTATCTATTTAAGAAAGACCTAAACATTGTCTAGGACAACTCTAGGTGACAGTTCACAACATTGTCTTGCAGATTACTGTAATGAAGGCACCCATTTGGGTTACCATATTGTAATTGAGAATTCTATAATTTTGCATTTGTAGGGATAATAAGAAGTCCATACTTTGTTCTCGCATTTGCTATTGTTTCTTTGTTTCTATTATGAGTTTATTGTATTAAGGGGAATCCCCTACATCCTGTGGTATTAGAGCTAGAGTTCTTAAGTGTGTGGACAAATCGTCGATTGTGAGGCAATTTGCACTAGGATTGTGGTTTGGGCTAAGCGTGTAGACAGATCACTGATTGTGAGGCTATTTGCACTAGGGTTTCAGTGGAAGCACGAAAATGCCTCCACAAAGAGAACACAATGAAAGAGTTGTAGGTGTTACACTTGACAATTTTTGAACCCTCTGAAGGCTAGTGCAAGCATTGGAAGAACAAGTGTGAAGAGGAATAAATCTTCCTGTAAGAGATGAAAGTGAGGATGAGGATAAAGTAGAAGAAAATGTTGAAGTAGAGGGAATTCTAAATCTAGAGGAAGAGAGGTTTTTTAGGGCCATCTCCAAGATTAGAAAAAGACCTAAATTTGAGGTTCCCACATGTTTAGGAAATCTTAACCCAGAAGAGTTGTCAATGATATAGAGTACTTTGAGTATGAAGATATTGAGGATCTAGATCGAGTCAAGTTTGTGAAGGCAAAATTGAAGGGACATGCAAAGACCTGGTGGCAAGAGGTTCAATTGGAGCGAAATAGAAAGGAAAAGGACAAAATCACCAAATAGGATCGGATGATAGCTAAAATGAAGTGACAATTCATTTTGATGGATTATGTGCTTGATCTGTTAAAGAAGATGCAAGGAATGAAGCAAGCGAGAAAATTTGTTCAAGAGTTTATCCAAGAGTTCTACTGAGTTCTCATTAAAACCAACCGTGCAGAAGCTGATAAGGAGAAAGTCTCTTGTTATCTTAATAAGTTAACGTCAAGCATTTAAGATGAGCTAACTATAGTTCAAATGAACAGTATTGAGGAAGCATACCAGTTTTCCCTAAGAGTTGAGGAGAAATTGAGCAAGAAGTTTGACAATAAAAATAGTGGAAGAGGTCGTGGTGGAAGATCCAGCAAATGATCTTATGGAAGTCATAATGATGATCAATAAAACAAGGATGAGGCTAGAAGAGGCAACCAAAACCCAAGGGGAAATAATTCCAATCATTTCCATGATCAAAATAATAGTGATCAGAGAGGAAGAGGCAAAGGACAAGGATCTAGAAGAGGAGGCTTCTATGGAAAATGTTTTCACTACAGAGAAGAACGGCATAAAGCATTTGAATGTACCCAGCACCAAGCAAGGACAAATTGAAGAACAAAAGGTCAGGCAAGAGTTGCACATGTTGATGAAGATGCTAGATCCTCACATTCAAAAGATGTTGAAAGAGGAGAAGTCCCAGTTAACAAAAGAATCCTATTGAGTGGTGAGAATGAACCTGATCAAAGAAGGAGTTTGCTTAACACAAGGTGTAGATGTGAAGATAAGTGTTGTGATGTTGGAAGTACTAACAATCTGGTGTCAGAAATGATGGTCACAAAGTTGAAGCTAAAGAGATAGAAAAACTCACATCCATACCGTATTTCTTGGGTGCAAGATAACCACAAGGTTATGGTCAATGAGAAATGCTTAGTGAAGTTCAAGAGTGGGAGTTACCAGGATGAGGTACTATGTGATATCATACCTATGGACATATGTCATATGTTTTTGTATAGGCCATGGTAGTTTGACAAGCATGTTGTACATGATGGACGAGCAAATACCTACACTCTAACTAAGGATGGAGTAAAACATAAGTTGAATTCATTGAAGGATAAAGAAGAAAAGGTATGTAGTTCTGCCAGAATATGTTTTGTTGATGGAAAAGAGTTTCTTAAAGGTATGAAACATGAACATATGTGTTTTGCTATAATTCCTAAAGATAGTAAAGAAGAAGTAGAGGAGTTACCTGCAAAACTTGCAGATATGTTGGAAGAGTTTTCTAATATTGTATCAGATAATGTACCTAATGAATTGCCCCCAATGAGGAAGATAAGTCACCAGATGGATTTGGTACCAAGAACCAATTTTCCAAACAAGGTAGCACATAGAGTGACACAAACAGAAAGTGAAGAATTGAACAGGAAAGTTCATGAGTTGTTGCAGAAGGGGTTGATTCAAGATAGTCTGAGTCCATGTGTTGTACCAGCAGTGTTATCACCAAAGAACAATGGAGAATGGAGGATGTACAGAGATTTTCATGCTATCAACAAGATCACCATCAAGTTTAGATTTCCTTTGCTGAGGATGGATGATATTATGGACTATTTGAGTGGAGCTAAGTATTTCACAAAGATATATCTGAAGAGTGGGTACCATCAAATTCATATGAGAGAAGGTAATGAGTGGAAGACTACTTTTAAGACAAGGGAAGGACTGTATGAGTTGTTATTCATACCTTTTGGGCTAACCAATGCACCAAGCACTTTCATGAGGCTCATGAATGAGGTATGAAGGAGTTTCTAGGTAAGTTTGTCATTGTTTACCTAGATGATATATTGATCTTTAGTGAGTCATTGGAGCATTTGATTCATATTCGCAAAGTGTTTGAAAAGTTGAGGGAAGAAAAGTTGTTGATAAACCTAAAGAAGTGTAGTTTTCTACAGAAGGAGTTGGTGTACTTGGGATTTGTAGTCTCAGGAGAAGGTCTGAAAATGGACCCAAAGAAATTGAAGGCTATCCTTCAATGACCTACTCCAAAGAGTACAATAGAGGTAAGATCTTTTAATTGACTAACTACATTTTATAGAAAGTTAATAAGAAGTTTTAACAATATTTGTGGACCCTTGACTAAAACAATGAGAGGAGATAGGAAAGAGTTTAAGTGGACTATAGGATTAGATAAGAGTTTTAATCTGTTGAAATAGAAAGTTACTAAGCAACCTATTTTAGCACTTCCTAATTTTAACAAGGTGTTTAAAGTAGATTGTGATGCTAGTCGTACTACAATAGGAGTTGTTTTGAGCCAAGAAGGTAGACTTGTTGCTTCTTTTAGTGAGAAGTTAAATGATGCAAAAAGAAAATATTCTATTTATGATCAGGAATTTTATGCTATAGTTCAAGCATTGAAAAAGTGTAACCACTATCTTCTTCCCAAGGAGTTTTTTTTGTATACTAATCATCAAGCTTTGCAATATTTGAATAGTCAGGGAAAAATAAACCAAAGGTATTTAAAGTGGGTTGAGTTTTGTAGAGTTATACATTTATTTTGAAACACAGAAGTGGCAAATCTAACAAAGTTGAAAATGCTCTTAGTAGAAGACAACTTTGGCTGACAGAAATGTAGATAGAGATGGTTGGGTTCAAGGAACTTAGTACATTGTATCCATATGATCCTAATTTTGGTGAAGCGTGGAAGGCTTATACCGAACCTGTTACACTTGACAAGACAAAGTGATTGGATTTTATGATCCAAGATAATATGTTGTTCAAAAGAAGCCATTTGTGCATTCCAAGAAGTTCAATGAGAGAGAACCTCATCAAGGAGAAGCATAGTGGAGGATTGGCTAGACATTTTGGAAAAGATAAAACTATAGCTTTGGTTGCTGAAAATTATTATTGGCCACAGTTACAACAAGATGTAACGAAGTTTGTACAAAGTTGTCGAGTATGTCAGATGGCAAAAGGAGTGAAGTAGAATATAGGGTTGTATCAGCCATTACTTGTACCAGAGAAGCCATGGGAGGACATCAGCATGGACTTTGTTCTTGGATTACCAAGGACACTGTGTGGACATGATTCTATTTTTGTGGTGGTTGATAAGTTTTCAAAGAGGGCACATTTTATTCCTTGCAAGAAGACTAGTGATGTTTTAATGTAGCAGAGTTGTTTTTTGGAGAAGTGGTGAGATTACATGGTCTACCAAAGAGTATAGTTTCAAATTGAGATACCAAATTTGTTGGGTATTTCTAGCATACATTGTGGAAGAAGTTGAAGATATATTTGAAGTTTAGTTCATCACATCATCCACAAACTAATGGACAGACAGAAGTTGTGAATTGCAGTTTGGAAAACTTGCTGAGATGCTTGGTTGGAGATAAACCAAAAGGGTGGGATATGATTTTACCATAGGTGGAATTCATATATAATCATTCTGTCAATAGGAGTATTGGTAAATCACTATTACAAATTGTATATGGGAGTAGTCCCAAAAATGTTTCTGAATTGAGGAAGTTGGATAAGGGAGAGATAAGTAGTGTTGAAGCAGAAGATTTTGTTGAACATTTGAAGAACATCCATGAGGAGGTGAGCAAGCACATCATAAAGATGAATACACAGTATAAGGCTAAGCCAAATTTGAAAAGGAGATATAAGGAATTTCATATTGAAGATAAAGTCATGGTTCATTTGAGAAAGGAGTGTTTTCTAGTATGTAGATATAATAAGTTGAGGATGAAGAAGTTTGGACCATGCAAGATAGTGAAGAGGCATGATTCTAGAAATGTGTATGAAGTGGAGTTGCCTATTGAATTGAATGTTTCACCAGTATTTAATATTTTATATTTGACAGAGTATTATGGAGGTGATGGAGATGAAGTTGCAGAAGCGCGATGGAGCATTCCAGTAACTAGTTTGGCTACCAGGGAGATTGAGGAGATACTAGACAATCATATTGGAAAAAGTACTAGAAACAAAACTTATGAGGAATATTTGGTCAAATGGAAAGGGAGACTAGTTGAGGATTCATCATGGCTAGCAAAGGAGGAGGTCAACCATCTTGGTTTTCCTCTGAACACCTAAGACATGACGGGGTCACTTCTTAAATTACCCCGGGTGTCTGATGCAAGAGCATCCTAGGTGTAAGGGCAATCTTGCATCACCCAAGAAAATATTTTATTTTAAGTCCTTTCCATTTTAATAAGGACTAGTAGACAGGGTGGTTACTATTTATGGAAACTTGCTATTTTTAGTAAATTTGTCATACGAGCTCAAAATGTTCTCATTTTCTACATGAAGGTTCATTTTAGAGATATAAGCTTATCATAAAGATCTCATTGCTCCAACTTAAGTATCATAGAAGTTATTGCAGATTTTTGATGGAAACATTTGCAAAAAAATCTTCAGGCTCACCATTGGAGGCCTTAGAGTACCCAAATGAGGTTCAAAAACTTGACAAAAGGGTGTTAGTGCAATTTTGAGCCTCTAGATTAGGAGCTGGCATTCTCAAAAAGTGGTTATAATAGCTAATCAAAGCAATGGTGCATGAGTTATGGCCTTCGAAAGTTGGGGTACTAAAATTTTTAAAATAATTTGTCAAAGATGTATTTGACTGATTCTATTTTTATTGTTAGGGTCTGTCAGCCCTAGGTATTAAGTTTGAGCATCTAGAACCTTCCTGGGCGGCATAAAAATTTCCTATTTAAGAAAGGCTCAAACATTGTCTAGGACAGCTCTGGGTGATAGTTCATAGCACTATCTTGCAGATTACTGTAATGAAGGTGCCCATTTGGGTTAGCATATTGTAGTTTAGAATTTTGTAATTCTACATTTGTGGCGATAATAAGAAGTCCATTTTTTGTTCTCACATTTGTTGTTGTTTCTTTGTTTCTATTATGATTTTATGGTATTAAGGGGAGTCCCTTGTATTAGGTCACCTCATTTTGGATGCCTAGGTCAATACAACCTAGGTACACAAAAAAATTTGCCTCGGCTTTTAGCAGTGTCCAAATAGGATATATTTATATGGAAATGGGGCATCTTTTAGCACTCTAAGCTCAACAGTAATGTCCATTTTGCTCAAAGTGCCTCAAAAATTAGTGACCCCCCAGATCCAATAAAAAATGTTGAAAGCTTAGATCTAAAAATTGATGTCAAATCTCTCATGGATAGAACAAGGGCATGAAGATCCAAAGCTTTGATACCATGTTGAAGTTGATGAAAGATCAACTCCACATCTCCCAAGAATCACCTGCATGCAAACACCTATCACAGAAAGAGAAAAGCAAAAGCTATGGAGGCTGAATTTGCTAGATCCATAGTTGAGACATTCTTGGTGAGCAAAAAGATAAATTGTTATTATCAAGAATGAATTAATCTCAATCACGGATTGTCCTTATAAAGGAGATCAAAGCCCTAAAATGGCCTAACCTAGGTTGCATGATAATAATTAATAAAAGAATTAATTATTATATGCCTAAAGTTTAGCTTGAGCAACTAGAGTTAATTAGGAAATATCTAATTACAATAACAACTGGCATTGTTGTTGTTGTCTTTGAATCTCTTATTTCAAGGTACACCTTGCAAGGGGCTGCATATTTAAGCTCATTTAAGAACCACAATACTTTTATTTTCACCTCTTGGATGTCATGGATAGCGATCTCTAAGTCACCGTTCAAGGTTCCTAAACTATTGGATCCCTTGGATAGGTCTTAGAGAAGTGTGTCATTTTTGTGTATAGAAAACTCATTTTTCCTAATGGGTGAATCATAAATCCTTTGGTTTTTACCTTTTAACTACTCCATTTCAAATTGGGATGTCACTAAAGCATGCTCTCACTTGTGCACAATGTCATTCATGTCTCGTTATATTAAATGAAGCAAATGAGGGTGTTTATAGTGATTTAGAGTTTGAATCCCATAAGAGTTGACTAAATTGAGTAGGAAAGTGTTTTAGTTTGAAATGGGCCTGAAAATTTCACAAATTAATGTCTCAGGTTGAGGTTAGCCTCAATCTCAACCTAGAGAGGTAGTGATAATGGAAATTTCTTTGGGATCTCAAACGTGAATTAGTTAGGATCTTTCAGAAATATGAGGGGAGGGGGAGGGAAATGATTTAAGTGCAAAAATAAGGTTAAAATGATAAAAGGGGAGTAGGAAACATAGGGTTTAGGACCAACCTTAATTGATGCATAAGAAAGAGAGGGAAATCAGAGATGATTTGCTAGATCCTACCCCAATTTTGCCTAGGAAAGAGAGAGGAAAATTGAACCAAGTGTGTGCAAAATACAAGTGTGCAATGTAAACACACTAAAGAGGAGATCAAAAATCATTAAATTGAAGTGATTCCCATTTAGGATGGTAAAATATCAAAGCATCTCAATAACGATCAACATTTGAAGAAGTTAAATGATGAAATAGCTACAACTTGTTGGAGCAAATAAGATACTTTAGTGGTTACTCTTAAGTGGATCAAATCTAAGAAGTAATGGACAATCTATATTTTCTCCTAATGTAATTGGATAGATAGTTGCTCTTCATTTTTTGGATGGTTTACCTTCTTCCCAATTTAATAATAATTCTAATCCACCTATTCCTATGGGCATTGATTAGTTAAAACATTTTGATATAAATAAGAAGTTGAAACTTATTCAAAGGTTAGCAAACAAAATAGAGTGTAATGTAACAGAGTATTCTAGTGTTCAAATACAATTCTAGTAGTTTTCAATTATAATATCTTTATAAAAACACCTTTTAGATGAATGAGTTAAATAATTAAGTTATCAGCTTATAGTGTGTAATTGCACTTTGGATGTACTCATCCAAGGGGAACCACTTGGTGGGTTATCCCTTTTTATTTTGGCATTGGTTTTGTTTTAGTTATAGTTGTAGTTTTGGAGTTTGACGGTTAGTGCAACCACTTGAAATAATTTCTTGTGATTGTTCCTACAATCAAGGTGAAAAGAATAGTTTCCTATTTGTCTATCCCAAACTTTTCTCTAGTTACTTGAATAGGTCTATCTTTAGCATTGGGCTTTGATAATAGTTTGGATTATTCCATTTCAAAGCATTTTCCTTTTAGTATTTTTCCTTTTTTTTTCGGATATAATGGCTTTGATAGGGACATAGTGCACATAGAGTGATGGCCCATTTTAGATATACATTCTCTGGGTTGATAGGTAAATGAGACTTCACCATGAGAAATTTATTTTCTCAATCTGGATGTCCAATACCTATGTTGAGTTTTTTTATCCTAGTTATTGATTTAAATAGGAAGTTGAACATTGCCTATGTGTCTTTTTTTTTGGGCACTCCTTGATTGACCCTTAGTACCAAAATATACTTCATACCATTTCCACTTCACCTTCTCTCTTATCTCACTCATTCCATGTCGCCACCTCCTCATTATATGGATAAGGTATTTAATTTTAATTAATTTATAAATTCCTAATATCTCTTGACAACCTAATCGACACTTGGCATGGAGATTATACCCTCTATAATAAATTAGTAACCAACTTAGCCACTTTACATATAGAATACCCCATCATCAATCATGTCCTCCATTCCAACCTCCTTCTAAACTCCTTGGACACATGTCCTCAAATCAGCTCATGTAACTAAAAATTGGGCTCTTATGGTTGAGGAGAGAATCATTCACATATGTTTGTCCTCTCTTTTGCATTGTAGACATTCATATTGAAAAAATCAATTCATGACAAGTGATTGGTGACACCTCATCTCTAAGCCTTATAAATCTATAAATAGGCAAAACTTGAGTCACTTGGGCTCCCCCACATACTCGAAGAATTTGGATAATCACTTAGTTGTTTTATATCATGTAGCTTGTTCTTTAATGATCATAGTTTTATTCACATCATAATATTAAATTAGCTTATATATCATAGAATTTAATCTATATTTAATTTCAATATCATGTTATTAGTTGTATATTAGTTTTAATAGTCGCATCATAGTTCTCATCTTTGTATTTAATCATGCATTAGAATCATCTTAATCTCATTATCATTGTATCACATCTTAGATCTATGCACATTCATTAATCACATTGTAATTTTGCACTACAAACATATACACATCTTTGAATTGTTATCTTATTAGTTAAGTGTCATTCAGAGAAAGTAAACAAACTAAAAGGGTCCTTAAAGATAAAGGACCATTAAAAACAATTTAGAATTGTCTCCATTTAGTTTTCATTATATTCACTTATACAGTAGATTAATTCTTGAAAGAATGATGCATGGTATGCTTGTTATTTTTAATTTAAATCAAATATTTTAGGCATACATTTATTTGCACCCATTGTGGGGCCCACACACCATTTCTAATAAATTTTTATCTCATTTTTTTCTTACAAGTATTAGAGACACACATAACAATGCACACAAGCTAAGAAATAACAAATGCATCACAAAGTAGTGCATAGAAATTTGAAACAACACATTTGACCTAAAAAATAATGCATACACCTCACAGAGTGTTATATTTTCTTTCTAATTTATCGCACTTACATTATTTTCTCTTACAATCATAAGATGTTTTAGTGGATTTAACTAAATTATTAATGCTTATAAGCTTTATTTTAGTGTATTCCATTCAAAACATGAAATTTTAAAATATCAAGATCTAATTGTAATAGATTTCCATAATCCATGATATTATATCCATGCTTTTGGGTAAAGATTGTGTGTGAGTTTATTGACATCAACTTTTCAGATCATACTCAACGATCCAACATCAAGATGAGAGAGCTAAGAATGCAAAGAAATGATAGGTTGTAGATCCAAACAGAAGAAAAAGAAAATGAGAGGGGGCAAGGATAAGAAACATGCAAACCAAGGAAAGAATTAAATAGCAAAAAATAGAGCAAGAACAATGAAAAAATAGAGAAGAAAATAAGAGAATAGTAAGGTAAAAAGAGGACATATTATATACTATATATAAAATGAATGAATAAATCAAAATATTAAAAACATCAACAACATATAAACCAATAAAAATAATAAAATAAATAAATATAACATAAATCAATCAATCAATCAATCAAAATATACCAAAAACATACTATATACAAAGAAATAAATGTATGCATATACACACATGTATGTCCATGATTTAATATATATCGAATATAGATTAAATTTTATATGTGTGTGTGTTTGTGTGTGTGGACACCTAAATTTGATTACACAAATAGGTAATCGTATTTAGTCATCTCCTAAGACATTATTGATTAAATATTTACTGTTTAATTAATTAATCATCATCTCCTAGTTTATTTATTTATTTAATTAACTATAGTCCAATAGATAAAATCAAATGATAACCCAAAATCAATTTATCAATTAGAATCCCTATTCCTCTATTAAATTAAATAAATCCTCAAATCTATTTAATTTAATCTCATATCCCCATTTTATTAAATAAATCATTTAATAAAATATCTAAAACCCTAAAAGCATCCCTAAACCCCATCCTAACCCCTAATCCAACCCATCCACCCATACTAAACTCATTTAGCCACCTAACTAACCCATCCCATCAAAGCTAAACCACTTGCCCCCTAACCCCCTTTCTAAGCTAATCCTAATCCCCCTCCTAAACATGTGCACAACTTTAAGCAAGGGTTAAGACTTGCTAACCCAAGCTAAAGTCAACAAACTCATCCTCACCCTCACCCTCCAACATTTATGACTCTTAAATCCTCATTTGTGACTCTTACATCCCTCTTACATACTCAACCTCCCTCATTACTCCCTTGACCGACCCTTATCCTATGCTCTCACACTCATCCTCCTTGTGACAAGTGTCACTTCCCTACTGGCTCTAAACAAGCACAATCCATGTGCTTCCCTTTGAGTGCATCTTAGCCCTCCCTCACCATCCTTCCATCCTTGCATCCTAACCATCTATTTTCCTACCCCTTGGCCTATAAATGAAACCCTCTCCCTTCACAAAAATTATCGAATTTTCATGCAAAGTTATAATGCTATTTTGAGAGCCTAAAACTACCAAAATATCATCATAATGTTGAAATCACTCCATACCTCCATTGTTGAAACCCCTATCCATTCACACATTTGATAATCACCCATCCACTTGAAGCTTGAGCACACCTTGAGCATACATCCCCTCTCATTAGGGACATAGCTTCATCATCATGAGAAGCATTTGAGGAGTTTACCATCTTTGGTCTAGTTTCCTCAATATTGTCTTCTTTGGTCCTATCTTAAGTGTTATCTTATTTAGTTGTGTGAATGCTCTTATTAGTATTAGTATTCCTTTTACGCTAACTAGATTATGTGATACATTTTTCAAACATGATTTCGTTTATGATCACATGATGCACTTAGGCGATATTGTTTGCTTGTGGATCACCTAGCATCGTTCTCACATTGATCTCTCCAGGACTCATGTGTGATGTTGGGGCATTCCTTGCGTGCTTGTTTGAGTCAGTCCTATGTAATATTGGGGAAAAGGCCTTGATGTTCATAGTAACCTTGGTAGTTCTCTAATATTCCTATATCAAATAAAGTGCCCACACTACATGGTGGTACTTCTTCATGAAGTACCCTGCTCTCAAGCTTCCCATACACCCAACATCTATTTCCTTGTCACTCTACTTCCCTTTCCTATCATAACCCCTGGTATCTTCTTCCTTTACATCACTTATCTCTCTCAAACTTTAGCTTTTTCCACTATCAAAATCTTTTGATTCAAATTTCTTATCATCAAACATTAAATTATCTTCATTTTCCTACTCTTACAACTTCTCATCCCTTAGGCTTAAGGTTTCACCACCATCATGATATGCTCCTTATCATCAGTCACTATCCTAGCTCTATGTTTACTATCCTCCTGACTACGAGTTTGTTGGTCAAATCATTTTACAACGTCATATTCCTTAGAGTCAGTGTCTTCTATACGCTCATTTTGGTTTATCATAAATCATTATCTTAGTTCAAGTATTAGTTATCCTATCCCACCATCATAATTTATCTTGTATCTCATTATTGTCATCATCGCCTATCTCTATTTGCTATTTCCCCACCTCCTAGAATTTAGCATGTTGTATTATCATAGCTTGTGTTCATCTACCCCTTTATCATACTTTGCATCTTGCTTCTATCCTAAAATTAGATCTTTCATCACATGATTAGATATTTTAGCTCACTTCGCATATGTTATCATCAAAACTGCTCATAAAAACTCATGTTCAATTATAGTTCGTGTTCATTTTAAATCTGTAACTCATCTTTAGTTTGTGCTCATTTTAAATCTGTAATTCATTTTTAGTTTGTGTTCATTTTAAATCTATACTTCATCTTTAGTTTGTGTTCATTTTAAATACTATATAAACATTCTCATCATCATAAAAAAGCATATCAATACTATCCTAACAAATCACATCAAAACACATCACATCATATCTACACTATGATAAGCAACTCACATCATCAAAAATCACATCATATCTGCACTATCATAAGCAACTCACATCATAAAAAATCACATCAAAGCACATCACATAATATTTTCACTATCATAGCAAATCACATCAAAGCACATCACATCATATCTGCACTATCATAACAAATCACATTATGCGCTAGCAACACTAGCCTCATCCTCAAAACCCATCGTATCTTGCATCACAAAAAGTTAGCAATATCATATCTTTCATCAAACATCATATCCTGCATCACAAACCATTGGCAATATCATATCTCTCATCAAATATCACATCCTGCATATGAATACATTAGTCTCTCATCTACACCTAAACATATATAAAACTCACATTGTAACCATACTCATGCAATCATAAGTCCATATACACATATCCCACCCCAAAGAATGATCCTCTCTCTCTCTCTCTCTCTCTCTCTCTCTCTCTCTCTCTATATATATATATATATATATATATATATCATCCACAAAGAATAAATGAATACATACCCCCCTAAAAATTCCCACAATACATCAAAGTCCAAATATATAGTATCCATATCATACATATCACTACAACAGGTCTGTGCCCACACAAAAATACATATATCTCAATCTGTCGATACATCCAACAAAATGATAATCATACAAGCATACCCAGCATATCACTGGCCTCCCTGATCCATCGTCTCCTCCTCTGGATCCTCATATATGTCCCTTCTTGCCCCTAGTGCTACTGGTGGTAGAGGTGGTGACCTCATCCATCCCCCTCCTATCCCCGAGCTCTCTACCTCATCCCTCCTCCCACTCATCCCTATGTCTCGCCAGTGGCTCTATCCTGTCCTATGACTCTACACTATGCACTGAGATTTGCATGTCCTCTATGAGCCCCTAGTGCTCCATCCACTCTCCCCCCCTCCCTACATACATGTGTGGGTCCCAATTGTCCCTAACCATGTTGGTTGTCTGTAATGCTCTATTTGGTCTGTTGGGACCGCTACATGGTAGCTCCCTTGATAGAATCCTGCTCTCTCTCTCTCTCTTAGCTCCTCCACCTCTCCCCGTAGTCTCCTCAACTCATCCATCCCTCCGCCCACTGCCACCTGCACTCTAAGGGTCGCCACCTCCACCACCAATCTATCATGCTCTTGTTGCATGGCATCTAATCTCCCATGTACTATCTATCTCTTTACGCTCACCACATCCAATCTCTACTCAAATCACCCAACCTCCATTTGTAGTCTCCCCACCTCTCTCCCTGCCCTGTCCACCTAATCTTGTGCCACATCCTTCTCCTAGCAAAGCTAATCTCACTTTATCCTAAGCTGATCTGTCTCCTACTATGTATCTCATAATAGGTGGCTGGTGGCATCATGCATCTGCTACAATGATGTGTATCGAGTTTCCCATCCATCATCCCCTCTCCCTGTGGATGCCCCTCCTCCACCACCCCCTATTGGCCTCTATGGCTTGTACTCCCCCTCCCCCTACTATCTCCTCTCCTCCGTTGTTCCCTCTCCTCCTCTCTCCAGCTCTATATGTCTCTCATGTCCTCTCTCCAGTTGTACCCCTCTCTCCTCCTACCTCCCTACCCTCTGCCTCTACCGCTCTGGCCCCTCCTCCTATGTTATGGCCTCTACCTACTGTCGTAGCCCTCTTGCTACATATCTACCCTGCCTCACTACCTGAGCTAACTCCCCTGCCACCATAGTTGCCTTGGTCACATGTGCCCAACCTACCGATCTCAATAGCTGAAACCAATCTCGGTACTCCTATGTGGAACCTACATTTGCTGCCCCACCAAACCAATCCCACGACTATGGCTCTAACTCTAGCCAGGCCCAAATCAACCCCTCTCTTCGTAGTGTTGGCCCGTACATTGACATTGGCTCATGAGTCACTCGCTGATACCAGTTTGGCTCTCCTAGAGCCACCTAGACCCATCCAAACTATCATAGAGCCCCATTTAGTCGGTACTACTCGATAATGTACTCCCATCATCCAAAATTGAAGCATGGCAATATCGTATATGGAAGTTGTTGTACCTCCTTTGCCCATGGCCCTAGACCCATATAGGGTCTCCATACAACCATTGTAATCTTATCAATCCAAACTCTCTAGTAGTCCACATCCTCTGTATGGTGATATGTCAGCAGCTCCCCCTAGCTGTATGCCACTAGCTCCTCTGCCTACCTATCTCTCTAATTAATAGGCCTAAATAATACAATATGCTCCCATGCCCATACCTATAATAAGGTGGGGAACCCTATACTCCTCCCCTGTTGGCCAACTCCCAAATACACAATCTAGTGCAGATCTCAGTACAACATCACCGGCATCAGTGATCCCTAAGCCACCGAGACTCTGACATCCACTATTCGCATGATAACTGGGATCAATGCCAACATCACTCCTATCCCCCTGTATCTAGGGCAATGTACTATGATACTAGCCCACACATATAGAATTAAATCTGTCTCTCTAGGGCCACTCGATCCAAATGTTCATCTAGCGCAAACTATCCCCTCTGAATCTGAAATGGCATGCCTAGCCCTACCAGTCCCTGCATTGCTACCTCTATAGTCATCTCTCTTATCACCATCACTGGCGTCCCCTATACTAGTAATCTGAAGATCTAGTATACATCCTCTAGAATCATCATCATCTCCCCTATGGGTAGGTGGAAAGTGGTTGTCTCGCTGTGCCACTGCTCGCATAGTGTTATCACCATAGCCATATACATGTGTGTATGGGGCAACCTTGCCAAGTATCCAAGACCAGTACCCTCAATCCTTACCCAATCCATCGTTGTCAATTGTTCTCCTACTCATAGTATGGTCGCCTGTCGCTCACGTGACACCAATGCATCTAGCGACCACTGCACACAAATTAGTCACACATCAGCTTTTGTTATCATCTTTTCAATACATCGCTCCTCACTAAAATACCCCTCGCACTCCTCTAACCAATCCCCCTTTTGAAAATGACCTTTTCCCTAAACATGCGTTCCCACAAGCCTATGAAACTCGCAATCTTGTAGAAATATGTTCTTGTGGGATCACTCTTTACCCTTTGACCCCCTTGGACTAGTTGACCAACGTTCTCGCTGGTACATTCCCGCACAGGCTTATCTTGGTGATCCCGCAGACACATGTTCTCATGGGATCACATTTGCTCCTACCCTCCCGATCAACCCTTATCATGTTCCTATGTTGACCTAATCACTAATGCAAGATTACATTCCCACTACCATATTCGTATTTTTCTTGGTGAGATTGCGATGCCACTATCCTATCCACCATCCCGCATAAATTGCTCCCCTCAATTCATAATCTTGCGATACTTTTTTGTTCGACCTATGTTTTACCTTTCCCCTAACAATTTTTATGAGATCACGACCTTTCCGATCCTATAAGAAATCTTGTTGGACCTATGTCCATGAGTTTTCTTTTTTGCCTTTGTGGGAATGCTCTAAGCTACTCAAAAATATACAATACCAGAAAGGTTTTTGACCCTATCGAACAATCAGGCATCTGTCACACTCGTACTCATCACACCACATCCGATCAATGCTCAAGTCGTCCAATCATTGCCATCATAAATTCTAACTTAGAGCTCTTAGTAGCAATATCTCCTCATTCGTATGCAAGCAAATAAATCTTTCTAGCCCTCTTCCAGCCCCTTATAGGCCCCCCTGATGCCCTAGCTACCTCTACGACTCCTCCTGCAACCTCCTATTGCCTACTGCCCTTCTTCTTCCTACCATTTCTTCTCATTTTTATCTATTTTTCCCTCTTCCATGTCCTCTTGTCCCCCACTAGCTTACTGCAACTTTTTTAAGAAGTCATTGTGTCTCGTGTTCTTTCTCTACCACCTTCTTGAGGGGGCATCACCTAATCCGTTCTCTCCTCTTCTACTCACAACTAGGGCAACCATGTTACTTTAAAGCAATCTTCTTCGCATCGTTTGTATTCAAACTTCTTTGAAATAGTGTTGTTGCAACACCATGTCAAAGAGAGGCAAAATGTACACACCTAAATTTGATTGCACAAATAAGTAATCGTATTTAATCATCTCTTAAGACATTATTGATTAAATATTTACTATTTAATTAATTAATTGTCATCCCCTAGTTAATTAATTAATTTAATTAACTAGAGTCCAATTGATAAAATCAAATGATAACCCAAAATCAATTTATCAACTAAAATCCCTATTCCTCTATTAAATTAAATTAATCCTTAAATCTATTTAATTTAATCTCGTATCCCCATTTTATTAAATAAATCATTTAATAAAATATCTAAAACCCTAAAAACATCCCTAAACCCCATCCTAACCCCTAATCCAACCCATCCACCCATACTAAACTCATTTAGCCACCTAACTAAGCCATCCCATCAAAGCCAAACCACTTGCCCCCTAACCCCCTTTCTAAGCTAATACTAATACCCCTCCTAACCATGTGCACAACTTCAAGCAAGGGTTAAGACTTGCTAACCCAAGCTAAAGTCAAAAAACTCATCCTCACCCTCACCCTCCAACATTTATGACTCTTATATCCCCCTTTATGACTCTTACATCCCCCTTTATGACTTTTACATCCTTCTTACATACTCAACCTCCCTCATTATTCCCTTGACCAACCCTTATCCTATCCTCTCACACTCATCTTCCTTGTGACGAGTGTCACTTGCCTATTGGCTCTAAACAAGCACAATCCATGTGCTTCCCTTTGAGTGCATCTCATCCCTCCCTCACCATCCTTCCATCCTTGCATCCTGACCATCTGTTTTCCTACCCTTTGGCCTATAAATGTAACCCTCTCCCTTTACAAAATTTATCCACTTTTCATGCAAAGTTATAATGTTATTTTGAGAGCTTAAAAACTACCAAAATACCATCATAATGCTGAAATCCCTCCATACTTCCATCGTTGAAAGCCCCATCCATTCACACATTTGATAATCACCCATCCATTTGAAGCTTGAGCACACCGTGAGCATACATCCCCTCTCATCAGGGACATAAATTTGAGGTGTTTACCATCTTTGGTCTACTTTCCTCCATATTATCTTCTATGTTAGTTTGTTTAGTTGTGTGAATGCTCTTATTAGTGTGTGTGTGTGTGTGTGTGTGTGTGTGTGTGTGTGTGTGTGTGTGTGTGTGTGTGTGTGTGTGTGTGTGTGTGTGTGTGTGTAAACAAACTAAAAGAGTCCTTAAAAGACCATGAAAAACAATTTAGAATTATCTCCATTTAGTTTCATTATATTCACTTATACGGTAGATTAATTCTTGAAAGAATGTCGCATGGGTATGCTTGTTATTTTTAATTTAAATCAAATATTTTAGGAATACATTTATTTGCACCCATCATGGGGCCCACACACCATCTCTAATAATTTTTTATCTCAATTTTTTCTTACAAGTATTAGAGACATGCATAACAATGCATAGAAATTTGAAACAACACATTTGACCTAAAAAATAATGCATACATATCATAGAGTGTTATATTTTCTTTCTAATTTATCGCATTTACATTATTTTCTCTTAGAATCATAATATGTTTTAGTGCATTTAATTAAATTATTAATGCTTATAAGCTTTATTTTAGTGTACTCCATTCAAAACATGAAATTTTAAAATATCAAAGATTTAGTTGTAATAGATTTCCATAATCCATGATATTATATCCATGCTTTTGGGTAAAGATTGTGTGTGAGTTTATCGACATCAACGTTTCAGATCATACTCAATGATCCATCATCAGGATGAGAGAGCTAAGAATATAAAGAAATGATAGGTTGTAGATCCAAATAGAAGAAAAAGAAAATGAGAAGGGGCAAGGATAAGCAACATGCAAACCAAGGGAAGAATTAAATAGCAAAAAATAGAGCAAGAACAATGAAAAAATAGATAAGAAAATAAGAGAATAGTAAGGTAAAAAGAGGACATATTATATACTATATATAAAATGAATGAATAAATCAAAATATAAAAAATATAAACAACATATAAACCAATAAAAATAATAAAATAAATAAATATAACATAAATAAATCAATCAATCAATCAAAATATACCAAAAACATACTATATACAAAGAAATAAACGTATGCATATACACACGCATATGTCCATGATTTAATATATATCAAATATAGATTAAATTATGTATATATGCAGTATGTGTGTGTGTCTTATATATATAAACAAACTAAAATGGTCCTTAAAGATAAAGGACCATGAAAAACAATTTAGAATGGTCTTCATTTAGTTTCATTATATTCACTTATATGGTAGATTAATTGTTAAAAGAATATCGCATGGGTATGCTTGTTATTTTTAATTTAAATCAAATATTTTAGGCATACATTTAATTGCACCCATTGTGGGGCCCACACACCATTTCTACTAAATTTTTATCTCATTTTCTTACAAGTATTAGAGACATGCATAACAATGCATATAAGCTGAGAAATAGCATATGCATCACAAAATAGTGCATAGAAATGTGAAACAACACATTTGACCTAAAAAATAATGCATACACATCATAGAGTGTTATATTTTCTTTCTAATTTATCACATTTACATTATTTTCTCTTACAATCATAAGATGTTTTAGTGCATTTAATTAAATTATTAATACTTATAAGCTTTATTTTAGTCTATTCCATTCAAAACATGAAATTTTAAAATATCAAGATCTAATTGTAATAGATTTCCACAATCCATGATTTTGGGTAAAGATTGTGTGTGAGTTTATTGACATCAACATTTTAGATCATACTCAATGATCCATCATTAGGATGAGAGAGCCAAGAATGCAAAGAAATGATAGGTTGTAGATCCAAATAGAAGAAAAAGAAAATGAGAGAGGGCAAGGATAAGCAACATGCAAACCAAGGGAAGAATTAAATAGCTAAAAATAGAGGAAGAACAATGAAAAAATAGAGAAGAAAATAAGAGAATAGTAAGGTAAAAAGAGGACATATTATATACTATATATAAAATGAATGAATAAATCAAAATATAAAAAACATCAACAACATATAAACCAATAAAAATAATAAAATAAATAAATATAACATAAATAAATCAATTAACCAATCAAAACATACCAAAAACATACTATATACAAAGCAATAAATGTATGCATATACACACGTATGTCCATGATTTAATATATATTGAATATAGATTAAATTATGTATATATGTGGCATGTGTGTGTGTCTATATATAGGAGATGACTCCCAACTATACAAGATGTCATGTCATCATACAAACTCGTGCAAAATGAAAAAACACACCTCGTTGGATGAAAACAATAAAAAATAGAGATCGAAAAGAATGACACAAAACTCAAAGAATATGAAAAATCAACATTTGTGCTCTTAGGATAAGGGCTTAAAATAGGTCCTCAAAAATATGCTAACAATGCACAAAACAAAGCTCAAGCTAGTAATGACTACATCATGAAGAGAAAACTAGTACAGAAAACAAGAAATGTTTTTGGGTGATGCAAGATTGCTCATTGACCCAAGATGCTCCTACATCAAACGCTTGGGGTAGGTAAAGAACTGTTGTCCACATCAAACAACTCTAATGCACTGACCTTAATCATAAAGATCTAATTGTGCTTGTGTTATCTAGGAACTATCTTCATCTGGCTTATCTTTCCACTACACAAGGTATTCCATGTAGTCTTTTCCTCTGGTGCTCTTACTTATTTTATTGTCCAAAATCCTTGCAATGTTGCCAACCTTCTTCTTAAGATAATTTGGGTTATCTTTTAATTCCTCATTTTCTTCAAAGTATTGAAAGATGTCTACAATATTTAATATAAGTGAAATGTCCATGTCTCCAGGTAATTTAACTTCAAAAACATTGCCACTATCAAACTTCCTTAGCATCTTTCAAGGACCAAATTTCTTTCTCTTTAGCTTACTATAGGTGACAACTCAAAATCTTTACTTCCTCATGCAAAGTCTTCATGAAATTTGCAAATTCCTCCACTTCAACACTTCTCTTCATCTCTATAGTCAAATCTCCTAGTTTAGTAGTTCCTTTGGGATTCAATCCATTAACAATATCAAAATGTGACTTCTTGGTGCTTTTGTTCATAGAATTGTTATATGCTAACTCTACTTGTGCTAAAATCAAATCTCAATTACCAAGCTTATTTCCAACCAAGCATCTTAGTAGGTTACCCAGGATTCTATTCACTACCTTAGTCTATCCATCTATCTGTAGATGAAATGTAGAGCTAAACTTCAATTCTGTATCCATTTTCCTCCAAAGTTTTCTCAAAAAATGATTTGTAAACTTGGTATCTTTGTCAAAAATAATAGTCATAGTCAACCCATGTAATCTCACTATCTCCTTAAATAATTTAGCCACATGTACTACATTGGATGTCTTCTTTCAAGGTATGAAATGAGCCATTTTTAAAAAATTGTCAACTACTACTATAATAGAATCATTACCTCTCTGAGTTCTAGGTAAACCAAGAACAAAGTCCATGTTAATATCTTCCCAAGGTTTATTAGGTAGATGCAATGGTGAATACAATCCCAAATTTTGACTAGTTCCTTTTGTTGTTTGACAAATTCTACAACTTCTAATAATTTTTTGTACATCCCTATAGATTTTAGGCCAAAAGTACCTATCAAAAATGCACTTTACTATTTTATCAATTCCAAGATGTCTAGCAAGTCCTCCACTATGTTTATACTTCATGATATTATCCCTCATAGATCCTCTAGGTATGCATAATTGAGTTCCTTTAAGAAACATGTCTTCCTGAATGAAATAATCAGTCCACTTAGTATGCTAACTCATCAATTGATTCTTACAAGCCTTCCAAGGTTATGAAAAATCAGGATAAGTGTCATACAAATGCTTTAAATCATCAAAACCAAGTACCTTCTCATTTTTGTCAGCAAATTCATTCTTTTTCTTAAAGCATCAACAACTTTATTTGTCTATCCACTTTTATGTTTCAATACAAAGAAGAAATTCTACAAATATTCAACCCACTTAATATGTCTCTGATTCAACTTGTTTTGACTTCCTAAATATTGCAAAGCTTAATGGTCAATGTATAACACAAAATCTTTATGTATCAAATAATGTCTCCACTTCTTCAAATCTTGAATAGTAGCATAGACTTCTTGATCATAATCTAAATATATTTTCTTAGAATCATTCAACTTTTCACTATAGAAAGATACAACTCTTCCTTCTTGACTCAAAATAGCTCCAATGGTACTTCCAAGTTAGCATCACAATCAACTTGAAAAATCTTACTGAAATCAAGCACAGAAAGTGTTGGCAATTATGTTACCCATTATTTTAATGTTTCAAAACTCTTAGGCACTGCATGTATCCACTTCAAATCCCCTTTGTCACCTCTCATAGTTTATGTTAGAGTATTACACACTAAACTAAAATTATTTATAAACTTCCTGTAGAAACTTGCCAATCCATGAAATGATCTAACTTTCTCCAACATTCTTAGGTGTAGGCCAATCAAGAATAACTCTTACCTTTTCAGAATCCATCTTTAAACCATCAGTTGAAATTACAAAACCAAGATATACAATCACCTCCTTTATGAAATAGCATTTCTTCAAGTTAATCAACAACTTCTCTTCCTTCAATCTATGCAATACTTGTCTGATATGCTCAAGGTGTTCTTCTTTAGCCTTACTGAATATCAGAATGTCATCAAGATATACAATCATAAACTTACCCAATAATTTCTTCAAAACTTCATTCATCAACCTCATGAAAGTACTAGGTGTGTTAGTTGGACCAAAAGGCATAACCAACCATTCATACAACCTTCATTTGTCTTAAAAGCAGTTTTCCATCCATCCCCTTCTCTAGTTCTAATATGATGATAGCCACTTTTAAAATCAATATTTGTAAAATACTTTACTCCACTCAAACAATCCATTATGGCATCCATCCTTGGCAAGAGAAACCTATAGTCTGTGATTTTATTAATAGCTCTAGAATTAGTGCACATTCTCTATTCTCAATTCTACTTAGGTGCCAATACAACGGATACAACATAAGGACTTAAACTTTATCTAATCAATACCCATTTCAAGAAATTATTATACTTGTCTATTCAACTCAACATTTTCAATAGGTGTCAATCTATGTGGTGCTTTATTAGGAAAACTAGCTCCAAGTGTTATATTCATATAGTGACTAACACTTATCATAGGAGGTAAACCATCAGGTTCATTATTAGAAATAATATCTTGAAACTTGGCCAACAATGATTTAATCTCAGGTGCATGCTTAAGTTCATCCTGTTTCTCAATCTTTCTAGGAATCAAAGAAAAATAAACATTCTACTCCTTTACATCTTTAGTAAACTAATTTTCTTCAACGAAACATACTCTAATTATGCTGCAATGATTCTCATCAATCTTCTCTACCAAAGGTAACAAAATTGCTTCCTCCCATCAACCCAAATAGTATATTGATTCAATCTACCATCATGCAAAGCTTTTCTATCATATTTCTAAGGTCTACCCAAAATAATATGACAAAAATCCATAGGCATAATATCACACAAGAATTCATTGTGATAATTCCCAAGTTTGAACTTAACAAGGCATCATTCACTTACAAGTAGTTTATGCTCTTTCTAGATCCAAGAAACATAATAAGACTTAGGATGTATCAATCTTTGTAACTGCAAATTATTAACCAACTCTTCGGATGTCAAATTGTCTAAACTTTCACTATCAATAATAACTTTGCAACATTTTCTAGCAATCTTACACTTAGTCTCGAAAAAACTTATTCACAAAACAAGTTTTTTATTAATCTCCTCATTTTACACAACTCTCCTTATCATCATGTTCTCACCATGCCTAGGTTCATTAGGTGTTTCAGTGATGTCTTTGTAAGCCAAAGTATTTAATTGCTACCTCCACCCTTTTTAATAGAGTTACTGCATTCAAAAGCTTTATGTCCTTCTTCCACAAATTTGAAATAAGTGCCCTTAAAGAAAGATTTGTCTTCTATCTTACCACCATTTAACTAGTATAGCTACCCCTAGTGTCATTACCTCTCTTTCCAATTGGTTCTTCTTTCCATTTTATCTTTCCTTTATCTTGCATTGTATTGTCAGATCTGTTGCTTTTCCCATAGGTTCTGCCTCTTCTTCTTTAAAATCTTCCACCTCTCCATCTTTGTCTTTGATCATGTTTATTTTCCAACCTCTTTTTAGCTTTCAAGGCATACTGATATTCTTCTTCTACACTATCCATCTTAACATAACTAATTTCATCTTGAATAGATATCCCCAAACCATTCAGGTATCTAGTTACTTTCTCAAGTTCATCATCTACATGTCCACATCTGATATCCAAATTATAAAATTCCTCAACATATTCATTCACACTCATGTCCTTTTGTCTTAGATTCTAAATTCTTCTCAACAGGTTAATTTGGTAATATATAGGAACGAGAAAACTTCATTTTTCCAATCATCTTTGCCCATGTCTTGATCTTTTCTTTTCCCCTTTTTGGTCTTTTAGTCTTTAAGTGATCCCACCGAAGTGAAGCATGACCCTTCAACTTTGTGACTGCTATCTTCACCTTTTTGTTATTAGGAGTGCTTTCATATTCAAATTATTTGTCCATCTCAGAGATCCAATCCAATACAACATTAGTCTCAAGTCTTCTATCATAATAAGCAACTTCAACAATAGGTCTAGAGTTGGCCCTAGACAAAAATCTAAGAAGCCTTTCCTCATCTTGTTCCACTTCAAGTTTAGGGTAAGGATTACATGTTGCTTCTTCACCATCACTAACATCCTCAAGATGTACACCTCTTCTCTAGGCTATCTCTAAAACTTCAAGTCTCACTGCAATTTGCCTCGACATATCCATCATTGCATTATCTGCATTTCATCTACCTTAAACCTGTTGGAATATTTAGAATAACTAGGAGGGGGGTGAATCAGTTATCCAAGGTCCAGATGTATTAATAAAACTTTTTACAACTTAGTGAACCCATAAAACATTTATTATTATGCATGCATTGTGCAATCACTTAAAACTTTGTAGGTTACTGTCAAATCAATTTGCAGAAATGTAAACATGAAACATAACAAATTCAACAATACATTTAACACAATGATTTATGTGGAAACCCACTTTGGGAAAAACCACTAGCAACATGCTACTCTTTTTCGCTCTTCTGAAGTGATGCCCTATGAAAGGCCAACCCTATTAAAGGTTACAATACACACTGTTAAATGTGACCCTGTTAAAAGATTTCAATCACCCTATTAGGAGTGAGCCTTGTTAGAGGACTTTAGACCATTCACTTGGAATGTCCCCCATTTAAAGGGTTTTACAAATGACTGTTAGGTCAACCTTAATCCAAAGGATTTATCCTAGACTGATAAAATTGTTAGAGAGTAATAATAAGGCTTGATTTGATAACAACTTACAACTCCATTTGCAGATTACAGATCTCTATTTCAATCCTCCATTATGCTTGGCCTTCACATATATCATCTTTGATAGCTTGTTCACCCTTCAAGCATTCATACCCTTAAGCCTTCTTGCTTAACATGTCAATGCAAAATCTTCACTTAGGTCACTTGATGAAGCAATGTCCTTGACACCTTGTCTCCCTTAGGTTCTCACATATGACAACCCTTGCTTCTAACCAGCCATTCTTATAGATAGGAAATTAATATATTTTGTCGTTCATTCTTAATCATCCAATTTAGGGTTTTGGACAAATTAGGTAGGATTCAATGAATCTACCCCTAATTTCATATCACTTCTAAAAACTTCTCCTTCAATCCTCTTTGAAATCACCTTAAAATGGTTTACCATGAATTTTGTGCCACCAGCTCATCAATCTTATCTTCCACCTAGTTTACATAGTTGAAGAAAATAAACTTGTTAGCTCAGATCCATCGAATTCATGATCTTTCTCATAATGCTGACACTCAACATTAATTCGCTTCTGATGCTCGACACATACTGCATTGCTCAACATTCACACAAAAAATTACTCGACATGAACTAAATTTTACTAATGCTTAGAACCAACTAAACTTTACTCGCCATCCACTATTTTGATCGGCTTGCACTAAAATGAACTTTTACTCGGTTCCAACTGATTTTCTGTTGGGCTTGCACTGATTTTGCTCGATACCTTCTATCCACTCTGTCAAACTTTATAGACAAACTTTGTTTAACTTGTTCTTCTTAACTTGCTTAGTGTAGCCAACCTTTGCAACCTTAAGTAGATTATCAATACACTATAATATCATTGCCTTAGTTGATTCTTGTACTCCTTTGTATATCATAACACAACCTTTCCTCCAGGTGCTTTTGTTACATCTTTTCGATCAAATCATCTTCCTCAATCAAACAAGTGATAGTACTTAAATCATATAAGTAGTTGTCTTACCAATCGATAATAAGTTTAACATCAGTGAAAAAATAATGATTGAAACATATTTATCATACTCGTATCAATCTATTTTCAACGGTCTCTTTTTTTTAACAATCTTCCTCTTTAGCATTTATGGAAAACCAAAATGATCAACCAAACTGACTAGGTTAAAACAGTAAGACCAACAAAATACCAAAAATAAAATAATTTCTTGTATTGAAATCTCTCCCTCTATCAGCAACTTCCATCTTCTAAATAGGTTACAAAACTCTGGTGTGTCATCCTTATAACTCTCTCTTAATTATCTTCCACTTGCTAGGTAGATGTAATCAACAGATACATTTCTCCCTCATATGATGTGTTAGGATTTCTCTTCCTCTTAGCTATATATCTCTTCCTCTAGGATTAGTTCCTAATCAATAACTATCTCCCTCTTTCTTATATTTCCCTTGATCACTAACTATCTCCCTCTTTGACAACAATGCCAAAGACTTCTCATCTTGATATGCAGATAAAAACTTCTTCAATTTCTCCCCCTATCACCTTGCATGTGACTGATTTGTAGTTTTAACTCTTTGATTACTTTAGGCAACTCCTAAAGTAAGATCCACTGCATCAATTTGTAACATATGAAAATCAACTTATTTGATGTAGGGCACTCTTTTTTTTACTTAGATAGCCTTTGATAGGGGTATCACCCCTAGTTTACCTCTTAGATATTCATGAGCATCCTTAGGTAATGCTTTTGTGAAGATATCAACAACTTACTCTTTTGTGTTAACATATTCCATCTTCACCTCTTTGTCTTGAACTAATTTTCTCGAGTAATGATACTTAATTACAATGTGCTTAGTCTTTGTGTGCATCATAGGACTCTTTGATATGTTTATAGCACACTTATTGTCACAATAACGTATCACTAGTTCTGTGATCTCTTCTTTCATGCCTTTGAGTAGTTGTTTGATCCATACAATGTTTGTACAATTTACAACAACAACAACATATTTAGCTTCAGCAGTACATTGTGAAGTGAGGTTTTGTTTCTTGCCGGTTCGTGTAACTAGTGTCTTGCCTAAAAAAATGCTCCTCCACTAGTGTTTTTTCTGTCATCAATGTTTCTAGCCCAATCAACATCAGTATAGGCTCTTAATTCAAATTTCTTATTTTTTTATAATATTGATCATACTCCTCTGTTCCTTTCAAATATCTCATTATTCTCTTTATAGCCATCAAATGATTCTCCCTGGGATTAGCAAAGAATCTTACAACTATCCCTATAGATAATGCAATATCAGGTATGTTGTGTACTACATATTGTAATTTACCAATCATAGACCTATACAATGTTTGATTCACCTCAGTTGAATCATCATTCTTTGACAATTTAAGTCCTATCACCATAGGTGTACTTACTAGTTTGGAATCCTCCAATCCAAAAGTTTTCAATATTTTCTTGACATATTTTAATTAAGTGATGTATATACCATATTTCATTTGATATAATTGCAAACCCACAAAGAACTTGATCTCTCCAAACATATATGATATACCATATTTCATCTAATATAATTGCAAACCCACAAAGAACTTGATCTCTCCAAACGTATACATCTCAAATTATTGCTTCATTTCATTTGCAAAAACCTTACATAAAGCATCTTGACCTCCAAATACAATATCATCAACAAAAATTTCAAATAACAAAATACTTTTTCCTTTCTTTGTCTTCATATACAGATTGTTGTTATCACCAAACCTTTCAAATCCAATCTTCACAAGATAATTGTGAAGTTTCTCATACCATGCTCTTAGTGCTTAGTTCAAACCATGTAGAGCTTTGTGTAATCTACATACCATATTCTTATTGTTGACATCAACAAATCATTCTGGCTACTCTATGTAAACTTCTTCCTCTAATATGCCATTCAAAACTGCAGATTTAACATCCATTTGATACATTTTGAAACTTTTCTATGCAGAATAAGCAAGCAAAGTTCTTATTCCTTCCAATCTAAGAACTAGAGCGAAATTTTCTCCATAGTCAATTCCTTCTTCTTGTGCATAACCTGTGTAGAATAATCTTTCCTTGTTCCTTGCGACTTCACCATTTTCATCTAGCTTATTTTTGAATACCCACTTGGTGCCAATCACATTTTTGTCTTCTGGTTTAAGAACTAAAATCCATGTTTTATTTTTTTCAATTTTTTCAATCTCTTCTTCCATGGCTTTACTCCAACATCTTCTAAGGCGTCTTTCACTATTTTAGGCTCTTTCATACTCAATAAACATGTATCATTTATCAATTTATTTCTTGTCATTGGTCTAGCATCTTTATCTCCAATAATTTGTGTAGAGGATGATGTCACTTGACATATTTGGACAATCTTGGTTCAGCTCTAGTTTCTTCATTTGATCTTTCAATTTTAGAGTTACTATGTACATCTCTGTCAAATAGTTCAGTATCTCTCTCATGTACACTAACTTCAGAATTAGAATGTGCTTCAACTTCATTTTGTAACTCAGCGTTCATAGTATGTGACTCGGCAATTACTAAAACTTGTTGTTGGTTTGCAACATCTTCTTCAACAGGCATACCTTCATAAAAGTATACAAATGATTTGTATTCTTCTAGTTCTTTCATAGATTTAGCTTCATATACTTTTACATATTCATAAAAAAAATTACATTTGCACTTTTCACAACTTTGTTAGTGTTAGTATTTAAACACTTATAAGCTTTACTTCTTGTGGAATATCTTAGGAATATACCTTCTTCACTTTTTGCATCTAGTTTACCATTCCTAAAGTCTTTGAGAATATAGCATTTGCTTCCAAATACCTTAAAATATTTTACATTGGGTGAGTATCCATACCATAGTTCAAAAGATGTTGAATGAGTACCTTTCTTGACTTGTACACAATTAAAGGTATAGACAATTCTACTTACAACTTCTCTCCAATATTTCAAATCAATATTTTTCTCCATCATGAGTGTTTTAGCACAATCCATTATAGACTTGTTCATCCTTTTAGCAATTCCATTTTGTGGAGGGGTTCTAAGGGTAGATGTTTGTCTTTTAATTCCTCCGTCATTACAAAACATCTCAAACTCATTTGATGTAAATTTTACTCCTCTGTTAGATCTCAAACATTTCAAACTTTTACCTATTTCCTTCTCAACTCTTGCTAAGTACCACTTAAACATTTAGAAAGCATCAAATTTTTGTTTCAGAAATATAATTGTCATCATTCTAAAATAATCATCAATAAACAACATAATGTACTTATCTGCTTTGTAGCTTTCCACTTCATTTGGTCCACACAAGTCAGTATGAATAATCTCTAATATGTCTTTAGAGGTATGAGTTTTACTTTTAAAACTTAATTTTGTCATTTTGCCTAACTGACATTGTTTGCACGTTATATTATCAGGCTTCTTCAACTTAGTCAAACCTCTAACTCTTCTCATGTTATTGATACTAACCAAGTTATAAAAATTTACATGACATAACTTTTTGTGCCATAACCACACATCATCAAATTTTACAACTAGACAAGTAACATCCTCTATGTCAAGATAAAATAGATTGCTCCTAGTCTGATCAACCTTTCCAATCATTTTTTCATCAGTGTCATATATATTAGTAATCTTGTTTTCAAACTGAACCTTACATCTTGAATTATTCACTTGTGACACACTCAACAGATTATAGTTAAGTCCTTCAATATAGTAAGCATTGTCACACAAAATCTTTTTTGTGAATTTGATAGAACCTTTTTCCTTTTATCAAACATGGTGCATCATTACCAAATCTTACACTATTTCCATCATAGCAATTCAAGATAACAAACTTACTTTTGTCTCCAGTCATGTGATGTGAACACCCACTGTCAATGATTCATCTGTTATTCTTGTTCACACAAGTCACAAGTGCAGTTGCCTCATCTTCATCAAATTCGTCCTTCATTGCAACATACACCACTTCATCATCATGTTCATTAGATTCATTTCTTGTTTGTTCTTTAGCAATGTAACAAGACTCCATGCCTTTGTCTTTGTAATCCTTGTTGTCTTCATCTCTTCTATTTTTGTACTTGTCACCACCTCTATAGTTCTTCTCCTCTAGACATCTAGTAGCAATATGACCAACCTCATTGCAATTGAAACAAATGATAAGTAATTTACCTTTGAACTTTGCTTTACCTCCATGGAATCTTCTTGCCAGTAGTTCTTTAAGTTTCTCTACATCCTCCTCATTTGTATCAATGTCACTAAACACATACTTTATCTTTTTCTTCTTCTTCTTCTCATCAGGTTCCTTCAATGACAGCTTAGCTTTGAAAGCAAATTCAATGTTTTTAGGTTTATAATTATCAAAGTTAGGTAGCTCAAAAGTAGTGAGCCTATCTACTAGACCTTCAAGTGATAGATTATTCCCTGGTATACATCTCAATTCTTGAATCGCAGAAACTCTAATAGCATATATAGGTAGTAGTGTTTTTAAAACTTTGCTTAGTACAATATTATCATCTATTGTGCCAGTAGCTCCTCTTATTGCATTAACAACTTCTTTTATCCTTGAGACATATTGAGCAATATTTTCACCTTCTTTTATTCTCATATCATCAAACTTACCTCTGAGACTTTCAACTTTGGCTCTTAAAACATTAGTGTCTCCTCCATAGATGGTGGTTAAGGCATCCCACATTTTCTTTCCACTATCAAGACCTTTGATATCATCAAATTTGGCATAACTTAGGGAAGAGGTAATATCCAACATTGCCTAGTTCTGTTCTTTCTTCTTTTTCATATCCTTGATAGTTGGGGCTCCAGCAAGATCAACATGCTCAATAGTAATGACAGATTGTGCATGATCTCCAAGTCCTCCAAGGTGTAGCTTCATCGAACTTTGTCATGCAGTAAAGTTGTCTCTGTTAAGCTTGGGTACTTCTCTTTTTGACATCTTGATCTTTGTGCTTCTAGTACCTTCAAACTAGTCCTCTGAAGCAGATGGCTCTGATACCAATTGTTAGAATACTTTAGAATAACTGAGAGGGGGGGTGAATTAGTTATCCAAGGTCTAGGTGTATAAATAAAAAATTTCATAGCTTAGTGAACCCATAAAACATTTATTATCATGCATGCATCCATAAGATCATGCAATCACTTAAAACTTTGTAGGTTACTATCAAATCAATTTGCAAAAATGTAAACATGAAACATAACAAATTCAGCAACATATTTGACACAATGATTTATGTGGAAACCCAATTTGGGAAAAACCACCAGTAACATGCTACTTTTTTTCATTTTTCTAAAGCAATGCCTTGTGAAAGGCCAACCTTGTTAAAGGTTACAATACGCACTGTTAAATGTGACCCTATTAAAGTACTTCAATCACCTTGCTAGGAGTGAGCCTTGTTAGAGGTGTTAGTCTTAGATTGGTTTTGGCATGTGAGTGTCAACACACTTAACCAAATTCTTAAGATGATGCTGAGTATAATACAGAAGCTAAGCTACAATGTATGCCAAGCCAGAGAATTCAATAGGTGTTGAGTGAAATTTAGGTGCCAAATGATCTTTAGGTGTTGAGTGAAGTTCAAGTGTTGAGCAAAGTATAGATGTCAAGTCACTATAGATATCAAGTGAAACAGAATTACTATAGGAGCTGAGTGAGCCAGTTTTTCTATATATGTCGAGCATTAGCAACTAGTAAGTGTCGAGTAACACAGAATCAACATATTTTCTATATGTGTCGAGCATTAGCAACTAGCAAGTGCCGAGTAACATAGAATCAACATTTAAGTTTGTGCCTTCACTAACTTAGATGTAAACCATTTTTGGAGCTAACATAGGATGAATCTCAAAGGATCTTGAAGATGAGAACGAATCTTTTACATTACCTATGTAATCAGCATGCAACCAATAAGAAAAATGGACAAGACATGCAACTAATAGAAAAATGCAAGAGTTGAATGAGAAATAAAGATTTAATATTGATCGTAGATTCATACCTAACCCTAAGTCTTTGAAATCTTTAAAAGGAGGATGAAACCCCATTATATGCAAGTATGAGAAGTGTATGGGTGAACTATAGAAAAATTCATAGGAGTGTTTAAAGACTTAGAAGGAAAAGCAACATTGCAACATTCAGTTGATCAAGAATAGAGTATCAAAACCTCAAAGAGTGACATATCAGATCAAGAAAGGATAAGATCAATCAGAGAAAAACAAGGATCTGTAATTAGCAATTGAAGATTGCAAGTTATCAGGTCAACGAATTTCTAATACTCTCTAGCAATTGTGTTAGATATGGAAATCCTATGGACTTAGGTTGGCCTAGCAACCATTTCTAAATCCTTTAACAGGGTGGCATTCCAAATGAATATACTAAAGTCCTTTAACCAAGCCTACTTTTAGCAAGGTAGTGAAATCCTTTAACTAAGTCACTTTTAATAGGGTGTAAAGTCTTTAACAGGACAGGCCTTTCACAGGGCAGACCATTGGAAGTGGTCAAACATTGTAACCTTGAATAGTTACACATTGTTGCAGTGATATTTTGTGGGTGTCATCCCCACCTCAGTTTTACCTTCTCATTTTTGGAGGGTTTCTGGGTTACCAAATTTGTGTGTAAACTATTTTCATGCATGCTTCTTACTTTCATGTTCATTAGATGAATTAGATGCATGTGGATAATATTAGTTGAAATTTTTTGAAAAGGTTAAAGTTAGTTACTTCTAATTCACCACGCCCCCCCCCCCCCCCCCCCCCCCCCACAAAGAAGTAAATCTTTCCTCATGTAAATTCCAACAATTGGTATCAAATCCAAGTTCTCCCAAGAAGGAGCCTCACAACTTGGAGAAAAATATCTAAAAATGGAAGTCTACAAACTTGGGTAGATCATAGAGAATCAGGCAATCAATATACAACTTGCTTTACATGCCTTGGAAGAAGCCAGAGAGGAACTAAAAAAAATCCTTAAAGAGAAGAAGAGAGATTGCCATAGCTAATAATGATACACAGTACAAGGATATTGACACCTCAAATCTATTTTCAAATGGAGATTCCAAAGAGTTTGATGCAGCAATAGCAAACCTAATGGAGAAGAATAGAGCTCAAGCAGAAGAAATTAGAACACTCAAGCTTGAACAAGAATCAGAGGCCATAATGCTTTGTGAGGTGATTGAACAGGAGAAAAGAGTCATTGAAGATAAGGTTATGTTAGAAGAAGACAAGAGAAACCTTGCCAACAGACTAGAAGAAAAATCAATTGAGCTTGCAAGAATCTCAAACATGCAACTAGACAACCTGAGCCAGATGATGAATGCACATCATGAACTAAATGTCAAGGATATTGAGATCTCTACATTGAAGATGCAAAATGAACAATTTCAAAATGACCTAAAATGAGATTGCAAAAAGCTTCAACAATCCCAATGAAGCCATCAAGTACTTTGAGTAGTTACTGAAATCACCAAGGGCTAGCAATGATACTTCAGGACTAGGATTCACTAGCACTAAACAAGGAGAGTCATCCAAGACTACAGAAGAAAGGAGTAACAAAGGTAAGAACACTAAACCTACTTGTCATTTCTGTGGTAAAAAGGGACATACCTCTAATGTGTGTAAGAGAAAGAATTCCCATCAGCTTGACAAGCCTAAGAATGAAAATTATTGTCATAAGTGCAAAAAGAAAGGACATCAAGCACATAACTGTAGGACTAAGACTATCAGGACACCAAGATTTGAAGGTCACTACTACAATTGCAAGAAGTATGGACATAGAGCTTTTGAGTGCAGATCAAAGCCTATGTGGACACCAAATCAGCCAGCAGGAGCAAATCATGGACATCACCATAATTGGGATTACAACACCAGGTATAGCTGTCATTATTGTTAGGAATATGGACACATTCTTGAAAATTGCATAAGGACACATTTCAGAGGAAACTACAACAAATAGTTGAGCAAAACCACATATTTCAATTGCTTGAAGACTGGTCATATTAGCAGGAGTTGCCTTACAAGGTCAAAGGCACCAAAGAACAACAAAGGTAAAGAGAAGGTGGATGTTGAACACATCAAAGGAGAAATGAATAAGACATGGAAGAAGAAAGATGGGTGTAGCACATCAAATGAAGGGATCACTTCACCTAACAGGTCAAGTGATCACACTTCATCAAACTAAGCAAAAAAAAGCCACAAGGAACTGATTTACAAAGTTTTATCATACATCAGTTCCTAAACAAGCAAGAACTAAAAAGATGAGATCAGCATGAACAAAGATGTAAGGTTAAAATTTCAAGATTTAAACAAGTGTTTTCGAGTTTCCATCAAATGCCAAGTAAAAATCCAGTACATGCCGAGTTGATTGTCAAGATAGTGGGAGCCGAATGATTAGTAGAAGCCGAGTTGGTAGAAGAAGCCGAGTAAAGAGAAATTTTTAGTTGAAGCCAAGTAAAGAATACTCCTATGGATTTCAAGTGTTGAAAAGCCAATGGAAGTTGAGTAATGTAGAATCCTTCAGAAGCTAAGTGGACAGTTGTATCCACATTAAGCATTAAATGCAACAAAAATGGGATATATCATTGCGTTTTCAATCATTTTTCCTCACCATGAATAAAGAGAAAATACATGAAAGAGTGCAAAGTGACCTCACAGCAAAGAATCCAGTGTTTGAATAGATTTCAATAGCATTTTAGCTTGATTTCATCAATCTTGAGGTATTTATGTTTGTGTCGAGTTACACAGTTTACTATTTTCTTTGTGTTAAAACCTTAGAATTGTGAAAATGGCTTCTAGCTCTAGGAAAACTTAGGAGAAGGAACCCTTCGAAGTCCAGCTAGTGTCCAATGAGGTCAAACAACCAGATTTCCATCCAATACCAAGGGTTACATATAAGAATGACCTAGCTGGAGCTCTATCCGTCATACCCCCTAAGGTTGTAATGGTTCAAGATGTAAGAAAATGCTATAATTGCAAGATTGGAGCCATGGGTGATATGGAAATGAGGGAAGCGTATGAGAAATTAGGTGAAAATGGAGTGTTGAAGGAAGAGTATAAAATCATTGAAAACAAGGGTTTGACGCAAGCTCTAGAATTCCCTACAGTGTTCAAGACAAAATGGATTAGGCTAGTGCTGAGCAAAATGCATGATGAAAGTTTATGGTTGGAGAATGGCCCAATAAAAATCATGAAGAGAATTATTCAGAGTGATAGGGTACCCAACCCTAGATCGGCCAAATACTCTTAAGAGTGATTCTAAGGATGCAATTGAGAAAAATACCAGTGCAAAATGGAATAAGAGAGGGATGACAATTGATACCATCCAAGATCCTCTAGTTGATTTTGTTGTTAGGGTTATAGCACACAAATTCTACCAATCCAGCAGACTCAACAGTGTGCCTTGCATTGTAGTGGATGTAGGATACAAATTGGTGAAGAAGGATCATACCTATGACCTTGCAGAACTACAACTACAACAAATTAATGAGAATCTAGCAGCAATCAAAAGAACCAAGGGAGCCCAATGAAAATTTGGTGCTATTTTGATATGTATATTCTTTTATGTTTAGAATGAATTTCCTTCATTTGGTAAAGTAGTATAGAAAACTAATAGGTCAATCATAGCTCAAGTCAATGAATACATAGAGCAGATGGGAGCTAATTTTGAGACCTTAATGACTAGCTACTTTGAGGACTTTAAGAAGACAATGAAGCAAAGGCTAAGGATTCTAGTGTCATTAGTGGAAAAACATGTAAATGATGTATGTTTTCTTGTAGATATAGACTATGCATACATTCAAGCTGCCATACCAAGTGAGATGGCTAAGACCTCTTGGTTATGAAATTGACATAGATGAAGCATCGGTAACAATAACTACATTATTGGTAGAGGAAATAGACAAGGATGCACCACATTTTGGGACTTATGATGTGGTGAGATTAAAAGTGGATATGGACTTGAAAACTGCCTCCACTTTGAAAAAGAAGGATAAGCTTGTTAAGAAGCTAAAAGCCAAATTTGGGGAAGGCACTGCAGAAGAAGTAGAGGAAGAAGGTGAAGATGCTGAGGATGATGAAGAAGAGCAAGGTCAAGGGCTACTTGCCTTAACTCAAGGTATGGGAGAGGATGTAGATGAGAAGGAAGGTGTCAAGTAGGAAACACCCAGGGCTCAGTCAAAGAAGAGAAAGGAAAAGAAACAGCCAGTTGCACAACCAAAGGAAAAGAAGAAAACTACTAAGCTGAGTCCAACCAAGTCAACTACAAGGGCTGACACCAAGGCTACAAATCAAGGGGCAAAGAAGTAGGAGAAACATAAGGCAACTGAATAAGGAGGGCCTGCATAACTAAAGAAGAGAAGAAAGTATGTTGCACCTCCTGAATCATACGAGGAAAGGACAGAGTCTGATGAAGATCAATTCAGATTGGTAAGTCATTCTACCACATCTAAATTGGAAAATGTTTGCAATAATATTAGAGACAATGCAGATTTAACTGGTCTAAAGACCATTTACTTTAACAAGTTGTTAAGGGAACAACAAAACATAGTGGAAGAGTCCATCTACACTATGATGGCTAAGTTCAAGACTACCCCACTTGAACTGGACAACACAATGCCTAAGGAGCTAAGCTCACTAGTTGAGAATAAATGACATTACTATCTTAAGATGGAGAAAGAAATAAGGGAGTCTACATTGGCTCATGTAATGCCAAATTTAACAAAAGGTCAAATAACTAAGGCTAGCAAGAAACATGGAAGCAAATTTGCACCCAAATACAAAGCATTTAAGATTTTGCAAAACCAATTTGAAGACGTTGTCCAAAAGTCCACACAGATGTGGAAATTAATAGATGGTTTGACAACTATGAATGAAGGACATGAAGACCCATTAGAGGGTAGAAATGATGGAGTTGAAGAAGAGAATGAAAAAGAGGAAGAAATAGAGAAAGAAAAAGATGAAGAGGAAAAAGAGACAATGGAGAAGAGGCAATAGTTGAGGAGCAGCAGACTGAATAGAGTGTCCAAGACACCCAACTGCCACCACCAAGTCCTCCACATATAGCATTACAGAAACAATCATTGTATAGGATGTTCCTGACACCTCAAGTCAGAACATCAACCCTTTAACTGCAGAGGATCTCAAAAAGATCCTTCACCAAACTACATTGCAATCACAACTATGTACAAATCCAATTTTGGTGAGTGTGGATGAATTACAAAAGGTTGTAGTAGAGATAACAAGGGAGAAGGAAAACACTCAAGTACCATCTACACAACCTCCCATAGCTACAACTGATCAACACAAAGAGCAAGAAAAATGGGACAAAATTGCTAAGGTTGATTCTACAGTCAGAATGACAACAACTACCGAGGAGCCAACAAAGGAACAAATAGGGCAAGATGTTCCTACTGCACAAAGACAAGGTGCACCTCCTCAAATCATCATTATTGACCAAGGCTATAGAGAAGAGCAGAAAGAAGAGGATAAAACCCCTAAGGAGTAGGAGGCAATACAAACATTGGTGAACTTGCCTACCTTGGGGACACCTACTAAGAAGCCGAGCATTGATGTAGTACCATTTCAGATTTTAGTACTAGGCTCGAGCTCCACCAAGGTTGCAAGGTTACTTCACTATGGAGACCTTGCACTTGATGAAGAAATGGTCATACCCAGTTATGACTTAAGAACTATGAACCTACAACAGATAAATAAAGTGCAAGAGGCACTAGAGAGAAGGAAGAGACAAGAGATACTCAGAAATGAGTATAAGCAGAAGCAAGCACTGGTGGAAATTAAAGATATATTTCTTGATGCTTTTAGCTTGCATATACCTAATGAAACCCAACCCATCATGGAGCAATTGGCCAACATAGTGGACCAGGTATAGAATGAGGACCTTGACACTAATGTTAAATTATTAGAATGGTTAGAAAAGAAGTTTTAGATGAAAGTGAATGAGAAAATATCAAGTGAAATAACACTTTCACAAGTAGACTTGGCTAAGAAGATTGAAAAAGTGCAGAAAGTACTTGAGAATGTATTCTCATTGTACACCAAGTTGTGTGATTCATCATTCTTCACACAAGAAACTAGCCAAAGGATACTGAGCTTGGAACGAAATCTCAAGATTTCTAGCACATAGCTACTCAAAGATCCAGCTCAAAGTGAGAAGCATTTTGCAGCTACGCTTCACACACAGAAATAGTTAGTTGTATTGACAGCAGAAGAGGCCAACATCAAGGCCAAATTGATGCAAATTCAATCTTCCATTACCCCACATCTGGAAGTACTCCATAAGGAATAAACCTATGCCAAGAATGTTCTAAAGAAAGATCTTAATCTTTCCACTTTAGAAAGTCTTGTTCATCTTGCAGTTGAGATAGCCATCCAACACAAGTCATAGGAAATTATTTTAGATAATTGGGATGCTTCTCTCAAGATGATTATGGAGGTAAATAATTTTTTTTTGGCAATGTATTCTATTCATCCTTAGGACCCTTTGACATAAGTGTCAAAAAGGGGGAGGTATAATGTTTTGGATATAGTGTGTAAATAAAAAGGGGGAGATATAATGTTTTGGGGGAGATGTGAATAAGAATGGGAGATAATACATTTTTTGATGGAAATAAAGAATATCCAAAAGGGAGATATTCAAATTTTGAAAAGAAATAAGGAGGTATAGCTAAAAGGACAATAAAATTGCAAGAGGAAATAAGAAGATGTGTGAAAGAGTATCACTAGAAAAAGGGTGCAAATACTTACAAAGTATAGACAAGGCAAATAGTATCAAATACATTAGCATGAGACAAATTTAGCATAAGATTTTTGGTTATAGAAATGGAAATGGCACATCAGCTCAAATAGAGTTACAAGATTTTGAGTTAAGTATTTTTTTGCCGCTCATGTCAAAGGGGGCGATTGTTAGTCTCAGATTGGTTTTGACATGTGAGTGTCAACACACTTAACCAAATTCTTAAGATGATGCTGAGTATAATACAGAAGTTGAGCTACAGTGTATGCCAAGCCAAAGAATTCAATAGGTGCCGAGTGAACTTCAGGTGCCGAGTGATCTTTAGGTGCCAAGTGAAGTTCAAGTACCGAGCAAAGTAGAGATGATGAATCACTATAGATGCCGAGTGAAATATAATTACTATAGGAGCTGAGTGAGCCAGTTTTGTTATATGTGCCGAGCATCAACAACTAGTAAGTGTCAAGTAACACATAATCAACATATGAGTTTGTGCCTTCACTAACTCAGATGTAAACCATTTTTGGAGCCGACATAGGATGAATCTTGAAGGATCTTGAAGATAAGAATGAATCTTTTGCATTACCTATGTAATCAATATGCAACCAATAAGAAAAATGGATAAGACATGCAATCAATAAAAAAATGCAAGAGTTGAGTGAGAAATAAAGATTTAATATTGATCGTAGATTCATACCTAACCCTAAGTCTTTGAAATCTTTAAAAGGAGGACAAAACCCCATTGTATGTGAGTATGAGAAGTGTATGGGTGAACTATAGCAAATTCATAGGGGTGTTTAAAGACTTAGAAGGAAGAGCAACATTGCAGCATTCAGTTGATCAAGAATAGAGTATCAAAACCTCGAAGAGTGACATATCAGATCAAGCAAGGATCAGATCAATCAGAGCAGAATAAGGATCTATAATCAACATTTGAAGATTGCAAGTTATCAGGTCAAAGACTTTCTAATACTCTCTAGCAATTGTATTAGATATGGAAATCCTATGGACTTAGGTTGGCCTAGCAGCCATTTGTAAATTCTTTAACAGGGTGGCATTCCAAATGAATGTACTAAAGTCCTTTAACCAGGCCTAGTTTTAGCAGGGTAGTGAAATCCTTTAACCAGAACACTTTTAATAGGGTGTAAAGTCTTTAATAGGATAGGCCTTTCACAGGGCAGAGCATTAGAAGTGGTCAAGCATTGTAACCTTGAATAGTTACACATTGTTGCAATGATATTTTGTGGGTGTCATCCCCACCCTAGTTTTACCTTCTCATTTTTGGAGGGTTTTTAGGTTACCAAATTTGTGTGTTATCTATTTTCATGCATGTCTTTTACTTTCATGTTCATTAGATGAATTAGATGCATGTGGATAATATTAGTTGAAAATATTTGAAAAGGTTAAAGTTAGTTACTTTTGATTCACCCCCCCCCTCAGAAGTAAATCTTCCCACTTGTAAATTCCAACAAGAGGACTTTAGACCATTCACTTGGAATGCCACCCGGTTAAAGGATTTTACAAATGATTGTTAGGTCAACCTTAATCTAAAGGATTTACCCTAGATTGATACAATTTTTAGAGAGTAATAGTAAGGCTTGATATGATAACAACTTACAACTCCATTTGCAGATTATAAATCTTTGTTTCAGTCCTCCATTCTGCTTGGCCTTCACACATTTCAGCTATGATAATTTGTTCACCCTTCAAGCATTCATACCCTTAAGCCTCTTGCTTAACATGCCAATTCAAACTCTTCACTTAGGTCACTTGATGAAGCAATGTCCTTGACTCCTTGTCTCTCTTAGGTTCTCGCACATGACAACCCTTGCTTCTGACCAGCCATTCCTATAAATAGGAAATTAAGATCTTTTGTCGTTCATTCTCCATCGTCCAATTTAGGGTTTAGGACAGATTAGGTTGGATTCAATGATCTACCCCTAATTCCATATCACTTCTAGAAACTTCTCCTTCAATCTTTGAATTCGCCTCAAAATGACTTACCATGAATTATGTGCCACCAACTCATCAATCTTATCTTCCACCTGGTTCAAACTTGTCATCTCAGATCCATCGAATTCACGATCTTTCTAATAATGTTGACACTCAACATTAATTTGCTTCTAATGCTCGACACATACTACGTTTCTCGACATCCACACAAATAATCGCTCGGCACGAACTAAAGTTTACTAGCGCTCAATATCAACTAAACTTTACTAGGCATCCATTGTTTTGCTCGGCTTGCACTAAAATGAACTTTTACTCGGTTCCAACTGATTTTTGCTTGACCTAATATCCACTTGGTCAAGCTTTGCAGACAAACTTTGTATAACTTGTTCTTCTAAACTTGCTTAGTGTAACCAACCTTTGCAACCTTAAGTAGATTATCAATACACTATAATATCATTGTCTTAGTTGATTCTGTTAGTGTAAATAATTATTATTTACACTTTACTTAAGTTTACTTAGGATAAATGTATTATTTTATTATTTCTTAGGTTAGACACCTAGGAGTTTGCCTACTCATATGAGTTGTCTTGTTGAAAATACAGGAGTAAGCAACTCTATTTTAGCATATGGTGTCTACATCATTAGAGTTTGCATAATCAATTGAGTTGACATGTTGACAACACAGTTGTTTGCACTCTCAATTTAGCACATGGTGTCTACAACATAATTTTACGTGACACACTTTGTAGGCTTATCCTCTCATCATCGCACTAAATCCTGTGCTAAATGGATGATAACCCATTCTTGGTGGACATGTGCTTAGCTGTGGAGCTTATCATATTGCTAACTCCTAGACATTCTAGAAGCATTCTAGAGGCCTTTATATATAGGCACCTCTAGTGTACTATACAATCAATTGAACATCATATTGTTATTTCGATCATACTCTGTTGGTCTAGTTTGTGCTAGTTATTGTGCTTCTTGGTCTTCGATGATTTTGCCCTAATGCAAATTCTTACATGGTATCAGAGCCATAGAGGTGTCATTTCATAGCCATTGGAGACTGATCTTGCTTCACTTCTCTAAGGACACCTCGACTTAGATCTAGAGTATTCGCAGATACTGGGAATGTTTGGAGCTAAAGCAAACCTCACCATTGTGTCCAGAGCATCGATTCAATGAAAATTGACTCTAAACTTGCCTGTATTGGGCCACAGTGAAATTAGAGGCAAACTTTTTTTGCAAATCGACCCTCGAAAGCTCAATTTGGAAATTCGATATGGTCATTCATTAGATTTGTTACTTTATTTTTCAGATCTGAATTATTCTTTGCAATTTTGATTTTCAGAATATTTTCAAAAAAAAAATTTAGACCATCAACTTGCAGAGATTTTTTTACAGGAACTGGGTCGTGAAATCTCAACCCTACAATATATTCAAAAGGAATATTCTCTATAATATTTCAGGTGGCTTAACACATCACAGGCCAACCACACTTATATTGATCGCAAGGTGAATCACATTATTTTGGCGAATAACAGATACCCGCATATTCCCTTGAAAATCTAGCAACAACAATACCCAACACCAGTGGCCAAGTTCTAAACACTCGGGAGCTCTTTGTTTGAAAAGGGGCAGCCTTGTGTTTTTAAACACACATAAGTTTTAAACTCCAATGCATGTGGGATTAAACTCACTGCCCGATCACCGCCTTTGTTATCTTCATCCGCCGAAGCCGATTTTTGGCCATTGCTGGTGTTTCAACTTTTGGCGCTAACATTGCCATGAATAGCCCCCATTGGCAATGTTGTAAGCGCCATGCAATGCAACCAAAGCCACCCACGTGACATCCAATGGACAAACCCTTTCGACAACTCAGCCACCAAGTAAGCATACAACACAGCACCACGTGGATGACCAACTCCATAATGTGATATAGTCAGCCTACCTCCACATCAGCTAAGTGACACGTAGGACCCAATTAGTAGCCACATAGCCCTACCACCTCAGCTTGACCATACAGCCACATGGCCACTCCATACAACATATCATCTGCCACGTCAGCAAGGAGGACTTTTTTTGCTGATGTCATCAAATCACTATCTTAAAATTGACAACCGTATGACTGTCATCTGGAGGCCAAATTGAACTATTATGACAATCGTTTGGATGTCAAATTTAACCTCGTGTTTTGCTAATTGGACCCCTCTCCAGATTCATTTTTGATTTGACAATCCGACTTTGGGAGGCTACATCTCAATCATCTCGACTCCAGATCAAGTGCAATTTTTTTATATTTTGACTAGAATTTCCTAAACTTTTTAGTGGTGTTATTATTTTTCTGGTTTTGGTGCATAGATTTGTCAGAAATGATAGTTTTTTTATGACTGTACCTGTCCAATCCTACATTTTGCAACTTCAATTGCTTTGTACAGGCTCATTTGGACAGATAAACATAACTTTTCTTTTAAGTGAATAATTTTTTGTCTACTTTCTAGATCTATAATTAGATTATAGGTTTGTGTGGACAAAAATACCACTTTTAAGAAATAGGTCCTTTCTTTACATTGTATTGCTTCAAAATTATTGTATTTCTGAGCTACATTGTAAAGTTACAGATTTGAACTATCAAAGGAGGTTTTAAACTGAAATTCAGAAGCCCACTAAGGTCAAAATTGACAAAGTGGCCCATTGTAATCGCACTACCTATAAAGTGTCAAATCATGCATTAGGGGGGGTTGATTGATTATTTTTGCATTTTGGGGGGTGCATACATTCATTGATCTCATGGAGTCTTGTCACATATGTTAGTCTAGTTTAAGATTGAAGTTGACAACGAGGAACTATCACAAATGGAGTGCTTTAACACTTGGTCAACTAAGAGAACATCAGGAAAAGTTTCCTTATCTCTCCTCAAAGATATTGCCACCTAATCCTACTTGGAGACATCTTTCTACACTTCTTTGCTTTCTGTATGAGAGTATGAGTGTGAAAAATTTTACTCCTCTTAGTATGGCAAGTTTTCCTCATGACATTTAGATGGCTCTTTGGGAAGCATATGGAGATCCATGAGTCTCTCCATTTCCAGAGGACATTCTATCTTCAATCACTCCAATTATGATATCTCCAACTCTAGATGATATCCCACCTCCTACTGCTCCTGTTGCTTCTACTAATCTAGTTCCAGCCATAGATGCTCCTAATTCAGTGTAGCAAGAATTGCCATGTCTTCCTACTTCAGCTTCATGGGATGACTTCCTTCTAGACATTGTAGGGTTGTTCGTGGAGTCTCACATTGAAGATGTGGGCAACATCATCGATGACATCAATCTTCTCTTTGTTGAGGAGACTTCTTCACTCATTGCGAGGGCACACTCTAACTCTCAACCACTTGAGCTTTCTTTCGAGACTGACTTGATTGTGGCTTCTTTACAGCAATTGGAGGAGGAATCTTTCACTTATGAGGAGATATTTCAGTCTATGGAGATTGTACTCTAGTTTCCTCAGACATCCTATTTTCTAAAGATTCTTCCTACCAGTTGGGGAGCGTTCTTTACCACACCTATGGCACCATTTCTTCCTACAGGGAGGACCATCATTCAACTTTCATGATGCAGCTTCTTCAGTCATCAAGGAGCTTCTTTCACAAGTGTGCCTACATCATTGAGGGAAGGTGACAATGCTTCTCTTCCTAGATCTTCCTATTAGGATGCTTCATCATCTTTGGAGGTTGATTTAGTTTCATCCATGGACATGTTACCTTGCTTGCCATCATCTTTTGGGCATCCACCAAATTGGTTCTTGGCATCTTCAAGGACTTGTCAACATTTGAGCAGACTTCAGAGGCCACATCCACCGCATACTACATCTGGATCCCTCTTCCATCTTCCTATCCACAGTGGGAAGCATACTTGTGTATTCGTGAATATGTGGCCTATGCTAACACACACACTTCAACATGGTCCTTATTTGTGGATTCATCCTGGAATGAACATTGGATTGTTCATCCGAAAATCAGCTTGCAAGGCGACCTGTTGCCTTCTATCTAAAGAGATTTTGCTTGTTAGATATCCTCAGATTTGAGGTGTTAAGCAACCGGACCCTCTAAGAACGGAGGATTTAAGAAATGAAATTAATCTATATGAGAATGCAGATTAATCTATAATGGAATATGCACGTTTAATCTAAGAACATGTAAAAGAAGATTATGCTAAAATGTATGCATATTATGCTAAATGAGATTAAACTAGAAAATGAATATCTTATGAAAGTAATGAGCTCAAATGAATGAACAATCTAGCAGCAATTCGATGCAAATTCTCATTCAACCTCTAAAAATGAAGAGATGAGGGTCTCTTAAATAGACTTTCCTGGAATCCATCAACGGTCGAGATTGATTTCAATCAATGGTCGGGATTGAAGATGAAGTTCAGTCATAAAGGAAGATTCCCAAATTAAAGGGAATTAACTAACTCAGATCTGAGTATAAGATTCAGTCAACTCAGATAGACTTTAGTGTAAAAGCAAATGATCTGGTCACTTCTAATTTGATCCGTAGTGAACTAGGAATTTTCTTTTTTTAACTGAAGAGAGATTTTGGTGAGATGTTTAATTTAATAAAATGAGATATGCTCTCATAATTACCTTTTCTATTTAATTAAATAATTCTATTTAATTAATTAGAGACACTTTTCTTATTTAATTAAATAACTTCATTTAATTAATTAGGAATAACTTCCCATTTAATTAAATAACTTTGTTTTAATTAATTAGAAGTAAGTTCTCCATTTAATTAAATAATTTTGTTTAATTAATTAAAATAGGCATATTTATTAAATTAAATAAATTTAATTCCATAGTACATTAGCCTTAGGATGTAATTTAATTTAATTAAAGTATAAATACTTAATAATTAAATTAAATATTAATCAATGGGTTTAATATGACTAATAGGAGTAAATACTATAAGAATTAAATAATAAGCATGATGAATGCAGATTAGGGTTTTTCGCATTTGACATTTAAGTCAAGTAGCGAGTAGCAGAATAAGAATTTGCCTAGTGAAATGGGACTTAGGATTGATCAGAAATAGACCAGAATTGGTTGAGATGGCAATGAACCAATTTTGGGGTATTACAACTTGCACCTATATTTGGTGTATCTTCTTCCTCAAGGGAGAAACATTGTTTGTCAGCATTGGATTTTCTTCTGTCTTCAGACACTTATCATTACGAGATCCTTCACTAATGGGGGGGGAGGGGATTTCAAGAAGGGATTATCTATTGTATATGCATGATGTATGTCATAAGCCCGTGGCTAAACAACCACGAAAATGCACTCTCTTTACATTGTTTTTTTCTAACTTTTCAAAAAAAATTCCAAGTCCTCTCCTTCGTAAGGAAGTGCATTTTCATGGCTGTATAGACATTGCCTATGTCATAATGGGGGGGTCTTGATTACTCCATCCATTCATGCATCTTTCTTTATTGTACTTATCTCTCTTTTTGGGGGAGGGTTTTTTCCCATGAGGTTTTCCCTCTTTCTCCATTTGCAGAGAGATTTTATTGCATTTCAGCATTGCTTTTGCATGGGTACTTAACATGGCCTAGTAGCTGGGATTCATTATGCATTTCATCATAGCTTTTGTGAGCTTAAGTGCATTCTCTTAAGTTGCACTTAAGGTGGGGTGTTAGTGTAAATAATTATTATTTACACTTTACTTAAGTTTACTTAGGATAAATGCATTATTTTATTATTTCTTAGGTTAGACATCTAGGAGTTTGCATACTCATATGAGTTGTCTTGTTGACAACATAGGAGTAAGAAACTCTATTTTAGCACATGATGTCTACATCACTGGAGTTTGCATAATCAGCTGAGTTGTCATGTTGACAACACAGTTGTTCACACTCTCAATTTAACACATGGTGTTTACAACATAAGTTTACATGACACACCTTTGTAGGCTTATCCTCTCATCATCACACTAACTCCTATGCTTAATAGTGGATAATCCATTCTTGGTGGACGTGCTTAGTTGTGGAATTTATCATATTGCTAACTCCTAGACATTCTATAAGCATTCTAGAGGCCTTTATATACAAAAACCTCTAGTGTACTATACAATCAATTGAATATCATATTGTTATTTTGATCATACTCTGTTGGTCTATTTTGTGCTAGTTTTTGTGCTTCTTAGTCTTGGGTGATTTTTCCCTAAGGCAAATTCTTACAAATTCTTATACTCCTTTGTATATCATAACTCAACCTTTCCTCTAGGTGCTTTTGTTACATCTTTTTGATCAAATCCTCTCCATCAATCAAATAAGTGACAATACTTAAATCATATGAGCAGTTATCTTACCAAGAAATAACAGGTTTGACATCAGTGACAAAACAATGATTAAAACATATTTATCATACTTGTATCAATCTATTTTCAGTAGTCTCCTCCTTTCAATAGAACCATCTTGACAATTGTTCTTGCAAAATCACAACCTTCTACAAGTTATAAGCCAAATTTCATAACTACCACCCTACAACCAATCCATTTAAGGTTCTTCATGATCCAAATCACAAGAAAGAACTCATGCTATGATACCATGTGACACAAGGATGGTAGGAGGAATAAACTAAACTTAAACCTAGTAACACCTTACCAAGAGTAGACACATAAGCAAACACAAAATTGTAGCATAAGTGACCATAGAATCCATAGATTTATTGATTGATTACACATGATAAATAGCAACCAACATGCTTGGATGTGAGGCCTTCCAGGTTGCAACATTAAAACAAAGAATTACAACATCAGAGTCCAAGATCACAGTTTTTATCTGATTTCTACTAATCATACCACTCCTCTTGCTTACTTTCCTAACATCAAATCCAAGTTTTTTTATAGCCAGCTATACCACAAGTCGGTTAGTCAGGCATTTAATTAGAATATAAGTTCTGCCTTGGAGATCTAAACCATAACACAAGTAACATGCATCAATTGTTCACATGTGCTCAAAGGTAGGTCCAAACGCAATCTAGGAGTCGACTCCCAACTGTGCAAGACACCACACCATCATGCAAAACCTTGCAAAATGGAATAACATGCCTCAATGGATGAAATAACATGAAGTAGAGATAAAAAAGAATGGAACATAACTCGAAGAATATGAAACATCAATATTTGTGCTCTTAGGATAATGATTGAAAATAGGTCCTCAATAAGATGCTAACTGCATACAGAACAAAACTCAAGGTAGCAATGGCTACATTGCAAACAACAAACTAGTACAGAAAACAATAAATGTTTTTGGGTGATGCAAGATTTCTCATTGACTCAAGATGCTCATTTGATATGTAAGTACATTTTTCAAGTTTGTTTCATTCTTTATTAAATTTGATTATTACTTGACCCAAAATTGAAAACTTGAAAATGTGAAAATGACAAAAATAACATAGTTAGTTATCACAAATCATTGCAATCAAGGCATTGTAACACCGCGTGATATACATTTTTCTAGTTACTAGCTATTTCTAGTGTTTAGCTTTAGACTAAGACCATGGGATTTTGGTTGACGTTGATTTGGTTCTAAATGTTTTTGCTATGTTTGGGATTAAAACACCATGAAACTTATGAATCTAGTTGAATCCTAAGAATGACGGAGATGGTCATTTTTGTTTCATTTTTCCTTTCTTTAGTATGATTAATTCTTTCTTGCTTAAAATCTTCAGTTTTACTTGAATTGTATGAATCACCATTTCTCAGTCAATGTATTAGATGTTTTAAAATATTACAATGATTTTAAAGTAGTTTTTACATCTAACACAATGAATCTCTGATTTAGTTTTTTTTTTTTTTTTTTTTTTTTCAATTCTTTGACATCCGAGTCACACATTTAATTAAAATTGTCTTCTTTGCTTCATCATTTTCTTTACAGTTATTTGTTTTATCACTTGAAGTCTTGAACATGACAATAAACACATGTGACTATTTTCAGTACTACATGATTCAAATAGGTTTATTGTCACTTTATAAGCTACGATGTTTTCAAATCTAATAACTTATTGATGCAATTTGCAAAATCTTCTCTTCACCATCAATTGCAAAATTCCCATTTATATAGAGCTACATTCTCTCTTAGATTTTTTTCATTATAAAACTAAATTATTTGAGCTTTTGGTAGGTCTTCTCAATCTAGTAAAAAGAAACATTTCAAAGTACTAGAGTATCATGCTGCTAAATAACCATGGAGATCGGGTAGCCGACTAATTACATTTTCAATCTATGATTCCATTTTATTGAAGGAGCATAACAATTATAACCTCAATGTTAATTGTGACTCATTTGTTGGGTTTGGGAGTTTGGTTTAACCCATTCAATTTGCATTGACTTTCATTACCAAGAACAAGACAAGGTCAAGAAAGATGCCCATTTTTGCAATATTTTAATTCATTTCACAAATATCACCCTCTTCATCGATTTGAGCATACACACTTGACCTCGCCTACAATTGATTTTGTGTTAAGTCCACATATGTGAGGTTACTTGTACACCCAGTTTTTGAGTACTATAGTTTAAATTATTTCCTTTCTTAAAATCATGATTTTTTTAGGTTGCTCTTCGTTTGTATTATTTTATCCTATAAGCACTTATTGAAGAAATATAGTTACAACATTTTTTATATGTTTCCATGCATTTAAATGATATACTTTTTTGAAGGACCTACAAAATTCACGACGAGACCTACAAAATTCATCCCAAATATATGCTACTATGCACAAGACTTCCTTCTACAATGATACATATTTATATTATGACATAATTAAACACTCTTTTATTATGTGAAGTTTTTATTTATGCGTTATAGTCGAACGCCTATCTACTTGTTGCACTTCCTTTGGGTGCAAGTGCTAGTTTTAGAACTTCATCGTAGAGAGCTTTAAGCCCCATGAGACCTATCCTACATCTTTAACACGGCCCTAATCTAACCAGGGTTTAAAATGGTGCGTCTAGGGTTTCTAAGCTCTAGCGAAAGAAAAACGATACTAAACCCTAGCCCTCATTCTTGCAACCATTGACGAAGTGAATCAGGGCAGAAGGAAATTGTGCTGAACAAAACAATGGGGGTGTATACATTCATCTGCAATGAAACAGGCGGAAAATGGAGCGCCAAGCAGTATTCAGGAGACCTTGAGGGCTCCGCAGCTTCCACTTACGATTTGCAGCGCAATCTCGTGAATGTTGCCCTCACATCCGAAGGATCGGGAGTTGTTCAGTCCTCTTTCTCATACGTTACTCCTTCCTCTGCTGTTTTCCAGGTACTTTTAGACAACCGTATAAATCTTAGTTCTTGTGGGTTCTGTATCTGGAAATGGAAAATGCGACTTTGGTTTGTTGTTTTCCTTTGTTTTGATTAGGATTAGGGATTATGCTGCAGGTGATTATTGGGGGTGTAGGAGGAGGCGGCGGCAGAGCGGCTGCGCCCGCAGCGGCTGGAGGCGGTGCTGCTGCATCCGCTGAGGAGCCCCCTGCCGAGGAGAAGAAAAAGGAGGAAGAAGAAAGTGACGAAGACATGGGATTCACTTTGTTTGATTAGGTTAGGGTTTATTAGCATCTGTTTTCGATCTAGACGGACATAGAGTATTTTTGTGGCCCTTTCAATTGAAATGGGCCTGACCTAGAAATTTAATTGCAAGAGGGATTACAGAGACTTCGGATGAGGTGTTTTTATGTTAGTAGTTAGTACAGATCTTAGCGATGTGTAAGCTATGATTTTTTTCTACTGCTATGTGATGTAATTTTTCTTTAATATTCTACAAGTTTTTTAATGCAAATGATTGTTAGAGGTCTGGGAAAGTTTAATGAATGCTCAAGGTTAATGCGAGGGCAGTATTTGATATAAAGATAAATTAGCGTTAGGTTCTGCTGTTTACTAATTGATACAATTATTTGTTATCTAGATTTGTTCAACTGAGTTCTCTTACCAATTTAATTTGTTGAGGTAGATATTACCAGTAGTTCCCAAACTAAGATGGATGTCCTTTTAGGTTAAGTCTATTTCTCGGCAATTTCCAAATTAACAGTGTACCTTATGGATTCATGAACCCTACTGGCCTACAAAACTGTATTTGTTTTTTTTACAGGGAGGTAGTCTATAGTATTAAAGCCAAGGTGATGCCTTGATAGTCCTACTCCTTGAATATTTTATACGTAGAATTTGAACTTATAATTTCTAATTAGTTTGGTTGTTCAATCAATCTCCTGGATAGAAAATATTGCAATGATTCATTAACCAGTAGACCTAAGAACAGTAATTTTAAAGAAACGCGGGGTAAATTTTGACGAAACAAAATAGAGACATTCTCGAGGAAAAATATTTTTTCAAAAGTGACAATTTTGTACCAGTTTTAAATTTGATTTGCAGGTGCACTACATTTGGAGTTGATAAGAATAAACTGAATATAATTTAAGGCTTTCTTGCCAAGAACCTTTCTGTCAAATTTTCAAATTGATATGATACAGCAGATGTACATCCGATTCAGTTTTTTTTTGGTGAATGCAATATGTGTGTCCTAGATGGATCTACAATATCGAAATTTTAAACAAGTGCACCAATGGACATCAAATGGCAATTCCAGCATGTGGAGTGTTGTATATCAAGTACTTTTCAGGATTTCATTTTTAGAGTGCAAACTGTTGCGCATTGTTCTCTGGCTTTTATGGCACACTGTAAAGTTAATATCATGAACACTGTAATTAAGATTTTACTGTACGCATAAATCCACCGGTAGTGATGATTGGCAAGAAATTTGCAGCAACCGTAACTGCCTGGGGTTGAGGTTTTTTTTTCCAAGGATGTAACAAATGATATCAAAATTGCGGTTTGTTTCTTGTGGTATGTTATAAGATTAAAATTTTGGTTGAGGTTCATCTGGCATGGTCAAAATTTTGGTTTGCACTGCACAATTGCCAAGTTACCGAATTATTATGTTGATTAAATCTCTGTTTTTGTTCCTTGAACTGAGAGTTGTACATTGGAGATTATTTGAGAGTTGGCTGCCAAGGTTACTTGTTTAGATCTTGTGATAATATTGAGTTAGATTAGTTTGTGTACCAGAGCTAAAATTTCGATTTTGCATGTGATTGTAAACTGCAAAATTAGACCAGATATTCGTGCGTCAGTCCCTGAAAACTTCTCGCCCGCCTGTTGTCGGACTTTAAGGTCCACAGCATGAATAACTGATCTTGTACCTACTATTTCTCGAGGGAAATGTCCTGGGAGATATCTTCTTACAGAATTGCTATATATGAGCATGCAGGCTGCATAGCATGAACAAATGATCTTGTGCCATCTTCTCAACCATCTGAGAGACAATGAAATATCAATTACCTGATTCTGCGATACTTTGCGATACTTTTTCATTTTTCATATTTTGTTTATTTGCCAAGCAGCTGCATGATAGATGCTACCCCTAGCAGTTTACGGGCATGCATAGAACTTGCATTTCTCACATTTCTGTCATTGAATTTGACAAGGCACGTATAATCTTATTTCTTGCAAAAACTACTGCAGTTATCTTTATCAGTTATCTCAACTCTTTACACCAATTTCCATCAAGTAGCCATTTTCTCAGTTTTACATTTTTGCACAAAATGCAATGATATGTCATGCCCTCTATAGAAGCTTTTTTTTATTTTTATCGATAATAAGATATGTTATTTATTTTAAAGGAAATTACATAGTCTTCGTACATTTAACCTTTCCAAGGTTCACCATTCTACCATTGAGTCTAAACCTTCCTTACAAAAAATTTCTTCACTATAGCCATCTACTTTCATTACAAGTTTTTACTTATTCAAACATAAGTAATTGCATACTACAAACTTCTCATATTAAACATAATTTGCTATAGGGGGCCACCTTCTTTCAGGCAAAACCCAACCATTTCAAAATGTATCCTTTGCACGTTTTTTGCCTTCCCTTGCCGCACTACTTGCCTCTGGATGACTCCCCTCGGTCGTTGCCTTCATCTTTTGTTTTCCTTACCACCAACTAGAGCCAAAAAAATTGAGATTCCATTTATCCTTTTATTTGCTATCGTTCATGTTTGGAGGCGACAAAAAGGATATAGCCTCTATCACCAGCACCAAAAAACCTTCCATCAAGTCTTACCTACGCCCTCTGCTGGCCCCTCTTTCTGACCGCCGCTTCCTTGGCACCATCACATTGAAGGGCTCATTTTGGTGCTGCTCCTTGACCTCCATGATTGCATTTTTCAGGGCATTCCACGCTACTCGGCGCTCATTCACATATGCCTCTTTCTCCTTATATCCCCGCGGCCAGTTCACAAACGGCAAGATTCTTTTCTCCATGCCTTCCTCCTCATTTGCATAACCCTTCGAGAAATTGAAAGCCCAACCCGGATGAGCCAACTCCAACCATGTTTCCATGTTTGGGATTAACTCCTCTTCAAACAATTCCTTCATAACCCATTCCACTACTCTTTCATTCTCTCCACTTTCTAAGCCCCAGGCCATTGTCATCGCAACTATATCAACTTGCGCTTTACATCAGTGCTCTGAATCCTGAAAAAGGGGGCCCAATGTGTCTTGCAATGCGTCCACCACAGCTTGCAACGCACACTTTACCATCTTCTTCAACCTATGGTTCGTGAATCGCCCGAATAGAGCCTTCTGCTGTCGCTAAGTTTTGAAAGTGAAGGATGGCTCCATCTCTGCTATTCACCCTTTCCTTTTGCAATTTCTATCTCCCTTCAAATTTTCACTTAAAAATGACATATGTCGTGCCGTTTTAAAGGCAATTACATTCTTTTGAATCATTAAAACTTTCTGCGGACACCTTACTTAAAAGATTTCGCACACTTCGTAGGGTTCATCGGACAGGTTGAGTTGTCAATTTCATCATTTGCTGACAGTCCTATTTATTCCTTGCAATTTAGGATGTTAAAAAGTGTACCTTTTGAATTAATCTTTTCAATCCTTAATGTCTCCTCATTCATTGTTATAGCCCATTTTGAAAGCATGTCGGCCTCTTGATTTCCTTCTCTTTTTCTATGCGTTATTTTAAAATCCTCAAAGTTATACAATTCCTACTCTATGATATTAATAATTGGTTGTAGATGCCATGCCTTTGCACTCAATTTAGATATAGCCTGCACTGTGATCAAAGAATCCCCTTCCAGATGTAATTTTTTTTATCCCTTCCTTTTTAGCTATTTGAACTGCTAGTAATGTTGCTTGGCATTTTGCTATGTTATTCGTTCCATATGGGAGTTTTTTCGCTCCTGCTAATAAAAGGTGCCCTCTGTCATCTTTAAAAACAATCCCGATTCCTGAATCCCTTGGATTGCCTTTTGCTGCTCCATCAAAATTCACGTTGACCCATCCTTCCTGTGGAGTAACCCATTCAACTGGCTTCTTTGTTTTGTTTCTGCTTGTTACCAAAGCTCCTGAAGGTGATTTGAATCTAATCCTCGGCCAAGTATTCTGTATTAGTCTATCAACTCGTGTGAATGGAATTTTTATAGCTTGTTTCCTTGTAGCCGACACACTAACTATTTCTTCTATTGCATTAATGATTCTGCTTATGCACCTCCTCAAACTTTCTTTTTCTCCTCTAAAGATTCTCCTATTTCTCTCCTTCCACAACTCCCAGATTATCAGAGATGTTGCTACTATCCATATACTTGATAAAGTTGATTTTCCAGCTATCATTGGCCATCCATCCAAGGTTTCCTTTATCGTTTGAGCTCTTGGCCCTTGCCAACTTAGTTTAAATTGAACTATATCCCAACATTTTTTAGCATATTGGCATTGAATTAAAAGATGGTTAATGGTTTCCTCTTGTTTCTCACATAAAGGACATCTAGATGGTCCATTAATCCCTATCTTTCTTAGTCTTTCAGCTGTTAGAATTCTTCCTTTGTAAGCTAACCATGTAAAGGCCCCAGCTTTAGGCAAAATATCTTTGTTCCAACATAAGTCTCTTGAGAAGAAACTTTCCCTTCCTGTCTCAGCTAGTAGATTGTAGCCTAGTTTTACTGAGTATTTACCTGATAATGAGCCACACCAAATTACTTTATCCTCCTCCTTTGTTAGCATCACATCCTGACCTTAAAAATTTGTTTCATTTGCTCTTTCTATGCATCTGTCAATTCCTCCCGAGATACATCCTTCCAACACCACTCCTTTCCTACAAGACCATCCTTCTCAGTCATATAATCTTTTATTGTATTACCCCATCTTTCTTTAAAGTAGGATCTCAGTTCATTGTTCCTTATAGTTTCCCCTAGCACTTCCATTCCATTCCACAAATCTTCCCAAAATTTTGCTATTCCCCCATCCCCTATCTGTCATGTAATATGCTTAATTAATACCTCTCTACAGGATAACATTAAGTTCCATATGGCTGATCCTTTTGGAGGATTTCGGATTGTTAAAATTCTGTGGTTATCCATAGTGTCTAAATATTTACCTTTTAGAATTCTTACCCAATAGAGGTGTGGGTTTTCATAGACTACCCAGATTAATTTAGCTCCTAGTGCTCTATTCATAAAGCTCCAATCCCTCAAACCAGCACCTCCTTCCTCTTTGGGTCTGCATATTTTCTCCCAAGCTAACAGTGGAATCTTATTCTCTTCATTGGCTCCATTCCAAAAAAACTTTCTCATTTTCCCTTCCAAGATTCTAATACTTTGGAATCTCCAGACACATCATTGCAAAAATCGGCATTGATGTTATCACTGTTTGAAGCATTAGTATTCAGCCTGCCAAAGTCGGCCATTTGCCCCACCAACCTTCTATTTTCTTTTGGCAATTTTCTATAAGCTTGTCCCATAAGTCTGCCTTATTTCTTCTTGCAAAAAAAGGGATGCCTAGATATTTGTTTGGCATTAACCCCAATTTGATATCCAATATTCGGCAGATCCTAAATCTCATATTATAAGGAGTGTTGAAGAAAAAAAATTCTGACTTTTTCCAATTAATAAACTGCCTGAAGACTTTCCCATAAAGCTCTAAAGTGTTCTTCATCACTCTTGCTTCTTCTATACTGGCTTCTCCCCCTAAAAAAGTGTCATCTACAAATTGCAGATGTGTGAGGGATTCAACAGTTGCTGTGATTTTGATTTCTTTCCGTGCACCTTGCTCCCTTTGCTTCTGGATCAGCCTTCCTAGCACCTCTGCCATTATTATGAAAAGGAAAGGTGATAGAGGATCGCCTTGTCTTATTCCTTTTTCTTGTTCAAAAAATCCTCGAGGGCTTCCATTTACCAGTACAGAGAACCTGGTTGTTTGAATACAACTTTTCACCCATTGAATCCATTCCTTACTAAACTCAAATCGGCTTAGCACTTCCAGCATGAAACTTCTATTAACCTCATCATATGCTTTCCTAATGTCTAATTTTACCATCATGTTTTGAGTTTTTGAAGCACGGATGGTGTGCACTGCTTCATGTGCCACAACTACTCCTTGAAAAATCGATCGCCCTGGAAGAAACCCACTCTGCTCTATTGAAATAATGGAGTACAATACTTGCTTGAGTCTGTTTGCCTTCACCTTTGATATGATTTTATACACTGTGTTGCATAATGAAATAGGTCTGAAATCCTCAAAAGTTTGTTGTGTTTCCTTCTTTGGCACCAGTGCTATAAAAGTGTTATTAAAATCTTTGAGAATGAAACCTAATTGTCTCGACTCCTCCACTACTTCCCATAAGTCTTTCAAGAAAATAGAGCTTAAATTCTAAAAAAACAGAGCTGGAAAACCATCTGGTCCTGGTGCTTTGTCCCCTCCTAAACCCTTTAATGCTTGAGAGACTTCACATTCTGTAATTGGATCCATTAGGGCCCTGTTTTGTTCACCAGTTATTACTGTCAGAATAACACTCAACACCTCTTCAACCTCAGCACTGTCCCTTTCTGGCATCTGTCCTTTATGTGAGAAGAAATTTATAGCCTCTTGTTTTATTTCTTCACTATCCGTCTTTAAAACTCCATTCATATCTTTTATTTCATAGATTTTATTTGTTGCCCGCCTTATTTTTGCCGAATTATGGAAAAAAGTAGTATTCCTATCTCCATCTTTTAGCCATGTTTCTCTAGATTTCTAACACCAATAAATTTCCTCTTTGTTTAAGCAATCCTCAAGCTCCTTTTCAAGCCCTTTCTCCAATTTGCAATCATCCTCAAACATTCCACTTTCTATAACTTTGAGACTTAAAAAGTTTTTAACTTCACTTCTATATCCTTTTTTTTTATCAAAGATATTACCAAAGTGTTCCCTATTCCAGAATTTTAATTGCTCTTTTAGAAATTGTAACTTTTTAAAGAAAATAAAAGCTTTGTTACCTTTCCTTGGCGGGGCATTTTTCCACCAATCCGCAATCAGGTTTGAGAAACCTTCTGCTTTTAGCCACATTGCTTCAAATTTAAAGGGGCATCTATTTGGAGATTTTTCATCTTGAATTCGAAGAAAAATGGGAAAGTGATCTGAACCCTGGTAAGGTAGAATTTCTGCATCACATGACCAATTTGCTTCAGCCCAATTCCCTGCCACTAGAAACCTATCCAACTTTTCTGCTATATGCACAAAATCTTCCCTTCGGTTTGTCCACGTGAAGTCACCTTTTTTGAAATTTATATTTACTAATCCATTGTCATTTACAAAGTTGCTGAAATCTTTTTGACTCTCTGAAATCCATCCTTTGCCTCCCTTTTTGTCTTCCGGATTTAGAATGGCATTAAAATCCCCACCTAAAATTGTTACCTCATTTGGAAACTCCTGTACTTTTTCAGCTATTTTTCCCATAACTCTTTCTTCTCAGTATTTTTATTTGGTCCATACACATTTATCACCATAAATGACCAATGTAGGTTTTTAACAAAGATCTTTGCCCATTGCCAATTTGCATTTAACTTAGACTCCAAAATTGTGATTGTTTCAGGCTTCCAAAGTATAGCCAATCCACCTGAAGCTCCTTGTGCCCCTGTCAACAAACATTCCCATCTCCTAAATTTATTTTTAAAGCATCTTCTTTTATCTTGGTTTCCTGAAGAAAAACTAAATCTGGCTTCGATTGATCAAGACACCTTTTGATCAATCGAATTTTGTCAGGGGCATTGCAGCCCCTGACATTCCATGATAGGATTTTCATGGCTCCCGAGAAAAGGCCAAGCCTTTTCCCGATCTCAAAATTTTTGTTTGGCTTGCATCTTTGCCCGTCATTGCCAGCTTAACTTTGACTAGTTTTGGTCTTCGTTTTTTCTGGCTTCCAACATTCGGTTTCTGCTTTTTGGAGCTTGTTTGTTCTAAAGATCTCTCTGCCTGTATTCTTGGCATCTCTGTTAATCCAAGGTCATTTAATAGGTTCTCTTCTAAAGGTAAACCCATTTCCTCCATTCCACTACTGCTATCTAGGGCTTCCTCAAAAGAATCACTTAGATTTCTTTCCGAAGAGACTTCAATGTCTTTAAAAATTGTTTCATCATTACCTTCTAGATCCTTATTTCTCGGTGTTTCACACCCTCCACTCACTCCTCCTACTGGGGATTGCATCTTATTATTTCTGGATTCTACAAAACTTGCACTACACCTTCTTAGGTTTATAGGGTTGTCATTCATCCCTTGTTGGTCACCCTCTATACCCTGAAAGTTTCTCTGCACCTCCATTTCCCTTGGTTCACATTCTTCTTCCCATGGGGTTTCTAGTACTCTTTGGGTGGAGTTCTCTGTGACCCTTTTAACCCCTTCCTCCTCTCTATTCTGCATATCTCTAACCTCTAACTGTACTGGAGGATGCTGAATTTCTTCCTCAATGTTTGTGGGTATTTGGTCATTAGGGATCTGTGCCTGAAGCTTCTGTCCTTCTCCCATCTCTAAGAAATATAGGATTTTATCTACCTCCAAACCTTTCCCTTTCCTGCTACTGATATTCCAGGATACCTCTTTTGGATAATTTTTATCCTCACCTTCCCATTTCTCTACCTGCTGTTTCCAAACCCCATATTCCATGCTTAGGTTTACATAATCCGGGCATGGATTTCCTTCCTTTAACAAGATCAGTAGCCTTGGATGAGAGGAAGAGTCAACTTTATTAAGGACCATTTCTGACCTAACATATTCTCCTATTGTGTTTCCAATTTCCACCAGCACCTTTTCTCCCCAATATTCTACTGGTAAGTTGTGGAGATTGATCCAAATGGGGAATGACTGTAACTTCTCTTTGTTTGGATCAAAGTTTGGTGTCCACTCCTTTAAAATAATACCCTTTCCTTCTAGGAGATAGGGGTCGTTTCTCATGATGCCATCTTTATCAGATCTACTTGGTGCTATTCCCAAATAGAATCCATTTGCTAGGGTTTTGAATCTACATTCTACCCCCCATAGAGATCGGCTCCCCTGCCTAATAATAGAAACTGACGGCCATGGCCCTAACCACTTAAAGAAAAATGCTTTCTCTTTCATTTCATTAACCGATTCTAGCCAGTTTTCATTACTGATGCGGATTATAGACATTACCTCATAGGTGGCATTGTCCTCTTTGCTTTGAGAGCGCTCCTCCACTGCATCTTTCCCCCCCATGGCCGCTTTCTCCTACTGCTTCGGCCTGTAAAACTTGTGGGCAATTCTGGAATAGTCAAACTTATCAAACTTTTTATAAAACCAGTCATTTCCATTCCCTGTCTTGCTCCATCCCCATTTCTTTGCTTCATCCTGTCTTCTCTGTGGTAGATAAAACTGTCGCCGGTTTTGGTAGTAAGGTTTTTCTTTCTGCCCCCCATTCCACCTATACTGATTCATTGGCCATCTTTTAATGATTTTCTCATCATATGCCCATCCCTCATGGCGTTTGAATCCTGGATTCCACTCTGTGAACCTCTGGTGTACTCGCCTGTCTGTTGCAGGTGACCGTTGCCCCCAACGTTCAAACCTCGATCGCATCCGCTCTTGCTCCATTATAAATTATTTAGAAGCATCTTGAAATGAAATGATTTTTACTAATGTCCACGAGACCAAAGGTCTATGGGATCAAAAAGGGGATCTGCTAAATATCCATTAAATATCCTGCTGGGATTTTTCCAGGCTGTCACTTCTTTTGTGGAGCTGCATTAACAAGGTGGCCACTTTGTGAAGTCTTGGTCCCTCAAAAAACTTTTTAATATTGTTCGGATGTCTTCATATGCTGTACACTCCTTGATATAGTTGTAATGGGCACCCCTGGATGTCCATAAAAAACTAAACCAAATTGCTGAAAGGAATTATGTCAAACAGTTTGCATTCAACTTCTTATTTCTCCGTTTAATGTTTTAAACCCCTTATAATTCCGGAAATCAAACATTTATTGTTTGTTGTGTTTCGTGCATGGAATTGGTATCATACAACATAAACAAGAAAGCAACTATAATGATATGCAAAGTGGAAATGAACTGCTACTAACAAAATGTTATTTTCAGAATTCATAAAATCAAATACATAGCAGATTTATCAACTCACTAATTACTTCAGCAATATTGTCATAATACTCCAGCCCATGCTTACGAACTTGCTGCTACAATACTTTGTCCTCCAATCAGTCCACTACCTTCATAATACCATTCCCTCCAAGCGGCATAAGCGTCGGACAAGTAGTGAAGAAGATATGAGCAAAATATCAAATTTGCCTGTAGTCGGAAATGCAACTAAACTGCCTGATAATGAAGCCAATAAGAAAGAATTCCAAAGGCCAAACCCCAAGGGAATGACGTCTAGAATGTTACAAGAGAGGATAGACGTCCTCAAATGCCAAAAACAAAGCTGCAACTCACACACCAATTTCTTCTCATATTCAACCTGTCTAATGAAGCCACAAATGCTTCCTTTTATTCTATTCCCACGGGTCCCCTCAACTCTTATGGGCAATGTGGGATAAAAGATGTGTAATATAAAACATATATTAAAATACCCCTTATGTCTCCCTTGGGTACACATCACCATAAAATAAATATTAAAGTAACACTTTAATATTTTACAATTAAATTAGACGTTACTTTAATAAAACTTCAGGCATTAAAATGTATTAGCAATCGGACTCCGAATAATGCGAGTGATAGCTCATCGGAAAGCTCTCACCGAGGAGTATCGAATCCAATCACAAAAATTGACCTGCACTGTGTCCTGCCGACTTACTAAAAATAGTAAGTATGCCTGAAACTAAGTAAATCAACTTCGTTTTGGCCCAAACTGGAAATGACTAGGCCAAAACACTCCAAGATCCCATTAAACCCTTCGTTAGCCCTCGGGACCATGTAGAACAAGGCTAACGCGCACACACTTGGTCAACTGCTAAAATGGGGACATTACAGTCCGCCCCCCTTGAAATTGCTTGTCCTCAAGCAATCTCAGTCCAGCCTGCTGAATAACCTGCTCACTCTCCCATGTAGAATCTTCCTCCGGCAGGTCTTTCCATTTGACCAAATACTCCTTCACTATCCTGTTTCTAAGCTTCCTCTCTCTGGTATCCACAATAGCCTCAGGTACTAACACAAGCTTCCCCTCCTCATCCAAAGGGGGTAAATCTGCAGAAGGCACTACACTCTGACCAATGGCTTTCTTAAGCCTAGACACATGAAACACATTGTGCACTCGATTGCCCTCTGGAAGCTCAAGCTCATAGGCGACTTTGCCCACTTTGCGAATCACCCTGTAGGGACCATAAAATCTAGGTTTCAACTTTTCAGCTCCGCTCTTCTTGAGCGATGACTGTCTATATGGTTGTAGCCTCAAGTAAACCATATCCCCTACCTCGAAGCTACGCTCTATTCGGTGCTGATCAGCATACAATTTCTGTTGATTCTGGGCCTGTTGTATATTCTCTTTGAGCACTTTCAGGATGTCCTGACTATCCTGCAATAAGTTTTTGGCTTTGGGCACTCTACTGTCCCCCAAAACTAAATCCATGAAGCTAGGTGCTTCATAACCATAGAGTGCCATGAAAGGAGTCATCTTGATGGACATATGATAAGTGGTGTTATAACAATACTCTCCCATATGCAACCATCTGATCCAAGCCTTTTGTTGTGTAGTTACATAGTTCCTCAAATATCCTTCCGCCCATTTATTCACAATCTCTGTTTGCCCATCTGTTTGCGGATGATAACTAGTGCTAGGTGTAAGATCTGTACCACACAACCTAAACAACTCTTGCCAAAAAAACACTCATAAACTTACTATCCCGGTCGTTGACAATGAATCTGGGCAGCCCATGTAACCTGAATATCTCTTTAAAGAAAAGATCTGCCACCTGTGCTGCTGTGTAAGTGGACGGAATAGCAAAGAAGTGAGCAAACTTCGTCAAGCGGTCCACCACCACATAGATGCAATCCCTTCCCTGCACTCGTGGTAAACCAGTGATGAAGTCCATCAAAATACTTTCCCATTTCCTATCAGGAATGGGCAAGGGCTGTAATAAACCTGCAGGAAATGTGTGTTCTCCCTTATTCTGTTGACAAACCATACACTCCCTGACATACCTTTGAACATCATCCTTGAGCCCTTTCCATGAAAACCGCTCTCGGATCTGCCTGTAGGTCTTGAAGACCCCCGGATGTCCTGCTGTGGGTGCATCATGAAATGCCTTCAATATCGCCTCTCTCAAATGTGATGACGGAATCAAATAAACCCTGTCCTGAACTCTGATCAATCCATCTATCACCTCATAGCGATCATCCTGTATGGTACCTGAAATCAATCCAGAAGCCCAAGCATCTCCGACATACTCTGCTATAATCCGATCTCTCCAATCTCCTGAAATCTCTGCCAGAGCACATAAGTGAGGTCTCCGAGATAAGGCATCAGCCACCACATTTTTCTTACCTTTGACAAACTCTATGTCAAAGTCATAAGCTTGCAATTTAGTCACCCATTTTTGTTGCCGGTCATTAAGATCACGCTGGCTCATGAAGTATTTAATACTGTTGTGATCAGTCTTGATCACAAAACGTCCACCTACCAAATATGATTGAAATTTGGCCAATGCATGCATTATGGCCAACATCTCCCGGTCATAGACAGAATAACTTTTCTCAACTCCTCGGAGCTTCCTACTCTCGAATGCAATGGGATGCTTCTCCTGCATCAATACTGCTCCAATCCCATCACCTGATGCATCACAATGAAGCTCAAAAGGCTTTGTGAAATCCGGTAGAGCTAGAACTGGACATGAAGACATTACCTGCTTGAAATGCTCAAAACACCTCTGTGCTGCCCCTGTCCACACAAAGGCTCCTTTCCTGGTAAGATCTGTCAAGGGTGTAGCAATCTGTGAGAATCCCTTAACAAACCTTCTATAAAAACCACATAAACCAAAGAATCCCTTAAGCTGTGTAAGGTTTGTGGGAGTAGGCCACTCTACAATAGCTCTAATCTTTTCGGGATCAACCCGAACGCCATCTGCACTAATGATATGCCCCAGGTAAAGGAGCTCAGTCATGCCAAACTCACATTTAGATTCCTTGGCATACAATGACTCTCTCTCCAGAATAGATAACACCTCCTCCAGATGATGTAAGTGCTCCTCCCAGGTCTTACTGAAGACCAAGATGTCATCAAAGAAGATCAAGACAAATCTCCTCAGCTGCTTCCTGAATACCTGGTTCATACAACTTTGAAATGTAGCAGGTGCATTGGTTAGACCAAATGGCATAACCATGAACTCAAAGTGGCCATAGTGACATCGGAAGGCTGTTTTCTCAATGTCCTTTGCTCTCATCCTGATCTGATGGTATCCGGATCGCAAATCAATTTTGGTGAAGAAGCATGCCCCATGCAACTCATCAATCAGCTCATCAATCCTAGGAATGGGATACCTGTTTTTAATTGTTTTCTTATTCAGTGCCCTGTAATCGATGCACATGCGCATTGTCCCATCCTTCTTCTTTACCAATACTACTGCTGAAGCAAAAGGGCTCTTACTGGGCCTGACATGCCCCATCTCCAACAAATCCTTAATCGCCTTCTCTATCTCATCCTTGTGTTTCTTAGGATGACGATAGGGAGTAATCATAACTGGTTTGGCTCCCTCCTCGAGCTCAATAACATGTTCCATCCCTCTTTCAGGAGGAACCCCATGAGGAATATCGCTAAATACTTTAGTGTGTCTATCAAGTATCTTCTGGACATCTAGTGGATGACTCTTTTCTTGTGGCTCTGGTGAAGTTGGCATAATGTGGCACTCTGCCGCCCACTCTATGTCATCATGACGAAAAAGTCTCTGCATTCTCCTCAAGGACACTATTCTGCAACCTCCATCTGAAAGCCCTCTAAGTACCACAGTTCTCCCCTCATGCTGGAATCTCATCTCCAATTTCGCTAGATTGAGTGTGAACTCAACTAGTGAAGCCATCCATGTCATGCCGAGGCTGACATCATAATCTCCCATGTCCACAACATAGAACTCATCTTCCAACTCGTAGCCATCTCCAAACCTGATGCGAAGATTAGATATCTTCCGAGTGCATAATAACTTATCACCGTTAGCCACCATGACTCTAAACCCATCATGCTCCTCTGTCTGTAACCCTCTCCTGGCTACCAACTGTGCATCTATGAAGTTATGTGTAGCCCCAGTGTCAATAAGTGATATCACTTTCTGCCCCTGGATAGTACCCCTAACCTTAAATGTGATTGCCTTTTGGGCCCCTGTCAAGCGTGCCAACGATCTATCATCCTTAGGAATGTTGCTCTCCTCTATAGTGTTACCCTCATCTGAATCGGAGTGCTGATCCTCCCCTTCTGACTCTGACTCTTCTGCTGAAAAATACTCCATTTGATTTGCCTTGGCCTTGAGAGAACATTTATGAGATAAGTCCCAAGGCTCTCTACAATGGAAGCACAGCTTCTTCTTTCGAAGTTCATTCAAGGTTTCATTGTCTAGTCCTTTTGATCCTTCTTTGGGTTTGCTATACTCTTTCTGAAATGATTTTTTGTCTTTGTCCTTGCGGTAGGAAGAATCTGTTGAATGGTTTTTTCCTTTGTATGCCGAAGGGGCTAAATCTCGTGCCTTTTTAGTTGCTTCAGCTAACGTGAGTGGATCATGTCCCTTCACCCAACCTCGTAATGGAGCAGCAAGACCATCACAAAATAACACCACCAATCTCCTAGGAGAGATATCAGTAACAAGTACAAACAAGCGCTAAATCTCGGCAATGTAAGCATCCACAGAACCTAACTGTTTTAACTGTGCTAGCTCCTTAAAATGTAACTCGGGATCCTTAGTGTCAAATCTCCCAATCAATGTTTCGGTGAATTCCTCATAGGATGTAATCTGATTATGCCCCAAAGTCACCATGCCATGATGCCACCATTCATGTGCAACGCCATCCAAGTGCATAGCCGCATACTTGATAGCCTCCTCCTCAGGCATAGGATTAAGCTGCAAGTATGTATCTACCTTCTGCACCCAAGCTCATGCAGTCATCTTCCCTAAAGCATCATAATAAGGTAAAGAAAGTTTTCCAACTTTCTTCCTCAGCTCAAAGTTTTGATTCCTCCCTCCTGCTTTAGGCATGTGTCTCATCCTCAAGTCCATATAATCTCTAAGAGAAATATCCGCCTGAAACTCTGGTCCACTAGCCTCCCAGTCCCTCCTGAACTGATCCTGTAACTCGGTAATCTGCGGTTCGTTTACTGGATGAACCGGATCTCTGGGTGGAAAAGTGGGTAGAAGAGGTCTCGAGCTCACAGTCCGTGCTGGGCGTGCAACGTGTCTAAAGTTATCAGCCTCATTCCCATTATTGCCGTGTCCATTATTACCATTAATGTTATTCTGAGGACCATTGTTGTTGCCTTGGCCTTCATGGTTATTGTTTCCCCCGTTGTTATTGTTTCCCTCGTTGTTATTGTTTCTGTTGTTGGCATCACCTGGATCAATATTGACACCCATCTGTCTAGCCATGAGCTGCAACATCATGTCCATTCGCCTATTCTGCTCCTGCTGCATACGCTGCCCCTGCTCTAATGTATCCAGTAACTGTCGGAACAGTACCTCCCCTTGATCTGGACTAGCATTTCTGCCTCCGCCTAATCCTGTATTCCTGTCATCTCGATCACCCATATTATTGTCCTGATCACAGAATATCTCCTCTGTGTCTGTATGGTTGAATTCAATGTCCCCCTGCACGGATGTACTAGACTGTTTGCTTTGCAAGTCTGAAATCCGATTTTGTCTTGCTCTGGTATCGCGGAAATTATAAGACCCCTGTCGCATGCTCAAACATAAATGCTTAGCCTGTGTTTTTTTTACTTACTTTTCCCTCTATCCGGCTGTTCCAAATTCCCTATAAGACCTCCACAGGATGGCAGGACTTATAGCTCTGATACCACTGTAATGGGCACCCCTGGATGTCCATAAAAAACTAAACCAAATTGCTAAAAGGAATTATGTCAAACAGTTTGCATTTAACTTCTTTTTTCTCCGTTTAATGTTGTAAACCCCTTATAATTTCGAAAATCAAACATTTATTGTTTGTTGTGTTTCGTGCATGGAATTGGTATCATACAACATAAACAAGAAAGCAACTACAATGATATGCAAAGTGGAAATGAACTGCTGCTAACAAAATGTTATTTTCAGAATTCATAAAATCAAATACATAGCAGATTTATCAACTCACTAATTACTTCAGCAATATTGTCATAATACTCCAGCCCATGCTTACGAACTTGCTGCTACAATACTTTGTCCTCCAATCAGTCCACTACCTTCATAATACCATTCCCTCCAAGCGGCATAAGCGTCGGACAAGTAGTGAAGAAGATATGAGCAAAATATCAAATTTCCCTGTAGTTGGAAATGCAACTAAACTGCCTGATAATGAAGCCAATACGAAAGAATTCCAAAGGCCAAACCCCAAGGGAATGACGTCTAGAATGTTACAAGAGAGGATAGACGTCCTCAAATGCCAAAAACAAAGCTGCAACTCACACACCAATTTCTTCTCATATTCAACCTGTCTAATGAAGCCACAAATGCTTCCTTTTATTCTATTCCCACGGGTCCCCTCAACTCTTATGGGCAATGTGGGATAAAAGATGTGTAATATAAAACATATATTAAAATACCCCTTATGTCTCCCTTGGGTACACATCACCATAAAATAAATATTAAAGTAACACTTTAATATTTTACAATTAAATTAGACGTTACTTTAATAAAACTTTAGGCATTAAAATGTATTAGCAATCGGACTCCGAATAATGCGAGTGATAGCTCATCGGAAAGCTCTCACCGAGGAGTATCGAATCCAATCACCAAAATTGACCTGCACTGTGTCCTGCCGACTTACTAAAAATAGTAAGTATGCCTGAAACTAAGTAAATCAACTTCGTTTTGGCCCAAACTGGAAATGACTAGGCCAAAACACTCCAAGATCCCATTAAACCCTTCGTTAGCCCTCGGGACCATGTAGAACAAGGCTAACGTGCACACACTTGGTCAACTGCTAAAATGGAGACATTACAATAGTGCCATTCGGTCTCCATTGCACCCTCGGTACAAAACCTACATATTCTCTCCTCCCTCCTTTCTTTAAGGCCTATCTGGTTGAAGGAATTGCCGAATGCGACATTCACTAATGCTGGAATAAGCCCACTTCTAGAATTCATGCATTCTTAAAATAATTTCTAGAATATTATATAGACTTGTTTGGTTGAATTGGAAGAGGAGTTGAAAGATGCATCTTCTATATTTGGTTGCAAGAATTGAAATTGGAATTGGAATAAGTATTTTTTAAATTGTAACAATTTGAGCATCAAACAACATTAACAAGTCTTTTTGGAGTTGGGCTTGCCCACTACATTTGAAAAAAATCTTTGGAATAAGTTTTTTTTTATAAATTTTAATAATTTGAGCATCAAACAACATTAACAAGTCTTTTCGGAGTTGGGCTTGCTCAATACATTTGAAACAAATCTGTTCAAACTCCTTGACTATTCCTCTATCGTAGCCTATCTCACCATATTTGACCAAAAAATAACTTACCTCCAATAATTTGGCGCATGGAACTAGGGTCGGAGCCAATGAGATACAAAATTTGGTTTTTTTTTAAAATGGAATAGGAATAAGCTATTCCTATTTCGCCTTTTATGTAGGAATTCTGTTATGCTCATTTTGGGCCAAATTAGAATTAGTAAATTCTAATTCTACTTTTCGTGTCTGCAACCAAATGCTGAATTTTCAAATTCTGGCAGTTGGATTTGCCTATTCCCATTGAATTCTGACTACCAAACGGGCCCTGGGATCTTCAATATGTTGGTTTCACACCTCAAGTGATGTGAATGAAACCTTTCTTTGGTAGCTTGAAAGGAACCCTTTTATAATCTAGAAGTTGCAAACTAATATTCGTTCTCTCTTGTAGATTTAATCTTAGAAATCATGGAGTGTGTTGGAGAGTCACCCAATCGGCTCTAGACTTTCCCAAATTTGAGGAAAGTATTTTGACTTGACAAATTTGTTGGGTGGAGATCAAGATTTTATTCATCTTGCCATTGAATTCATGGTGTCATAGAAAAGTAGGTTTTCTTTTCCTTTTGGGCAAATTTTGAGAAATCTTGAAGGGTTTAAAGTTGTCTGTTCTTTGAGGTAGTCAAAATAGTAGGGCACTTTGGGCCAATTGTGTCCTTGACATTGAAAGCTTCTATAAGGTTCGTAGATTTGTTAAATTTACTCCTTTTTCTAAGAGGTACTCATTTTTTTTTTCACTTGGTTGAAATTTGTATGACCACATGGATCCATGCCAATCGTAAGGTATGCATAATCTAAAAAATAAGCACTTTGTTAACAATCATTAGCTTTTTCCCACTTGGTTACATTAACCATTTGTTACAGGTGGCCAAGAGCTTCATTCATGGTATATTGACTTCTACATTCCATTTTTTAATAAAACAATTATATTGTGCAAATTGAATTTAGATTTTGAGTAAGGACCAAATGCCTTGGGTTGTGTCCACATTAGTGAAAGATCACATCATTCTACTCGGTGTGATTGGTGTCCACTACACACCAGATTTTGTGTCCATTACAGGTTATGACACCCAAATTGTGTGTTGCTAATTTGTTTTTTGTAGGATGAGTTATACGTATGAGTCACTTGGTGTTGGAGTCATTTAGCCACCAAGGCCTTTTTAACCCTCTATGTGTCTGTGGGGGGTTTATTTATTAGTCCCTGCCTTTTTAAGGTAGGGATTAATGTTTTCATTGAACCCTCTTTCGTCCCTAATTTATTTATTTTTTGCTTGGACAATGTCATAGTATAATGTTCCCAGACAAAAGATTTAAAAAACAAATATGATGTGGTTATTGCTAATTTGTGATTGGACGAAACGGAAATTAGCGGGGTTTACAGGCATTTTCAAATTTTAAAATTGGAATAAATTCCCTCAGCAGGCATTAAAAGGCATTGATCATAGCCATTATGAAAGGATAGAAATGCATTTATGGCATGTCAGAAAGCATGAAACAATTAATTGTTCCGTAAAGGCCAACAACTGTAGAATATACCATATATTTTTTCGTTGTAAGAAATGGCGGTTTAAGTTTTCTGCAGATATTTGGGTTTTCTAAAACTTTTCTTTTGCTGAAAACTATGTTTCCCCTCCGCATTGAAATCCTGTACGCGAAATATTAGAAAAGAGAACAACGGTAAGAGATTTGCCTCTACGTCTCAATGGATTCGCTCCAAGCGAGGGCGTTTTCCGCTGTCTTGATTATTATGAAATTCTGTCTTTGTTCCTAATATGTTTTGTATAAGTATTTACCGCTAGTTTCTGTCAATATTTCTCTTTCTGCTCTGGACGGTGCTGCTCTTTTCATTTGTGACGAGCTGCGAAAAAGCAAATGCGTCGCCTATAGAGAAGCCTTCTGCTACGGAATTGCTGAATTTCCCCAATCCGCCATTAGCGATCTCCATTACGTACTACTTACTTTCACTATTCCTCTCTTTTTATGCATATTTTCCTTTCGTATAGCTTTGAATTGAACCATCATGAGTTTTTATCCTTGATTTGGATTGGAATCATTTTGTCAAATTTTTTTGCTTCATCGAACATTCTATTTGGACTGTTTTGCCATCAGATTAAGTGGTTTTTAGAAGTCGCTTAGTTAAGAGCAGATAAAGTAGGCCAGAGCAGATATTGCACAACTGTTTGAGCTAACACAGAAGGCAGTTGACAAACTGTTTTTGCTCCAATGAAACGGAAGGGAAGGACTCAGGCTCGACCAGAGCCCTTGTTTTATTTTTTTAGCTCATAATTGAACAGGTGATGGCTAATTTTTCCAATTGAAATAAATATTATCATAAAGTTTTTCTCATGAGTTTTCTTGTAATGCAAGTAACATTCTAGAATTTGGTTTTTTGCATATATTTATAGTTGTTTAAAGTCAAATCTTTATTTTAACTCGCTAATAATTTTTTGCCACTATCTTTGATTTTATGGTGTTAGAAATGTATTTTTAAGCTTATTTATGACATCCATGCACTCTTTTAGATCTTGCCCGAGTATATGTTTCATTGAATTTATCAATTTTTGCATCGCAATGGATGACTCAGGTGTCTTAATAGTTGGGAGATGTTGTGTTGATCTATTCACTTTATTTCAACTATATTTTATGAAATTGCTTTTTGATTTATGAATTGAGGCGAATCGTTATTGTAATTATAGGTCATTCAACTTATAGGTCATGAACATGCAAGACAGAGAGGTCAAGGAAAGGCAGCTTAGGGCATCCAATATAATTATCAAGGGAATAAAAGACTACAGGGAAGGCGAACATACCCTTGACCTAACGAGGGATTTCCTACAAGATGTGTTGTTGTGGCAAGGACAAATCTGCCAAGCTTGGAGGGTTGGCAAACCACACGCTAAGAGAAATAGGCCAATCAAGGTAGTCATGCTCAGCATTAGCGAGAAACAAAATCTACTTAACAAAAAACAGCTCTTGAGGGGTTCTCGCTTCGTTTTAGAGGAGGATTTAACTATGAGACAGCAAGTAGAAAGAAGGATGGAAATGGAAAAAATCAGAACAGCTAGAAATGAAGGCAAAAGAGCTTGGATGTTCAAGGGAAAAGCAGTTATTGCTCATTTTGGCCATCGCTACAATGAAGGGCAGTAAGAAGGCAACAAAGGTGCAACAAAAAACACCTTAACAGGCAGCGATACAACAAGATCCATAATCACACCTAGCGATAATAACTCAACTTCGAGTCTTTCACATCAAAATAAATAGCAATCAAGCTTAGCCCAGGCGTCCTTAAGTTTAGTTTGTTGGAATTGCAGAGGTTATCCGTGGAGGCGTGGGCCTAGGTTAGGGCCTATTGTGGAAGGCAAAGACATTATTTGTCTCATAGAGACACATGAGCATGAGGGATGTAAGACCCCATTGTTTGAAGGATACTGGAAGATGGTAGTGTGGAATGAGGCAGCGGGAAATGGTAAAGGTCATGGAGGTATAATGGTTCTAGTAAAAGAAAGAGAAGGTCGTGTCATTCAGCTGGAAAAGACTGATTCTAATAAACAATTTATATGGCTCAAAATCGTGAAAAATAACACTCTTCTCAGGATTGCAGCTTGTTACTTTGCTCCACAAGTATCTAAAATTTATAAAAAGTGTGGTTTAGATCACAATGACCCTTATGCTACGTTAAAGAAAGATGTTGTTGTTTTTTCACAACGTGGGGATGTCCTTCTTGTTGGAGATTTCAATGCTAGGACAACAAATTGGCAAGCAAGTATTTTCAGCTCCGAAGTAAATGATAACCCTATTTGGCTCACATAAGAGAGAAATCATCAATGGGATAGAATATCCGAAGATGCTAAAGGCTGCAATCATTTTGGGGAAGAATTGATCACTTTGTGTGGCACATTTGATCTAATAATCTGTAATGGTTTGGCTAGATGGGTTAAGTCGGGCAATTTCACTTGCAACACATACAACGGGGCAAGTGTGGTAGATTATGTAATTTGTTCGCAGCATTTGTATAGCAATATTAAAGAAGTTGAAATTGGAGAGCACATTTGGGATCTCAAATCAGATCATAGACCGCTGTACGTAAATTTGTATTGGGCAAAGGATAGGAGGATTGGGGCAAAAATCCAAGGCCCTCAACACCCACCTTCTCAGGGCAGAATTTTGTTAACTTCAGAAAATAGTAACACTTTCAGGGCTACTCTTGAGGAACTTTGTATGGGACACCCTATGTATAAGCATGGTGTTAACAGTCATGATTTATCAAATCTGATTCACGAGGCTCTTTCAAAATGCAAGAGAGCAAAAAATAGAAAATCTGAAACTAATTGTTTTCCAGCCAATGCATGGTTTGATAAGGAATGCAAGAGGGCTAGGAGAAATCTAAGGGAGTCAAATTAAACTAACCTTGACATTAAGACCTACAAACAGATCCTAAAGAAGAAAAAAATCGATTTTATGTCCACAAGGAGAGAGGAGCTAATTTTCTTGGGCAGAAATAACCCCAAACGTTTTTGGAAAGAACTCCAACCAAGGAGGAAGCAAACTGAAAATAATATTACTGCCACCCAATGGTTTGATTATGCTAAGAAACTTTATGAACAAGAGCGTGGAGTGGGACAGCCACCTTTGGTCAATGATACCACAAATATTTTTACTGTGCAAGAGATAGAGACAGGGATTAAGAAGTTGGGTGGAGGCAAAGAAAAAGACCTTGTTGCGCTTCAAGCTGAATATTTGAAGTGGGGTATGAAAACTCTTGCACCGCACATCACTGAAATCTTCAACAAAATCTGCCAGGAAGGGTTTTCGAAAGATTGGACAATCAGCCTTGCAATACCACTTTTTAAGAGTGGTGATGTTAACAATCCCTCCAACTACAGGACTATAATGATCAATCCCCTCTTTGCTAAACTTTTTGGCAGTATGATAGAAACTAGGATCAGCAAATGGGCAGAAGAAAATCATAAACGTGCTAAAGGGCAAGCTGGTTTTAGGCCAAAGCACTCGACAGTGGATCACTGTGTCACTCTGAGACACATTATTGAAAAAGAGTGGGAGAAAAAGGAAGAGGTTTTTTGTTGCTTTGTTGACTTCAAAAAGGCTTTTGATACCATTCCAAGAGACAAGCTTTGGTTAAGGATGGAAGAATTGGGGATTCCTAGGCATCTCAGAGCTGCTGCTCATAGGATGTACGAAGAGGTGAAAGTCAAAATCAGAACTTCAGATGGCATTTCAGAATGTTTTAGGAGCGATATCGGGGTCAAACAGGGCTGCCCTTTATCCCCTACTTTATTTGGTTTATATATTGACAAACTGGAAGAGTGGTTAAACATGCAAAAGCGTGAAGGCATTCAGCTAGGGGAATTTGTTATAAAGCTACTCCTATATGCGGACGACCTCATTTTAATTGCCAAATCTGCTTGTGGTTTGCAAGACCATCTATCTTCTCTTGAGCGCTTTTTTAGAATGGTGGGGATGCAGGTCAATATCAGCAAAACCAAGGTTATGATTTTCTCTAATAATAAAAAAACAGCATCAACATGAATTTTATTACAATGGAAGTGTTCTCGAAGAAGTTGCGGAATATAAATACCTTGGAATCGATTTCAACAAAAAACTAAGCTGATCTAGCTGCAGGTATAAAAGGACATTAGGTGGATGGAAGGCTTTCTACGCTCTTCAGAATAGGTGCCGTGAAACGGAGTTGTGGGATTGGAAAACTATTCAAACCTTGTTCGGTCTTCTTGTGCTGCCAGTTGTTCTTTATGGGTGTGAATTATGGGCCAGCAACACTACTATAGCACAATGGAAACAAATCGAAGGAATCCAAAAGCGCTTGATTACAAGCAAGTTTAAAATTAAAAGCACTGTTCCATATGACATCATGCTAAGTGAAATGGGGGCTGCGCCTATCAAGGCACTTGCTATGGTTCGCCTTTTAAGCTATCTAAAAAGAATCAAAAAAATGGAAAAGGATAGATGGCCGAAAGTTGTCTTTAGGGACACACTATGTAAGCAAAAAAGGACATGGATGCAACAAAACATCAAGTGGATGAGTAAATGGAATATTCATTTCAATATGTGCCCCACAAATAATAAAGAAATAAAGGTCTTTGTTATGGAGAAATTCTACAAGAGAAATTGGGGAAGCGAGATTGGGAGGAAGAAACTATATTATATAAATGAGTTCAACCCCACTTGTGATCAACTCGAAAAAGCGTACATAGGAGCCAACATTTCTTGGAGAGCTAAAATTCTTATTGCTCAGCTGAGAACCAACTCTCACCAACTTCGTTGTGAGACCGGGCGTTGGAAGAGGCCAAAGGACGCTTGGGAAGAGAGAATTTGCAGATTTTGCAACTCTGGGAAAGTGGAAACTGAACAACACTTTATTCTAGAATGTGAGGCCTACAAGGATAGCAGGGATAAGTTTGCGGATACTATATGTGACAATTCTTGGCATATCCTGTTCAACGAAGAGTACATTGAGCAATTGGGGGGGCTCATCATTAGTCTACACAAGAGGCGAACAATGCTACTTAAGTCTGCTTGAGTTGTCTTGCTGTCCCATAGGCTATTTTTAGCCTCGTGGACATTAAATTTTTATCTATCTATCTATCTTGTCATTGTGTAATCCCCTTGACCAAAGACAAATGAGTCATGATAAAAATGCATTGTAACACATTTTATGTGGCATAATATTTTTCTTCATCTTTATAGATTCTTTCATTAGCCAAATACGCAATTGAAGAACTTTGTTTACGGTAATAAAAAAGATCATGTTACAAGAATAATTGGTAGTAGTTTTTAGTGCAAGCATCTCCAAAGATACCTACTATCAAGTTATAGGAATCATGTGATTGTACACAATTTATACTAAGATTTGGAAGATCTTTTGAGATCCACGTATTCCTCTATTCCCAAATGATCATGTTTAAAATTGTCTTGTTGCACTTGATGATGTTGACAATCTTCCTTGTGATGATGATACCTTAAAGGAACTTGAATATTATATAAAACATTTTTTCATTGAATCATCAACAAAATATCAATGCATGATTTCAATTTAAGAAATAGGTGTTCCAAGAAAGAGGCATACAAAATAAAAATTTAACTAATCGAGTAGTTAGATGAATATTTAGGAAGCTAAAATAAGAGCAAGCACACTAAGGTCCAAGGAGACATGAGATTTGCAAGGGAAAAAAAATCTCAAATTTATGTACATAGAAAAATCCTAAAAAGTGTGTGTGTGTGTGTGTGAGTGTGTGTGTGAGAGAGAGAGATGTGAGGGAGTAACTTCTAAGTTCAAGAATGCCATCTAACATCTTATGTGTGCTATGAAGTAAAACTTAGTTCTTAACACCTCCTTAAGGTTTACTTGTCCCAATTCTAAGGATTTCATCTAAACATCTTATGCACTCATAAGGAGAGAATCTATTATTTCATGAGAGCGGAAACAAAAGAAAGGAATTGTAGACACTCGTTAAAAATATTCCTACAAGAGGCAAAATAAAAGAAATTAATTTTAACAACTAAATATTTATGTTACAATTAGTAGCTTCTAGATTAGATTGTGTGTATAGTTTTACCATCAACATTTCATTTCACACTCAATGAGCCATCACTAGAATGCATGAAAGTAAGAGATGCATAATAAAATATGGATCACTGAGTGTGACCTAAAACGTTGATGAAAAAAATATACACACAATCTAATCCAGAAGCTACTAATTGTAAAATTGAATGGTTTGTGGAAAACTGATAATACTGATAAATATTTGTTCTTAACACCTCCCTTAAGATCTACTTTTTTTTTGCAATGGTTGAGAAATCTATCTTTATAAAGAGGTTTGGTGAGAATATTTGCAGCTTAACCTTCACCTTTACAATACAAAAGATAAACTAATCTATCTTCAATTCACCCTAATGAAATGACTTTGAAGGACAAATGCTAGGTTCTTGCATGTAGATTGGATTCTTTTCCAAGGCAATGACACTTCAATTGTCATTATATAAAGTGTAGGAGCATATTGAGGTATCCCCAAGCCATAAAGTAGCTTTCTTTTATCATAGGGCATCTCTGGATGCACTGGTACAACCATTATATTAAGCTTCAATAGAGCCAAGAGAACTAGATTATTGATTCTTATTATTCCAGGAGATTGCATTTGATCTAGTTAAGAAACCATACCAACAAGTAGATCTCCTATTATTGGGATCTCCCTTATGTCTAAATCATAATATAATTTTAAAATAAATTCACATTTTTCATCATAGAATAAACTAACATTAAGAGAACCTATAACATATATGAAGACTCTCATTGCAAATTTTAAAATGACTTTTGAGGTTTAGACACAAATCTAGAGACTAAACCAACACCATATGGATATTAGGTCTAGTAAGAGTTAAATATTTTACACTTGTAAAATTATTTCCTATTCAAAGTAACATCAATCAAAGGAGTTTCCATATCAACCATTAGTTTAGTTACTAATTCATAAGGGATAGAAATTGTTGAATCATCTAGGATTGTTTGCTGCAAATGTAATAACATTGCCATTGTTATTGGTGTATTCCAATGTAGATTTGAAGATAGGTCTCTATGGTTAATCATCATTAGAGAATATATTAATAACCACACATATATAATATTATATATATATAAGAATATTTATCTAAATAATGATTAACCATCAACAATGTATCTCATGATCGAATCAATCTGCTTGAAGCTACAAACTTAACACTCCCTCTTAGCTAGGGAGGATTGTTATAGAACACATTATGCTTTCAAGTATATGAAGAGATATCATCTCATTATGATATTCCTAGAATGACATATATAAGGATATCAACATATATTCATTAACTTAGATGTTATCTTTCAATATAATCCAAAGCATGTTTAAACAAGAAATATTAATCATATGATACTCGCCATACTTATATTCTTTTGGCATGTGCACAAACATCAAATTCTTGATGCCTACCAAAAAAATATGTTATATCCTAGTAGGATATGAGTTATCTGATTTTCGGCACTCCGGGACAACAACTTAATGAAGTCGATCAGATAACTAGTAATCAACATGTCATGAACTCTATCATGACAAGTATCTTGATCTCCGACACTTTGGGACAATAAGTTAATGTAGTATGTCATATATATATCACCTTTAATGAATATGCAAAATAGTAACCACCATGAACCAAGTCAAAGGGTGGAACGGCTTTCACTTAGAACTTCTCCTTCATAGAGAAAATACCATTCACAAGGGATTGCACCTCAAAATTATCCCTTTGAACAATGATCCTGGGAAGTTAGGTCCTGTAGTTACTACCTTAGAGGCTCTCTTCGCTCGAGGATGCTTGTAATTAACTATCAGACTCCTAGATCTGATATAAATCTTTGACTTTATAGTGATAAGTCATTATTTCCTCATGATGAACACGAGGGTAGGCCCATCAAAATCATGCAATCACACACATGTATTTCTAGACTCCCTCTAAGTATCAATCTTCTAAGCTCCTGCATTTCCTTGAAGAAGCGTTAGACTCCCTCTTAATATAGAATAATACTCATAATCTCAATCATCAAAGATGTTTTCTTCAAGAATCTAATTTTACGTAGCCTTATCATTAGATGACTAATGAATTCTAGATCACAACTTCTTTGAAACTACTATCGTAAGATTGTGTTTTGCACAATATGCCTAGTGTACCATTCTTCTTTTCTTGCATGATCATCTTTAGATACAAAGGAAAATATCAATAAAAATAACTCATATAGTATGTATAAAATTACAAATAAGAGAGACTATAATGAGTAGATAAATGTAACACTTAAGAATAATAAATACTTATTTGTTGCAACATCCTTGATATTAGTTGCTTAAATGAAGGCCCATATGCATCAAATCAAAGAATGACTCAAATTTGAAAGTCTAATAATGTCCCTTCCCTGACATATTTCTTTTAAAGTTGGTTCAAGTGGGGATGGACCATTGGTTATTGTTATTCCCCCACAATATAAAATTCCCACTCATTCCATTTTAAAGAGTCAGAACATTTCTTCCAATTTTATTTAGGAGTGAGCTTTTAATCCCAGTGTATATTTGTATGAACACGATCATTTCTATCCCTCATATTACCAACATAAAATGAAGTATAAGTTGTCATAGAAGAAATTTTTTTAAAAAGAAAAAAAAACTATGACCTCTAGGCTATTCCAAACCTCTAAAAGCATTTGGCTTAAGACTTATGTATAACATCTCATCCAGTAAAACCATATGTATCATCAATTTTGTTAACTTGGAATATTGTGGCAATATTACATTACTTCTCACATTTGCTCTGGGTAAGTTTCACTTCTTGAACTAAGTAATAGGAATTATGCCATATCTCACCTACTAAGTTGGATTGAACCAACAATATATATATATATATATATATATATATATATATATATATATATATATATATATATATATATATATATATATATATATATATATATATATATATATATATATATATATATATATATATATATATATATATATATATATATCCCTTATCAGAATGACTTAAGATTTTTCCTAATTTCTCAATCCTCAAGAACTTGTTTCTATTCACTCCTTTAATTGTGACTGGCGTATGTATTAATTATGAACTGAAAATAGATATAACGATAATATCTGTGTACATATTATACACAAGTCATCTGTCATAGAACAATTCTAATATAGATATATCTTCTATCTAATAATGGCTTGCAATCCATGAAATTCAATAATGATCTATACCTATTATAGTGATGATTATTTCTTCTTGTTCATACTGATCTTAGATTCCAATGATGGATTTGTGAATGACTAATGTACTATTGTCACAATATTTATATTTTCTAGATCCTTGAATACAATCACTATCTTTATGCAATCTAGGTTTCATATGCATAATACTTTTAATTTGTAAATATGCATCACATGCTTTAGATTGCTCTCCAAATGTATATGATTCGGTGAGCTTCTCATTTTGAATTTGATTAAATGAAACAAGACTCACACGTCTTGATATCTCCATTGAATATCATTCTTTAATTCATTCATTTATTTAGGTATGATATATCTGGTGACATGTAAGATGGCTATTTTATTTCCCTACTAGGCCATAAGCTTCAATACTTTATAGTAATCCTTTTGCTAGTATGAGATTCAAAGGTATGCTCTAATTCCTCAAGTGATATTATTCACCTCCTTTGATATTACCTCCAAAAATTTATAATACTTGGTCCCTCATTGAATAGCTAAAGTCATGTACAATATAGTCGCTACACATTACTAATTGCAATATTAATTAAAAATGCTTGACCACTCTATTTATGATGCTAACTACCTTCTCCTCCTTCACATTTTCTGGATGTAGTCTACAAATGACATTTACTTTCTTGTGTTTGATTGAACCGAATATGCAATTTGTCCCCTAACTATTGTGTATGGAACGATGCTCAAATATGACCACATATATTTTGATGTGCCCTTTGCTTGTATCACTACAATGAAGATATCTAAATTCTCTCTTCATGTAATTTCTAAAGTGCAACATTTTTATTCCTATTTGTATATTGGTCACTACGTCCATATAGCTAGGTTGCTAACTGTAAGTCTCTATGCATACTGTCCATGCATAACTTTATCTTTGTGAAAATTCCTATTGCAGTCACTGATTATTAATCTCCTATCATAAATGATAATTAAACTACCGAAAATAAATTCCCAACTAATATCGAAAAATAACACAACTGCAACTTCACCAAAAAATACGGAAAGAAATTCACAACACAAAGAACACAATATTTTCGGACAAATCCTCCCTGGAAAAATCCTTAAAGGAAAACCACTTCTGCAGATGAGGAAATATATTAACTTCAACAAATCAAGAGATACAAAATTCCTTGCCTCTCACTGGCAGAATTTTGACAACCTACTAATTTCTCTTGCTGATATTCCTCCTTTGCTCTCCCAAACACTATCACTATGCCCTTGATAACACTGCAAGACAATTTGCTATCACTACAAACTCATTTGCCAACACTACAAATGCTTCTACTTGCTTGTTCAAGCTTCTCAAAGCTTATTCAACAAATGCCCCCCTGACCCCCTTTTTAACTACTCCTATTGGAAAACCAACGACCGAGATTGATTCTCAATTGGTGGTCAAGATTTAAAACAACTTAACAACCCTAACCTAGTCAATTTCTAGTTGCTTCCAAAAGTGGTTATTTAATTAACAAATATTTGTCCCTAATCTAACAAATTAGTTGGAAAAACAATTATTTGCTAATTAACTATATATGGATGAACAACTGTCCAAAGCTACTAAAACTAACACTCCCTCTTAGTGAGGAAGTTGTTCTGCATGACACTAACTTATCTTTGAAGAAGATGAATTTTGCCTTCCCCAATGCCTTAGCCAGAATGTCTACTACCTGCTCCTTTGTACTATAGTTGAACAACTCCCCGTTGTACATAGTCTCTGATGAAGTCATATATAATGTCTATATGTTTATACCTATCATGAAATACTGGATTCTCAGACAACTTGATGCAACTCTGATTATCACAGTGTATTATAGTAGTCTCAACCTTCTGACCAAACAAGGCTACTAACAACTTTCGAAGCCACATCTCACCATGCTAGCTGCTATGTATTATGCTTCTGTTGAATTTAGAGCCATAAACTTCTGCTTCCTACTGAACCAAGATACAACTCCTGATCCCAAACTGAAACAACACCCTGAAGTGCTCCTTTTGTCTGTTATACTTCCTGACCAATCTACGTCAGTATAGCCTATCAATTTGATACCTTCACCTCGAACACATTTGATCCCATACTCAACTATACCACACAAGTAACACAACACATGCTTGGCCATTGTCCAATGCATTGTCTTTGGTTCAACCATGAACTGACTAAGAGAGGTCACTGCAAATGCAATATTTACCTAGGGTTGACCAAGTTTACCTATATAAAGCGAGATCTACATCCTTTTCCTTAGATGTATCTACCTTCCTCCAATTCATGATCATGGGTGTAGACATGGCTTTGCAATCCTCCATCCTAAATCTCTTCAAGATTTCAATACAATATTTCCCTTGACCAAGGAAAATCTCTCCATCTTTCTGCCACACTTACATGCCTAAAAAGTAGTGCATAAGTCCTAAATCCTTCATCTCAAACTCTTTTGCAAGGTCCCTCTTGCAATCCTCTATGAGCCCTAGTGAACCTGTAAGAAATAGGTCGTCCACATAAAGAATAAGAATGAGAATCTCACTATCAACCACCAAGTAGTAGAGGTTAGCATCCACTTCACTCTTCACAAAGTCCATTTCCTACAAGTATGTATCAATGCACTCATACTACGCTTTGGGAGTTTACTTGAGTTCGTACAAGGCTTTCTTCAATCTGTACGTGGGTCTCTTTGTTGTGTGCTACAAAGCCTTCTAGTTGCTCTATGTATACCTCCTCCTTTAATTCACCATTAAGGAATGTTGTCTTGACATCCATTTGATGGATTTGCAATCCCATCTGTGCTACAAATGAGATCACGACTCGTATAGAAGTATACACAGCCTCTGGAGAAAATGTATCCTCATAGTCTATTCCCTCCTTTTGAGAGAACCCCTTGGCCACGAACCTTGCCTTGTATTTCTCGATGCTACCATCTGCACCATGCTTTATCTTGTAGATCTAGTGTGATCCAACTACTAATCTATCTGTTGGTCTAGGCACTACCTCCCACACATTATTATGCATAATTGAGTTATACTCCTCAACCATAGCATCCTGTCATACCTGATAATGTGTGGCTTCTTGATAGCTAGAAGGTTCACTATCTACCGACTGACTAATGCCACATAGTCATTGAATTTATTTGGTTTTCGCCACTCTCTAGTACTCTTCCTAGGAGCTCCCACAAACTCCTGAGTATCCCCTTGTGTCTCTTGAAACTCACGGTTCCTACTGCCAACTGTAAAGGATGAAATATCGACCTCTAAGTCTTCTAGATGCATTTCTTGTTGCATCTGTTGCTCCATGCTCTATGAAACTTCACCACCTAAGCCTACACTTGTACTAGTAACTATACTTGTGCTTTGCTGCCCTTGACTAGGCCTTGGAGCTTCTATTGGCTCCTCACTCTGATCATTTGTTAGCAAGTCTCTAGACCTTCTAAATGCCTTGTCCTCCATGAACTTAACATCACATCTAACAATAATTCTTCTAGTCCCAGGGATAAAAAATACTATATGCCTTTGAGGTTTCACTGTACCCAACAAAGTACCCCCTCTTTGCAGTCTGAACTAACTTGGTACGTGTATCACCTGAAATATGACAATATGCCAAACTCCCAAATATTAAAAAATGGCTAACATCAGGCTTCTTACTTGTGAAAACTTCCTCTAGTGTCATCTTCCATAGTGCCTTGTGTGGAACCCTATTATGAATGTATACTAATGTACCACACGCCTCCGCCCATAAATAACGATGCATGTCTTGGTCATGTAGTATAGCCTTTGCTGCCTCCGATATAGAATGGTTCTTCCTCTCAGCAACTCCATTCCGATGTGAATTATAAGGAACAAACCACTCTCTCTTGATTCCTTCCCTAGTACATAACTCCTAGAAGTTATTTCCTTTGTACTCGCCTCCATTGTCTGATTGAAGAACCTTTATCTTCCTTCCTAACGAGTTCTTCACAAGAGCCTTAAACTCTTAGAACTGACTGAGAACCTCATCCTTGGTCTTCAAGAAGTATATCCAAGTCTTCCTGGAGAAATCATTGATAAAAGTAACATAGTACTCATATCCTCTAAGAGACTTTATCGAAACCGATTCACATACATCTGAATGTACTAGATCAAGAACACCTTCAAATCTGGTGTCACTCCTTGGAAAAGATTCTTTCACAAACTTCCACAAAACACATCCCTTATATACATCATCATGCTTTATGCTCACTTCTGGAACACCTATCACTGTCTCACAAAGCAATTTGAGCGCTCCATGATGAATATGGCCCATCCTCCTATGCCATAGCTCTCCAAGATCTCTAGGATTATTGTTGCTCATGATTGCCTCAGGAGTATCAAACTGCAACCTATAAGGGCAACCACTCCTAACTCCAATAGTTATGGGTGATTTCCAATCCTTGTGCTTAATCAACACGTGTCCCTCTAAAGAGTACATTATACCCCCTATCTTGAAGAACAAATACAAAAATCAAATTCATACCTAAGCCTGACACATGCAGTACATCATGAAGTGGAATTATCTTTCCATTTTCCCTCTAAAACTAAACAGTCCCTTTCCCAACTGGGTTGAGTTTGGACAAGTTTTCCATAGAAATCTGGATATTGGTGTTCTCCTCCTTATAATTGGAGAAATACTCACTAACTCCTGTCATATGAAATGATGCCCCACTATCTATATACCAGATACTCTATGAGGTTGAGCTTACCATACAAGTTATAAGTGCAAACTCATCTTCCAATCTATTGGAGAGTTCTTCTACACTTGCTGAAGTTGCCACCTGCTTCTTTGCCTTCTCCCTTTGTGGGAAATCACTAACATAGTGACCATACTCATGACAACCAAAGCACTTGACCTTAGAAAGGTCCTTCTTCTTCCCACTTTGTGAATTCGATCCTTTGCTAGACCCCTTCTTTGCTTTCCATTTCCCCGATAGGGCAATGTTTTCTTGTTCCACCTCACTTTTCTTACTCTTGTTGACCCCATTGACAAGACTTAGTCTAAACTCCTCCTAAGTGAAATCAATCCACAGTCGATCCCAACTCGATAAGGTATCTAGTCCATTGACAACTTGAACAAAGACACCCCATTGCTTAGTAAACCCATTTAGGGCTATTCTCACTAGCTCATCATCACTCAAGCTATCTCCAACAGCTGCTAACTTGTCCTTGACAAGTAAGCCTGGTGAGGTAACTTTTGATGTCTTATGCCTGGTTCATCCGAGTATTCTTCAACTTCTCTCTGAGAATCATCTTCCTATTGGTGGTAGCATTCTGGTACAAATTCAAAATGACATCCCACATCTTCTTCACTATATCTAGCTCTAAGATATGTGGAACAATATGATCCTTGACACCATCAAGGACTATCCTCCTCGCCTCGGCATTGCCCTTCTTATATGCTACAAGTTGTGTTGCATCTATAGGTACAACTATACCAGTGGTAGCATAATCCTTGATACCATTCTCTTCCAACAATAAAGAAAGTCTAGCCTTCTAGACACTGAAATTTGAGGCACCATCTAATCTGCCCTAACCTCTCAAACCAGCTGAAGCCATCTCAACGGATTAAAGCAATAATAAATCTAAAGAGATCAATCTAGGTTTTATAAACCCTCAATTTCTTTCCTAGGAAAAAACTCTACCCTCAACAAAGCTATAATACCATGTGAAAGTTCCTATTGCAATCACTGATTATTAATCTCCTATCGTAAATGATTATTAAATTGTTGAAAATAAATTCCCAACTAATATTGAAAAATAACAGAACTGCAACTTCACCAAAAAATACAGAAAGAAATTCACAACACAAAGAACATAATATTTTTGGACAAATCATCCTTGGAAAAACCCCTAAGGGAAAACTAGTTCTGCAGATGAGGAAATTTATTAACTTTAGCAAATCAAGAGATACAAAATTCCTTGCCTCTCACTAGCAGAACTCCGACAACCTCCTAATTTCTACTATTGATATTCCTCTGCTACTCTCCCAAATGCTATCACTATGCCCTCTGACACTGCAAGACAATTTGCTATCACTGCAAACTCATTTGCTAACACTACAAATGCTTTTACTTGCTTGTTCAAGCTTCTCAAAGCTTATTCTCCAAATGCCCCCCTGACCCCCTTTTATACTACTCTTGTTGGAAAACCAACAACCGAGATTAATTCTCAATTGACGGTCGAGATTTAAAACAACTTAACAACCCTAACCAAGTCGGTTTCTAGTTGCTTCCAAAAGTGGTCATTTAATTAACAAATATTTGTCCCTAATCTAATAAATTAGTTAGCAAAACAATTATTTGCTAATTAACTACATATGGACGAACATCTATCCAAAGCTACCAAAACTAACAATCTTCTCAATCCCCATTTTCTCTCCTTCACTCATACTTGGACAACAAGAAAATTTGTATTTATCTTTTCCTGAGAGGAAGAGAAGTAATCAGTGATCCCTTGCTTGTATTAATGTTTAGTCCATTCAATATGTTGACTTTATTTTTGCTCCTTACTCCTTAGTATAATGATTGTATATTGCTTTGCTGAATTGAATCGGAGTTCACTACCTAATCAATTCCTCTTATACGGTTTACTGGTTACCAAGAAAGATGATCAATCTAGTTCATTATATACATTTAGGGTTTTATCACTTGCCAAAGATGAGATAAATCCTTTGCAGATATTTAATCTCTAAATGTTATGAAGAGACAGTGTCTCTTTCCTTTCCAATGACTTGGATTGTATTTAATGGAATGGATCCTATTGTCGTCCTTCTCACTAATTGGGTTATAATGTCTTTCTTCACTCTTACTGGTGTAGTTGTTCTCTCAAATACTTGAGATTGCATTTTTTTTGTGGTAATCTCCCCTCTATAGTGTGTATTTCCAGCTACATTTGTGCATCTTATGTAGTGCGATTCATCTTACATAATTCCTCAATACATTCACAGTTTGTCTTTGATACCATGTTGAATTATCTACAATCAATTTTTGCAAATGTAATAACATTGCCATTGTTATCGGTGTATTTCGAATGCAAATTTGAAGACTTATAAATTTGAAAAAATGTCTATATGGCTAATCATCATTAGATAATATATTAATAATATAAATAATCATATGTGTGTGTGTAAGATTATTTATCTAAATGATGATCTACCATCAAAAATGTATCTCATGATCGAATCAATCCGATTGAAGCTACAAACTTAATAGAAACAAGATTAACATTTTAAATTTTGAATCTATCTAAGATGCCTTGAACATATTTCCTTTCAGAAATAAGAATTTGTTAAACCATTTGTTAGATTTGCTCACCAAAAAATAATGTTGCAAACCTAAATTGACCATTTGAAATTCCCTAATGAGTCAAGAATTAACATCACAAATCAAATGGCTAGAACATTAAGTGACAATCAAATCATTGATGTATAGAATAATAATCCGGATATATCTTCACAATGCTCTATAAGATTAGGATTATTTTACTTCTAATGAAAGGTTGAGTAATAAATAAAGCATTGATTTTGACATTCCACTTTCTTAGAGATTTTTCAAATCATAACTTTTTTTTCACTAACTTGCAAATAGAATGATCATTAGCTTTCTTTAAAAAAAATAGGAACATAATTTTCTTCATGCAAATTAGTGTTGAAAACAAATTGACACAAGTATGATAGATATGTTTCAATCATTGTTTTGTCACTAATCTCAAACTTGCTACTTGCTGGTAAGACAATTGCTTATATGATTTAAGTACTATCATTTGTTTGATTGATGAAGAGGATTTGATCAAATGAGCTAACAATAGCACCTAAAGGAAAGGTTGAGTTATGATATAAAAAACAGTACAAAGATCAGTTAAGATAGTGATATTATAGTGCATTGATAATCTACTTATGGTTGCAAATGATGGTTACACTGGTTAAGTTCAAAAAAACAAGTTAAACAAAGTTTGTATGCCAAGCTTAACAATCTGCACAGTAGATGTCGAGCAACGTTAGTGTAAGCCGAACAGAAAATCAGTTGGAGACGAGCAAAGTCAATTTAAGTGTAAGCTGGGTAAAGTTTAGTTGATGTCAAGCACTAGTAAACTTTAGTTCGTGCTGAGTGTTTTGATAGAGGATGTCGAGCAACACATTATGTGTTGAGCATCAAAAGCTAGTTAATGCCGAGTGTCAACATTATGAGAAAGATCGAGAATTCGATGAATTTGAGCCGACAAATTTGATTTCTTAGATTGTGTGAACCATTTGGAAGATGAGCTTAATGAGTCTGAGGCAAATTCAAAGAGGATTGAAAAGAGAAATTTCTAGAAGGGAATGAAATCAAATGAGGGCTAGATTCATTGAATCCTACCTAATCCAACCTAACCCTAACATGGACGATGGAGGATGAATGACAAAATATCTTAATTCTCTATTTATAAAGATCACTTGTTAGAAGCAAGGGTTGTCATGTGTGAGAACCCAAGGAAGACAAAGAGTCTAGAGTATTGCTTTATTCAATGACCTAAGTGAAGAATCTGCATTGGCAAGAAAAGCAAGAAGGCTTAAGCGTATGGATGCTTGAAGGGTGAACAAGCTATTAGAGCTGATGTGTGTGAAAACCAAGCATAATGGAGGATTGAAATAGAGATCTATAATCTACAAATGGAGTTGTAAATTGTTATCAGATCAAGCCTTATTGCTACTTTCTAATCATTGTATCAGTATGGACCATTATTGCTATCACTGTCTCAAAAGGATGAAAAATACATAAGATCGATTTAAAGATTGCATTCTTGAATTGTATTATAGAAGAAGTGTATCTTAAGCAACTTGAAGGGTTTACTATCAATGATAGCACATCTCATGTATGTAAAGGATACACAGTTATATCACCAAGTTGAGATTCATAAAAAATTAAGCAGATCCTAATCTTTACTTCAAGGTATTATATAGTGATATGCTAATCCTAGTTCTTTATGTTGATGATTTACTAATCACAGGTGAGGATCATCTCATCATGAAATGCAAACAAGATCTTGCCTCTGAGTTTGATATTAAGGACCCAGGTCTCCTACATTACTTCCTTGGACTAGAAGTATGGCAAGAATAGAATTGTATCATCCTAAATCAAGGTAAATACACTATTGGTATTCTACACATATTTGAAATATTGGACTGTAAACCTATGCCTACACACATGGAAACAAATCTACACAAGTTCAAAAAATACAACCTCTAAGTCAGAATTAGTCGATCTTGTTCTTTATCATCAAATAATTGGATCTCTAATGCATTTGGTGAATACAAGGCCTGACATTTGTTATACTACAAATAGTCTCAGTTTGTTCATGTGTGAACACAAGAAAATACATCTTACAGAAATAAAACATATCATGAGGTATCTGCTTGGAATGATTAGGCTCGAATTAAAATATGATAATGTTTTTTTATCAAATGACAATAGGTTTTGAAGGGACCCTGAATCCCAATACAAGACATGTTTTATAGAGGGACTTGAAACCCATATTGTAAGATATGTAATAAGATCTACTAAGAAAAATGAAATAAGAACAAAACAGGACAAAGATGAAGAAAGGGGAGACAGACAACACCCCTCCCCCACAACAACAATCTGACAATCAAGAAACAATAAGATGGTCAATTATCAGACCATACACTAATGAATAAAACACAAGATTAAGATTTCCCTCGTGGGATCTAAGGGTCATGTCAAAAGGAGTGAGATTCTTTGAATGTTTTCCGTTGGCCATAATCCATCCTAACCTTGGTTGCCTCAGCTTGCTAAGCCAATGATTCCACAAATCTATTAGGACCAGAAGAGATGGGATCAATAGGCCCTCCAAGGGAAGAACTAACACTAACAGAAGACACAACATACCCAACAACAACAATAGGGACAAGTTCCTTAGGGGCAGGAGGAGAAGTAGAAACATCAACAACTGTTGAGTCAACATTACCAGCAACAACAAGGACACCAAGCTCCTTAGAGGCAAGAGGAGAAGTAGAGACAACAACACTATTTGAGTCAACAAGGTTTATATTAGCAGGGACAATGGTTGCACCTTCAATAACATCATTTGAGGGAACAACATGAAAAGAGGAAGAATCCATAACGGAAGGAGGAAACTCACCATCAAGGGCCTACATAGAGCTTTTAAGAACTGTATAATGATGTTTAGAAGCACTCTTCCACCATGAAGAAGAATTTTTTGGTCTAGCTTTCTCAATCCCACATTTAGCCACCACTGCCCAATCTTGAAATGCTTTTTGCATTTGAAAGATAGATATGCTCTCGTAATCCAAACGTTGGATCCAAAAACCCTTTGGATACATCAACTTAATCTCTGCAGGTAAAATCTTAGAAGCATTAATGTCGACAAGAGTACAAACAAAGGTAGACTAGAGAATGTCAAAGGGCTCCTCATCTACCATAAGAAAGTTGCCAAGTGCATCACCAACTTCTTCCAAGACAAGATCCACCCAAAGATAAAGAGGGGCGCCTGCCTATGAATCAAACACAAATAGGCATCTTGTAAAAGGATCCTAAAGAAAGGTTGAAATCCTCATGCCAGAGAATCATCACCAAAGGGAAGTGGTTCTCCCAAGTAAAAAAACCGTCTACAAAGAACAATTTGTCAATTCAAAACATTCTCAAACTTGGCAGCGAAAAAACCCTTGGCTAAAGGGAAAATGTGAGCCAAACATGTAATAATAGGCTCCAATGATAGGTTAACCACTAAAGAAGTTGATGAAGGCGGCCAAAAGACCCTAAATATGCATATAATAGCACGAGAGGAGATATGATAATGTTGATATACGATAATGTTTGAATCTAAAATATGATATGTTGATATACATATCCATAGATATTGAAACTCATATTGGGGTGACATTATTGTTGATCATAAAAGCACTACATGATGTTGCTTTAGCTTGGGCTCTACCATGATATCTTGGTTCAACAAAAAGAGATCTCCAATTGCACCAAGTTCTATGGAAGTCGAGTACATGGTAGCATCCATGGGAGCTTGAGATGCACCATGGATGAGAAAATTACTTGTAGGATTGTCTGGACAATCCATGAAGCCTACTATTATACATTGGGATAATCGAAGTTGCATAAAACTCAATAAATCCAATATTTCACAACAGATTAAAACACATTGAAATACCCTAACATTATATCAAAGATATGGTGGAAAGAAATGTCATACCGTTGAGATATTTGTTGAGATATATTAAGCACAAATGAGCAAACTATTGACATCCTTACCAATCCCCTCTCAAAGGCAAAAGTGCATCACTTCAGAGGTAAACTTGGTATAATTAAAATGTAATTGTATTTTCCAAGGTCAAGTCTCGATTTTCTTTTAATTAAAAGATGTGTATATTCTTTTATCATGTGAGTTGCCACATGACCATGTAGAGACATCATGAAAGATGACGATCTTTCATTGATGTTTTATGATGATTACTACTGTGAGGTCATGATCTTAACAATACTTCAACCTACTATCATGATGGATGTCATTTAATTGATGTCTATGGAGATCATGATAGTATGTGTCTCTTATGTAACTAAGTTATACTACTAAGATATGGCATGGGATGTAGTATTAGAGACACTGTGTGCGCATATTTTCTTGGAAGGTATCATGAGATTTACATACCAAAGAAAATGTACGTATGGTGAATATCTTATGGATGACATTCTTGTATATTCCATACTTTGATGAAACTGTAAGGTAACATCTAAACAATGGATCTATGTTGTCTTTCTTCGCACTATTTTCTAAAATATCATATTGAGATGATATTTCTCATAAGCACAATGTGTTGATCTATAAACAATCCTCCCAAGCTAATAGGGAGTGTTAATGTTGTAGCTTTTGTTAGATTGATTTTATCAAAAGATAATTAATAGTCAATGGGCCCTTGGTACACTGGTAAAGTTAAATGACTCACAAAGAGCCCACCAGGGATCAAGTCTTGCTGAGTGCAAGGCTCCAACATCATAAGGGATGGACCGGGATCGTGCCCTGGGTGATTTTGACGGCGTGAATGCCCCTTACTCCTTGGCTCTAAGCCGAAAAAGTTTCGGGCACAAGTGGGCCCATATCGGGTTCTTAAAATGTCTATGTTGGTGGCCTTTGCTGGTTGGTAGCTCGCAAGCTTCGTGCCTTGCAGGTCCGAACCCTCCATTTAAAAAAATAAATAAAAATTTAATATGATTATAAATAAAATAATATTATCTTTTATATATATATATATATATATTCACACGCATATAGTATCTTTATTGCCTGACGATTATTGAATGAGTCATTAACAAATTATACTCCTGACTGATCGAATCAATAATCTGTCTGTATGATAATACAGATCATATATACACTAGTATTTCTTATTAATGCAGTTCGAATAATTTATAAAGCAATTAATATTTGTAACAATAACAGATCGCTAAATACAAATCAATAATAACCAATGAGTATCGATTTCCCTAAACACTAATCGTCTTAATTAAATATTGTGGTTTTTGACTGTGATTACTTCAAGGGAATTGGCGTGAGTTGTATCTGACTGGGCATGTCCCATGCTTAAGCCACGTAGAGACATATGCCTACATGGGACATGCCTCGTCCCTCTATCACTGCAATTGGAAAATACAGAAATACACACAGTACCATTACATCTGCAGTTATCTCAGGTTATCTAGTTATTTTTACGTTGAAAACAAATGCAAAATATACTCACATAATAACAGCCAGTATATATATATATATATATATATATATATATATATATATATATATATATATATATATATATATATGTTTTCAATGTAAAATATACCTACACAGAATAACATTAAGTATATATATATATGCAAGAAAATAAGACACAAGTTTGTGAATACAGTACATAAGGTATATATATATAATTTAAAAGGTATTATATCTTATTTCCTTAACAAAAACAATATAGATTTTGGTCCGAGAAGAGGCCTAAATTTTCAAATAATTAGAGATTGCAAAAGTTTGAAATTGGTCATGGTTAAATATCAGGGCTAACAGTCTGCATTTCTACAATTAATTACGTGGCACAAGTCTTCCATAAAGGTTGTTATGGATGGCATATTTTCACATGATTAGTAAATTTCTACAATTAGCAAATATTAGCCCTCTAAAGTAAGTTGCGTATCCAAAATCTTTTGCAAAGGTCAGCCAGTTCACATAAGTGTGGAAAGTTAATATCGGTCTCATAATGCTTTAAAAATGTCATGTTGATCCAAGAATTTCCTTTGTAGCATTACAAAGAGAATTGGAGTATTCTACTACACTACTTAGCTCGTATAGGATTCCCTTTGTAGCATTACAAATGACTCCCTCTTATTTATAGAATCGTGCAGCTCATAGAGGCAGATAAGTTGTGTAACCACACACTGAACATTTCTAGGACCTGGGATCATGAGAAAGCTTCGCTGAATATTGCTCAGAGTAGTGCAGTTCTATTAACAAATGGAAAAGAGATTGAAGAGGCATGTGCGACTTCTGTAATTGTTTCTCTTTTATTTTCAATGCTCATCGGCGTAGCTCTGATAATTTATGGGAAAGGTAGACCAATTTAATGCTTTGCTGAATATAGTCCTTGTTCATGCCGATCTGTTAGCAAATGGAAAAAAGATTGAAGTGGCAGGTTTGATTTTGTAATTTCTTCCCTTTTATAAATTCAATCATTGTAGCTTAGTATGATTTCCTACATGCTAATCACGGATTTTGTGATGTAACAAGAGTGGTAAACAATCATACAATCCATATTTGTAAATGTTAGTGTTGTTGAATTCTTCTAGAACCGTTTGTGATTATGCTGGCAGCTTGGATTGTCATCCTGAGGGAATTTACTTGGGTTGCAAGGTTTATACAGACCTTAATTAGAACCCCTTGTTTGACTTCATCAAATGACTGCAACTATTTTCAAAAGATGGATAAAAATGATAGAAGTTCAGAATTTAAAGGCTACAGTTTGATCAAAAATAAATAATCATTCCTGAAGATCCTGAAAGGCTACATGCATGCAAAGATTAATACTCATTTCCTTCTCCTCATTCTTGTCACTAGCAAATATATTATAATGTAAATAAACAATTTCTCTATTGTTGGAAGAAGTGTGTATGCTAATATAAATACACACAAATACAATATACCTATTGCTGTGTTTAGCATAGTTGCTAGGACAGTTATACCTATTGTTGTATAGTAACCATGGAATCAAACTTCACTCCCAACATTTCAAAGCCAGGGCTTTCTCCAATTCATACTTCGAGTGAGAATGTTTTGGAGAAAGTAGTGCTTCCCTGATAACTTTGGTTGGCCACCAGAGATATAGCTTTTGACCCCCAACAAGTCAGATCAACTGACTAGTAGGAGGCAGTCCAGCATTTATTTTCCTACACATTGAAGAGGGTAGTTCCACTTAATTTATTCATAAATCTTCAACTTCTTCATCTAACCTCTGTAAGTCTACATAGCTCTTGTTGTTTTGAATTTTGTTTTTTCTCCACCATCATGTTACTACAATTGCGGGCACTTAGGTGGAACTTTTATTTTGGGAGCTCACTAGGCCAGAGGTACTGTAAGGACATCTTTCTGAGCATGCTCTCCAATATATGAATAATGATTTAGGAGCATTTCCAACATTCAATTATCTCCACCTGAGCTAGCTGAATCATCATCACTGCCTTCACTGTCACTGCTGCTGCTACCAGTGCCACTGCCACTGCTTCCACTGCTAGTCCCACTTGAACTAGAGGTTTGCTGTTTCTCATTCTGCTCAGCGTCAACTTGAGCTCTCAAAGCTTCAGCAGCATTTGGCCCTTTATCAGGCTCATCATCACTAAGATCTACATCAGCAATCTCATCATCACTGTCACTACCATTAGATACATTGTCATCGATGTTCACATTAGTCTCATGGGTGTCAATCAACACCTCATGGTTTGCTTGCATATCTTCATCATCATCCACATCTACATGTTCCTCTTCATTGTTACTTTTTTCTTCAGGAGATGCTAAAACAGGTGATGGTGCATTCATTTCATCTGCAGTTCTCTTGCAATTTTTCTTTCCGGCTGCATGAACAAATTTATTGTTAGAAATTCAAAAGCATTGTACCATATAAATTGTAAATGACGTTAATAGCATACAGATTTTAGAAGAGAACCCCTTCTTCTGAACTTAAATATTGTCATTTATATATACATTTAGAATATTTGATCTGAAACCAAATCTAAATACTCGATTGTAAGGCAATGTCAGGAAACAGATTAATAAGCAACTAATCAATGCATATAGATAAATCTAACTAGAATAAAGTTACAAGAAGGAAAAAGAAAACTACATTACAAAGAATGTACATGGGAAACCCCTTTCAGGGAAAACACCCTATCAAAAGACCAGTCCCTATTGAGAAAACTCAAAATAATGTGTACACAAACATATCGAGAACCTGGTTTCTTCCTCCCCTTCTTTGTAATGCCTCATTCATATGCACAATAATAATGCACCTCTTATTAAATCTTGCCTCTAGCACATACCAATGTACGTGGTGTACAACAATATAAAATATATCATTGCTTGCATTTAAAAAAATCTATGACGTTGGTGAATAGATCACAGCTTTTCACCATATATACTTTTGGTTATACATTTAATTAATCAATTTATCATCTGAACTTTATAAATTACCCCTTATTTCCTCAGGATGATATTTCAATGAAATCTTATTTAGCTTTTGTTGTAACCCAGATCCTCAAACTAGTCACCCAAATTCTTGTTACACTAATTCCACAGATCTTTTAAAAAGCTTGCAAGTCTTATATGCAATGCTTTTACAAACGAAAAAGGAATATAAAGGAAGTGATACATAGTGCCCATGGGCCTTATATATAAGCATATAGAGATGCCGCCGGTCTTACATATATAGCATGTAAAATTCCCATGAGTATCACATTCAATCCCATATAGCACACATAAGTCTTACATGTGCCCTTACATCATATCTAATGCTCATAAGCCATACAAATGCCCAGGTAATTCTAGCCTAGATCCTGATCATGATATACATCTCTTGAATGAAGTGCCTATGAACTTCAATGTGCTTTTTTCTAGATGTTTGTTCATAAACATTTGGTGAGAGTAAATTGCTTTGATTTTCATATATTTTAGTGGCACTTTTACTAGTAACCAAATGGAACCCTTCCAGCCTATAAGCATATAGAGATGTCCCCAGTCTTATGTATATAGCATGTAAAATGCCCATGATTATCACATTCAATCCCATATGTATTAAAACACACATAAGTCTTACATGTGCCCTTAGGTCTTATCTATGGCTCATAAGTCTTACAAAGGCCCAGGTATTTCTAGCCTAGATCTTAATCATGATATATGTCTCTTGAGTGAAGTGCCTATGAACTTCAATGTGCTTTCTTCTAGATGTTTGATCATAAACATTTGGCAAGAGTAAATTGCTTTGATTTTCATATATTTTAGTGGGACTTATAAAAGTAACCAAATGGAACCCTTCCAATAATCTCCTAGGCCACCTTGATTGTTTTGTAGCTACTTTTGTATTCAAACTCTATAGACTTAAAAGCCATATGAGTTTGTCAAGTTAAATAATATCGATCCATGTAACAACACAGGCACCATTATTTTCAAAACATAGCCTTAGATATAAGTTGCATATATAGGATAATCAACATAATAACATAAAATTGGAATAAATTTTAATCTTGATGCAAGAATAATGAAGATCGTAATTAATTTATACCTTTATGTTAGAATATAAATCAGATTTTGTATAATGAGAAAACTTGTTTTCTACTTGATAACTTGGTTGAATTGGTATAATTATTCAACTTAATTATATTCTTTTACTGACTGTTCTGATCCGCTTTTATCAATAATTATAAGTCAGAACTTTATTGTAAAGTTCCTTGCGAAGATCGGCAACTTGAAGACCAAGTTTTTGATGTGTTCCTTATTGCTTTTGATCACCACAGGTCTGTATTATTATTTATAGTGATTTGTTTTGATCACGGAGTCATGTCCCACTATGGATCACGACTCCATGATGGAGTCACAATCCATCATGGATGTGACTCCACATTATCACATAAACTAATATGGTCAATGCTGCATAATTAGCTGACAAAACTGCAGATACTTAATATTCGATCAGTTAACTTAGTGATTAAAATGAAATTAATATAATGATACTACTATATATATATATATATATATATATATATATATATATATATATATATATATATATATATATATATATATCTCCAGAATTACATAAGTAATAATATTTAAATTTCTTCATTTAAATATTATATATATTATAAGTATTTAAACATATATACACACATACATAAAAAAATGTCTCATAGGATTTCTATCCGACCAAAGCTACAAAACATCAACACTACCTCTTAGCTAGGGAGGATAATCAACATGATTAGATATCAAGTTATTAACTCAATGTAATATCAAAATGGCATGTTTACATATATCTTTGAGTAGAAGATACCCACCATTTGGATATCATCTCATGGTATCATGAGTAATGGCCTACAAATATCAAATCACATGATATTTACCAAATACTTAGAGTAATGGCCTACGAACATCAAGTCACATGATATTCACCAAGTACTCAAAAAGTCGATAAGGTATCTACACACGTATCCCCCTGTGATGCTTACCATAGAAATGTTAAATCATGGTTTGTTTATGAATGTTAATCCAGCATGATATATCTAACAATACAACTCAGAGATATTTATGTAGCAGTATCTATCTCTAGTTGATTGATTTACAAGATAAACTCTATCATGATTTGCTTAGATATCAACCATAAGATATCCCTCATAATAGAAGATTAAGTTATTGTAAGATTGTCACCTTGCAATAACTTCTACAAATACAAGTGATAATCATTTAGAAGTTGTCACTTCTTCATGATTTACAAAGGGCCCACGAAATCATGAAATAACACTCATGATTAAAAATAATTTCATTAGTACAATAATCAAAGATGTTGAGACTTATTCTCAATAATTACAACCATACTAAGTTTACCTTGGAAGAGTTCCATCTTCGTTTTCGCGAGAGTTTTGGTGAGGATGTCTATTATCTAGTTATATGTACTAATTTAATTCAGCTCAACTACATGCTTCTCAACCATGTCTTGGATGTAGTGATGGTATCTCAATGTGTTTTGATCTGTTATGAAATATTGGATTCAAGGAGAATTTTATGCAACTCTGGTTATCACAATGGACGATGGTAGGTTTTAGTGGTTTTCCAAGTAATTCAACTATAAGTTTTCTCAACCATACTCCTTCGCATGCTCCCATAGATGCTACAATATACTCTACTTCAATAGAGCTTTGTGCTACTGACAATTGCTTTCTACTGAACTAAGATATCATTGTTGATCCCAAGCTGAAGTAACACCCTAAGGTGCTTCTCAGATCCACATAATTTCTAGCCCAATCAAAATCAGTGTTACCATGTTGATTAAGATCTACATCTTTATATCTTAAACCATATTCAACTATGCCACGAAGATACCTTAAGATGTGTTTGGCTGTTCCTAAGTGTACTTGCTTAAGTTCACAAATGAACTAGCTAAGTACATTCACTGCATAACAAATATTAGGTCTGGTGTTCACTAAGTACATCAGGAAGCCAATAATCTGTTAGTAGAGAGTTGGGTCAGCATCCTTTGAGTCTACGGTTGCTTCTTTCAACTCGTGTAGATTTGTCTCTACAGGAGTCAACATCGATTTACAATCCATCATCCCAAATCTTTTTAGGATGTCAACAATATAATTCCCTTGATTTAGAATAATTTTATTTGTATGCTGCCACACTTCTAAGCCCAGGAAGTAGTGAAGTATTCCAAATTCATCCGTATCAAATTCGGATGCAACATCTTGTTTGCACTTGGCTAAGAGGTGATCTTCTCCTATAATCATCAAATCATTGACAAAAAGTGCCAAAATCAACATATCTCCAATTTGTATTTTGAAGAATGAGTTTGGATCTGCGTCATTCTTCGAAAAACCAAGTTTAGAGAGATGATGATCTATCCTTTCATACCAAGCTCAAGGAGCTTGTTTGAGACCATACAAAACTTTCTTCAATCTGCATATATGAGACTGTTTTTCATTCACTACAAATCTTTTTGGTTGCTCTAGGTATAATTGTTCTTCTATCACTCCATTTAGGAAAGCAATCTCTACATCAATTTGGTGAATTTTCCATCCCTTTGATGCAGCAATGGCAATCACTGTTATGACAAAGGTATATCTAGCAACTGGAGCAAAGGTCTCTTCATAGTCAATGCCTTTATTTTGAGAGAAACCTCTTGCAACGAATCTAGCCTTGTGTTTTTTTATGCTTCCATTTATTGCATATTTAATTTTAAACAACCACTTGGATGAGAGAACTAACTTGTCCTTGGGTCTGAGAATAATATCCCGGATACCACTCTTGATTGAGAATGGAATTATATTCTTCTATCATAGCATCCTTCCAAGTTTGATGTTGCAAGGCTTCTACATTTGAGGGCTCTAAATTTGAAAGTTCGCTCATGAGTGCAATATAACTAGAGGATTTGTTTGGCCTTTTTCTTTCTCTAAAAGCTCTTGGAGGTGCTGCATATTTTTCCGATTCTTCAATCATCTTCTTAGCCCATAAAGGTCTTTTCTTATTTTCTCTAGGTTCATCTGATGTATCCATAGGTTTAATGGAATTATTGCCTTTTATTACATATTGATTCTCCCTCTAAATCTTTGCAAAGAAATCCCTTTTAAGATCTTTTCTATTTAATTCATGTTCATTCTTGGATCTTTTAAATGCAGTATCTTCATCAAATATAGCGTCTCTACTTAGTTCAATGTGTCTTTGTTCAGGAATGTATATTCAATAGGCTTTAGAAATTTCACTATATCCAACAAGAATTCCTCTTTTTCGAGAAGGCTCTAGTTTAGTTCTTTTCTCACTAGAAAAATGAATGTAAACATGACAGCCAAATATTCTTAGGTGGCTGATGTTGGGTTTCTTTCCAGAGAATGCTTCTTCCAAGGTTCTATTTTCAAGATGAGAGTGAGGGCATCTATTTTGAATGCATAAAACAAAAATAAGGCTTCAGCACAAAGGTGAGTTTCTAAGTTTTGATCATGCATCATTGCTTTTGCAGCTTCAACAATGATTTCGTTCTTTCTTTCTGCAACACCATTTTGTTGGGGGTTGTAAGGAACATATAACTCTCTTAATCTCAACATTTTTACAAAAGTTTTGAAAAATTTATGATGTATATCCCCTCCCATTATCTGTTCTTAGGGTTTTGATCTTCTTTCATAATATGTTTTCTACTGGTGTTTTAAATTCCTTAAACCTGATAAGAATTTTTTCAGGTTCTTTACAGTTTAGAAAATATATCCTCTTAGAGTAGTCATCTACAGAGATAATATAATACAAAAATCCTCCTAAGGAAGGAACTTACATAGGTCCACATGAATCAAAATGAACAAGTTCAAGTACATTTCAGATTTTCTTTTACTACTGTGAAAGGTGTTTTTAGTCCTAATGCACAACCTTTGAATGTCCCTTCATGATTAGGTTTGAGTTTAGGTAATCATGTTACCTATCTTCTCTAAAGGAGGTAACCCTCAAAAAAAAAAGTCCTAATATCTTGTGCCAGATTTCATTTTGTTTAGTAGACTCATGAATTAATATTGAAGGTGGAGAAGTGCATAGTTTGTAGAGGCACCCATTACTTATTCCAATAGTATAAGCATTTTAAATGTTTGTGTTCTTAGGCCAAACTAGGCCTTCTCCTTCCATGAAAGTGATTCTTTATCTATTGTCCTCAAGTGCTGAAATTGCAACTAAATTCCTTTTTTTTATCTCGCGTACATACCGTACTCCATTGAGTTCAAGTGAGATGCTTGATTTAAGATTGATAGTGCATGTCCCAATTTCCTTTGCTGGATAGCTTGTACCATCTCCAATAGTTACTTCATCATCGTAGTCTTCTTTTATGAAATCAAGATGTTCTCTAAAGTTTGGTGTATGTTGAGAAGCTCCACTGTCTATTACTCAAGTGTTTGGTATGTTTGATACTTAAAAGGATAGGGTGGAGTAGGATACAAGTTTATTTGAATCCATATTTGTCTTACTGACTTCAGCAAAGGAGGCTTGATATTTGAGTCTATCAGGGCACTTTCTGCAACATGACCATAATTGTCGCATCTATAATATTGCACTTTAGAAAAGTCATTTTGTTTCTTGAATGGTTTTCGCATTTGAGTCCTTGCCTTTTTTCCGTTTTAAAATAGTTTTCTTCCATCTTTTGTTAGCTTGGGTTGTGAGAATCTGAATATCATCTTTTGTGGAGTTTATTCCAATTCCTCTAGTTATTAATCTGTACTCTTCTGGAATGCAGTCAACTTTTAGTAGATCAAATTTTAGAAGTTTGGAACGAGCACTTACTCCTTGTATAAATGTTTCCCAAGAGATGGGAAGTTCATTTAGGGCTATCATTGTTAATTCTTTACTATCATAGGTATGACCAATTGTAGAAAGTTGGTTTCTTTATTCTGTTATCCTCATAAAGTGTGAGGTGATAGTCTCTCCCTTATTCATCTTTATATGAGAGAGTTGATTCTTAAGAGCAAGAAGTCTACTAGTATTGTTGATCTCGAACATATTTTCTAGAGCTTTAAAGATAGGATATGCTGAGTCTAATTTTATGATAAAAAGCACTATGTGGTCTTTTACTCTACCAACAATTTCATTGCTTTGGTGTTGTTTTTCTCCCATTGAATCTTTTCATCTTTCTCACTAGGTTCAGGAACTGAATTTTCCACTATTGTTTATAACTCATGCCCTTTTAGTGTGAGCATCATTCATAATTTCCATGCCTTGAAATTTAAAACACCTTCGAATACGTCTTCAAGTTTGATTCCAAATGCCATTTTGATGAGTGTAATTTTCCAAAATTATATATGTGGATATGGTCAATAAAAAATATGATCTGAGTGTCTCTTAAACCTGCTCTGATACCATGTTAAAATATCAAGGTTGCACAAGGACAGGGGTACTTGGGTACATCAAACTTTTTTTATATATAATTTAATATTTATAGAAAATCTGAAATTATGAGTCATGACATTGGCTTATTAAACAAGAACACTAATAAAGTTTGCAAATGTAATGTATTGTTTTCAGTTTTAGATTTGTAATAACAATATATGAAAAAAGTTTAGATGCATAACAGAGAAGGCATACTTTAAAAATGAACAAGAAGATCATAAATCATATAACAATGTCATATCGCAAATGATACAATTCCGACTTGAACATTAATAAAGTTTACAATTAATTAGTATTGAATCATAAGTTTCAAATTGATTACATAATGAATTAAGCTTGATAAACAACAAGCTGATATGCCAAAAAGACATCGAAACAAAAATCAGAAATCTTAATCAAGGTCCCTAGCTATGATGCTCTCCACAGAGTATCCAGTACTCCGGGTATGTGTGCCCGGTACCTGGGTACGCATACCAGGGGTGTGGGTACGCGTACCCATGCAACCTAGTAAAATATAATTCAGATTTTGTATAATGAGAAAACTTGTTTTCTACTTGATAACTTAGTTGATTTAATATAATTATTCAACTTAATTATATTATTTTACTGACCATTAATTATATTCTGCTGTAAAGAATAATTATTAGCCAGAACTTTATTGTAAAATTCCCTGGGAAGATCAGCAACTTGAAGACAGTTTTTGATGTGTTTGTTATCGCTTTTGATCACTGCAGCTCTGCATTATATATAATGGTTTATTTTGATCACGGAGTCATGTTCCACAATGGGTCACGATCCATCATGGACGTGACTCCATATTATCACATGAACTAATATGGTCGACACTACATAATTAGCCGACGAAACTGCAGATGCTTAATATTCGATTGGTCAACTTAGTAATTAAAATGAAATTAATAATACTGATACTAATACATATAACTATATATATAATATATATAATATCTCTTAAATCATTATTATATTAGTTTCTCCAGAATTACATAAGTAATAATATTTAAATTTCATCTTTTAAATATATATATCTTCCATAATTGTCTCATAGGATTTTTATCCGACCGAAGCTACAAAACATCAACACTTCACTTTTAATGTACATTTTTCATCCTATGCAAATGTAAAATAAAAATATCTACTATCCAGTTTTTTTTAAATAGCTTATTTTCTGTGAATATATCAAAGTTGGATGAATATTATTCTTAATAACAACTAATGGAAATGTATAAGATTTTCAAGTTTACACTTTACGTTGAGATATAACTGATCTTAATATATAGTCAATCCAAATGATGAAGAGTACATAAATTTATTATCTCAATTTATTGTTTCAATTTATCTATGCATATGCACATAACATAGTTATGATATCTTGACACTCCTCAAAATGATAACAATGGTCTATCTATAGAATGGTTATACTACAAGATAGATCAAACACAAATTGATGTTACCAATGTAGAGTGGAAATATCACCCAAGTTCCTCAAATACAGAAATATGTTAATCATATAGAATAGTTCAATCAATGCACAAGAAGTAAAATCTAACATATACCATTCATACCACAGTACCAGCAGGCAAGGAAATGATTTCTTTATTGATACCCAAAAACCAACATGGGTACATTACCAATGTTCCAAATATTTATAGACGGGTCGATTAGTTGGAAACCAACCAACGCATTTCCTCACCACCTAACTATCCAACCCAACTAGCTTTAACAAGTACTTTATTCCGACTACATCTATCCCCCCCCCCCCCAAAAAAAAGAAGTCATCTTCCAGATGACTTTAGAACATGAAACAAAAACAACTTTAACTTCAAGAAGGATGGGGGGGACATCCCTGGGCTCGGAGTTCCCCTTAGCTGTTGTAGGTCTCGCTCCACTGTCTTTTGCTTTGTCCGAATGCTCTGTAATACCCATAGCGCATCCATCATTTTAGCTTTTGCCGCGGCAACCTTGCTCTCCAATTCAGCTTTTTCTTTGTTCCAAGCTTCTTGCATAGCAACTTTCTCCGCTGCCCACTGTTGTTGCAAACTCTTTCTTTCTAGCCCCCAAACTTTAGCTAGGTTTTTCTCCTTTTGAAGTTTCAAAAAAGTTCCCCAAAAGGCAACCTTCATTGCTATCAGCGCTTCTAGGAGAGGTGATTGTTCCTATCCCACGGAAATGATAGAGCTGCCCGTCCATGTGGTAGCCATGTCCTCCTCTGAATAGCCACCTTGTTCTAGAAGTTCCCAATCTGTGTGGCAGTCAGTCTACATAAAGGCGATCAACGCCTCTACTGTGGTGATGATGGTCTCTAGATTTTGAGCCCTGGCCTACTGCACAATCCTCCTAGTAGAATGCTCCATGGCATGAAGCTCAGTGAGGAATAGTTCGGCCTTGGCTGCAAAAGATGTTGTTTGGTGGTTCTTCGTGCTCACTTTGTATCTCAACTTGCTCCTCAGCAGCTATCGCTAAGGGTGAAGACACCATGCCTTCCTCTTTGAGTAACCTATCTACTTCCTCCAGGACCGTATCTGTCATGGCCCCATCTGTACCAGCTACTGTCGTCATGCTACCCTGGGTGTGAATTTTCCCAGTTTTCTCCTCTCCTACTTCTGGCTGTACCACAAGAGCAACCGGATGGACTACTTCTGGACCACGGGGTGTTTGTACCCTTACTTTATGAGCACATTTTGTTTGGCACCTTAAATCTATGACTTCAGTACGAGAGGGTTGTTCCAGAAAGACAAGTGGCACCATCTTCAAAACTAATACTCTGGAAGCCCCCCATGTTGGGATTTGTTGCTTGCCACCTCCACTTGCTCCTTCCTTGACTCCTGCTTGATTTGGCTTGGAAGTACCTACTGCCTCAATTTTTTCAGGATCAGTAGGTGGTTTTTGGTAATGTGTCTGAGGTTCTGCTACCCCTGTTGGAAGTGGTCCCTCTGTAGGTGGTAAAAACGTCACTGCCTACGGAGTCCCCTAGAGATGACTCAGACGGATCTTCACCTCCTGTGAGTCAGAGGATGAATCCATATCCCTGTCTTCTTCTTCTGAACTTTCATCATCCTCTTCCTCTTCTGCTATGCATACTACCTCTAAGAACATGGCCACCGTATGATAAGGCATATAAAAAGCTTTATGTTTCAACTCCATAAATTCTCAAAGTCTATCGGAAAGAAATTTAGCCCAATTATATATCTGCTCCTTGTACTATCCATCCACTATAGGTAACATCCATAGGGTAATGTCGGAAGTGCAGCGGCCCGTCGTGAACTTGCTTTTAACCAGATCTACCACACAGCGCCATTCATCATTTGCTATAAAAAAATTCTTCAGACCCCTACTGTTCTTCAGGATTCCTTCCCATTCCAGACTTGTAAGGTCCTTCCAACACATTAATTTCAGCCATTTTTTCTTGTCTACTACTATCATAGAAATTTTTCCCACTTCTTGCCCTCTGTTAGGAATTCCGAAAACCTTATTTCTTCTGCTGCATAAGAAATTGTCACCTGTTGCTGAGAATGTTGTATTACAAATTTATGACCTGATTTCTCATACCCTATGATTAAATTTCGTAGGATAGACTCGAACTCTTTTAATTCAAAAATCGGCATGAAAATGATCTTATCTACCTCTGCTGTACATAACGCTTTCTTCAGGGGATGGTCTACCTCTGCTTTTTCCCACCAAGTCTTGCACTCGCTTCCCATCACACTTTCGAATGTGATATTCTCCACAGTGATGGTAATTTTCTGTACCACTTTACTTTTTGTCTTCTTACCTCCTTTGCTTGCAATACGGCAAATTTCTTCTTTTTGGAGTCGATAATGTTTCCTTTGCTCGGATTCCCAATACTAAGATTCACCGTTGTGTGTCATTGTGTTAGTTCCCAGATCTGTTGAACTAATTGTATATGCCTCCTGTACCAACTATCCTTCTGTAGTAATCGATTGTAACCAACCTCTATTCCCATGTGTACGGATACCTGAGTATCCCTCGTACTTGTATAGGTGTTTGTCGTAGGCAACAGTCACCTTCTATAAACTATTGTTGCCGTACGGATGTATATGTTTGTCGTACGAGATCACTTCCCCGACATCCCTGCAGTACAGATGCTCCTCCAGATGTCGAACTTTGTTCTCGTACGGATGCAGCTAGTTGTCGTATGGATAAGGACTGTCATACGGCTAAGAAAAACTATCGTATAGATGAAAATACTTTATTCTTTTGGACATTGTTTTGTACGGCGTTCTCTGTGGGCTGCTCTAGTATGACCACTCTCCCTCATACGGATGGTTGTACGAATATCTCCTCACCTACTCCTTCCACCTTTCTTTCGAGTCATACAAATATTCGTACAACTAGGGCTACTTTGTCCTGTCCTCCTCCTCTGTCAATTATCGTGATGTTTAGTGACTCTTTATAAGGACTCTGTTCAATTTCTCCTTCTTGGTTACTGCCACTTCTTGTTTTTCGTACTTTTCCCTCTTCTGCAATTATAAAATAGCTACTTGTTAATTTATTCCTTTTTTCATACACTTTCAACTTAGACCCATTTACTAGGTCTCTAATAGGTTTATTATCTAAAGTAGATAACTTTATTGCCCTATTCTCTTTATACTCTGTGTACTCCTCCAAGTACCTTCCTTTTGACTGAGATTCTTGTATTTACAACATATTACATTCTGCATGGAAAACTTCATAGTCTCCCATTTGCTAGTGGAATAATCCATTAAGGGAACTTGTGTCATCGTCTGAGCATTCCCCTAGTTTGAGCACTCCTTCCTCATCTGGTTCCATCCCTCCATAGTCTTCTCCTTTATAGTCTAAAGCCAAGTCCTGGCTTACTGACTGATTCTTGAGGTCTATAATGCACTTTCTTCCTTCCGACTCAATAGAGAGAGTGTTTCGCTTCCAGTTATGGGTAGCTTTTGCTATGACCAACCATCCCCTACCTATTAAAGCATCATACCCTTTCTTTTCTAAAGGGATAACCACAAAATCAATAAAAAAATTGTTGCGTACCAACGATGACTTTTTGTCCCATCAGTGTTCCTATACTATTGATTCTGTGTTGGTCTACTCCTACTAGTTGAAATGTCGAGGGCTAGAGTGCAGGTTTCCCTCTTGATTCCATGTTGGTCTGCTCCTACTAGTTGAAACGTTGGGGGAGTGTAGGTTTCGCTATTCCTTCCATGTTTCTTCTGATAAGACATTTACACTGGAACCTCCATCCACAATAATATTTGAGAGTTTACACCCTAATATCTCCATCTCTACTACCGTTGGTGTTCTCCCCACCCCTATCGTGAACAATGTATTGTCTTCTGTGTGTACTTCTCCTTCTCTTTCTTTGAGGTTGTCTATTTCGATTTTGCCCCCTGTGTTAGTGCCACCTGCAATTGGGGTAATGTTTCTAATAAACCCCCTATTTTTACTGGGATAGCAATTTCCAGTACTTGCCTCACAATATTTGTTATACCCCTACTAGAAGTAGGTTTTTCCGATGTTGTCTTTCCTCGCTGCCCCATGCTATCTTGAATGTCTTTCTTTGCTTCATGAAATCTTTCCATCTCCGTACTAGCATCTAGGTAGGTTAATTGTCTGGCTTGCAACCTCGTGACCGCAATAATTTTGTCTTCTACATCTTCAATGTCTAACATATTTACTCCCTTTTGTCTCGAACAATTTGCATCTTCATGATTGCCTGGCCCACACCATTTACAGAGCAGCCCTACATTTTGTCCTCCTCCGCTTTGACAATCTCATGCAAAGTGTCCCCATTCATTACATCTCCTACATTGAATCATCGGCCTCCCCTTAGAATCATACTAGAGTGGCCGTCGCGGTGTGTTGTTGTTGCTATTATTGTTACTATTATTGTTCCTTCCTCTCCTGTTGTTTCTATACCCCCTTGGGGAGGCTTCTATATTTGTGTCCTTGGGCAGAGTGGAGGGAGGTGTGGATTGCCCCCCTTGGGTCAAGTATACTTCGGCACTCCTTGTTTTCAAATTGTAGGGGCAATCTTTAATCCCATGCCCCAGTACCTAGCAGATCTCACAAAATGCTTTCTTCGGGCATGCTCCCCTACTATGGCCTTTTTCACACTCCGTACACCAAATTTCTCTCCCTTCTTTCTTTTCTTCCTTATTCCTTGATCTTTTCTTAAGGCTTGAATAGTTTTGGATTCTTCTTCGCTCTCTTCCGAACTTTTACTGGAGCTTCCATGCCTTCTTGCCTTAGAGGTTTTACTGTCACTTTCTATGTCAATGGCACGAGTACACACATCCCCAAAGGTTGATGGTGGAACGATCTTCATTTTTTTCCTACGGGATGGTGTTAGTCCTTTAATGAACCATCGTTTCTTCAGTCCATCTGTCGGCTTGTCCAGTTTCCCTATGAGCTCTTTCAGTCGTCTAGTATAGGCTTTGACAAATTCAATCTTTCCTTGCCTTGTGTTATAAATCTCTGTTACAATTTCATCATCGTCTCTCAGCAGTCTGAATTCCTCTTCAAAAGCTGTGCAGATATTATTCTAGGTGTTTCTCTTTGCTACGTCCAAGTTAGTGTACCAATCAATGGCAATACCCCTTAGTGTGGTGGGGAAGGCTTTTAACCATTCTGTTGGGTCATTTTCTCCATTCGCTTGCCATATTGTTATGCACGTTTTACAGTGCTGAGTGGGATCCTCTAAGCCGTCCCCTATGAACCTTGACAATTCTTGTTTGTCTATAGCCATTATGTGAGGTTTTTTCCCTCTTGTGGGAACACTTCTTCCCACACTTCCTCCCGATGAAACACTTCTTTCGGATTGAACTCTGGATGGAACACTTCCTCCCGACTGGAAGTTTGCTTTCCAAGAGGAACTACTGAAAGTATCTTCTTCTTCTTGACTTTGCTCTTGCCGGAGATCTTTCCTCGCAGGTATCTCTGGATTTCTGTCTCCCAACTTCCTTGCTAGTGTCTCCGAGATGACTAATTTTGCTATACCTTCAATTGTATGCTCGATCAATCCTTCTTTGATTCTCATGGAATCCCCTTGTCCTCCCTTTAAGTTATGACATCTCTCCTGTTGCTACTGGCAACATAGTACCCTCAAGGTGACTTCTTCCTTGGTTTCTTCTCCTTGTACCCGCCTAGGATATATATTTGGAATCAAGGGCATGAATCAATTTTATTGTCTTTCTCTTTTACTCGTACAAATTGCTTGCTGACAAGCAAGGAATCTCTCCTAGGAGATCGTACACCGCTGGTGGCACTGGAAGTTTGTTGTGTACCGTACCTTCAAGGACTGTTCTCTCGGCTTCCCTTCGTACATACTGATTGACCGCAACTTCCTAGGCTGACACCAGATCACATGTCAACTGATCTTCCCTAGTTATTTCCTCCTCTTCTTATCACTATTTATTACTTGGATGAGCAGTACAAAGGGCCTTCCTATTACGCCATCCTGTTGACCTCCAAGTTCAGACTTAGGCAACGACACCAAAAATGTAGAGTTGAAATATCATCCAAGTTCCTCAAATACAGAAATATGTTAATCACATAGAATAGTTCAATCCATACACGAAGTAAAACCTAACATATACCATTCATACCACAATACCAGTAGGCAAGGAAATAATTTCTTTATTGATACCCAAAAACCAACATGAGTACATTACCAATGCTCCAAATATTTATAGACGGCTCAGTTCATTGGAAACCAACCGACGCATTTCCTCACCACCTATCTACCCAACCCGACTAGCTTTAACAAGTACTAAACATAACAAGTACTTTATTCCAACTACCACTAATACTAACCTAAGCAATTATTACTAATGGCAACTATACCTGATATTCGTGAGGAAAATAGTATTCTTCATTTATTGCCAAGAACCAATAGTACATCATTCATGTTCCAATGTTCTTAAATAGTGCTCAGTTGGTTAGGGAGACCAACATACACCCCCTCGCTTCCTAACTAAACCCAACCCAATTACTATCTTTAATTACATAAATTCTTTATTATGCCTTGCATTATCCGCCCCCAAAAGAAGTCTTCTAGATGACTCAAACATCATAACCTTTATAGCTACGCCTGGCTCAACCAATCCAACTTCCTCTAAGGTACGATGCATAGTCCTCTACAATCCATACAGTGTACGATGGAGTTACTCCATCCTCAGGTACATCATTTTCTTCCATACGATCAATTTTCTTCCTTCCACTGCGTCCTCTTGTTTTCTACGGAAACTCTAATCCTCCTCTAACCTTCTTCTGTCGTTTGAGTTTGTTCTTCACGCGTGTATGGAACCTCCTTCCCTCTGCTTGGGTTGCCAATCCTTGTCCTTACCATTTTGCAATATTGTGCAACTATTTCGGCAATTTTGATTCTATTTTTGATCCAACCATTTGTTTCTATGTGTCCATGTGAGATTTCTCCAATTTCTCCTTAACGCGTTCTCCCCTTCAAGTGTGTACTATACCACTTCTTCCAATACTCGTTTTCGTATGTGTACAGTCATATGCATGTCTTCTGTGCTTCCTTTTTGTACGGCTCATACGGCCTTTGCTCCTCCTTTCTGTACGACTTGTGCGACCTTTGTTCCTCCCTTATATATACGTCTTGTACAAGCTCTATGTCTCCTTTCTGTACAATTCATACAAGCAATCCATGTGGCCCTCATGTTTCCTTGGTGCTCATATGGACAATTCGTACCTTCACACACACGTACAAGCTGTTCCTCTTCGCAGCCATACATGCCCGTAAGGCTTTGGTTCTTAGTGCCTTGGCTTGTGCGAGTGATGGTTCCCTAATCAAGGTGTTGTTGCCTTTCATAAGTCTTGGACTTCATTTAGTTCGGCCCTTATTCATTTTATATATCTTTTCTCTTGTCATGTCCTTGTGCAAAAATTCCCTACCCTTGTGTGACTCACATACCTTATTATGGCTTGTTGTCTCTGTTGGTGTTTCCTTTTGATTTCCCAAGTTAAGTTCTACCACCATTGGCTCTTCGTACTTTATCTTCTCATCTTCCCCGAACTAGTGGGCTGGTGTATCATCTATCCGTACCATTCCTTCTTTGTACTCCTTGTACTCCTTAGGGTATGCGGCCCCCTCTCCCTCCACATTGCCAATTTCCAACATATTACAATTTGGTTCAAACACCTCGTACTCCTCCATTTGCCAATGGAACAATCCATTGAGAGAACTTGTTCCATCCTCTGAACACTCTCCCAGCCATAGCACAATGTTATTATCCTTCCTTTCTTTTACTTCCTCCTTCAGTGGTTCCTCCTTAGTACTGGTTTTCTGTGCTATTGCCACATTGAAATGTGGTAGGGTTTCCAATAGATCTCCAATCTTTACTGGTACAGTGGCCTCAAGAACTTGCTTCATGATATTGTTTCCCAAATTGATTTAGTGAAAGGAGATTCAGAAGTATTTACTTTTTCCTCCTCCATGACGTCTTGGATCACCTTCCTAGCCTTGTCCGACCTCTTCTTTTCCATACTCGATGTCAAGATATGAAAAGTTTTATCCCCTATATCCGCATGATAGCCAATACTTCCTCTTCTGGCTCTACTTCACTTTTCTGTTTGGGGCAGTTGGCATCCTCATGGTTGCCCGGTCCGCACCACTTACAAAGCATCCCTTCAGTCTGTCCATCACTCTGACAGTTGTGTGCGAAGTGTCCCCATTCATGACACCTCCTACATTGTATCATAGGCTGCCCCTTGGAGTCGTACTGTATTATGCTCTTTGGAGTGTTATTATTACTATTGTTGTTGTTGCCTCTCATGTTGTTTTGGCATCCTCCAGGTGATGTTGTCGTGCTTGTGTTACGTAGAGAAGTGGATGGCTCTCCTTGAGTAAACAATACTTGAGCACTGTGGGCCTTTAAATTGTAGGGACAATCCTTAATAGAGTGCCCCAATACTTGACATATGTCACAGAATGCCTTTCAGGGACAATTATTCTTTGTGTCCTCACATTCTGGGCACCATAGTTCTTTTCCTTCTTTTTTCTCCTCCTTACTTGCAATTAGTTCCCGCATCATCCTCATCATGTCCTCCTGCAAAGCTTGGATAGTTTTAGACTCATCCCCACTTCCTTCTGAACTTTCGGTTCCACTCCCATGTCTCCTTCCTTTAGCAGTTTTGTTTTCACTCTCTATATCCATTGCGGGAGTACATGCCTTGACAAATGATGATGGTGGAGCAATTTTCATTTTCCTCCTTAGAGAGGGAGTTAGCCCTTTAATAAGCCACCTTTTGTTTAGCTCATCTGTAGGTTTGTAATCTAGTTTCCCTATCAACTCCTTTGCCTCCTACTATAAGCTCTCACTGATTCATTTTTCCCTTGTCTCATGTTGTATATCTCTGTTACGATCTCATCATCATCCCTTAGGAGTTTGAATTCTTCCTCTAAGGTCGTGCGGAGATCCTTCCATGTGGCCTTCTTCCCAGTCTCCAATTCTGTGTAGCAATCAATAGCCATACCCCTTAGGGTGGCAAGAAATGCCTTCAACCATTTATTGGTGTCATTCTCCCCACTCGCCTGCCATATAGCAATACAAATTTTACAATGCTGTGTCGGATCCTCCGTTCCTTCTCCTGTAAATTTTGGCAGCTTTTGCTTTCCTGTAGCCATTCTATCTCTTCCGCTATTGTCTTCTGGGTTACTAGCATTTGTCAACCTCCTCCTAGTGTGTTGGCGTACTCTTACTTCAGATTTCTCGTATGGCAAAATTCTCGTACAACAAAATTCTCGTATGGCAGAATTCTCACACGATAGACTTCTCGTATGAGACAGATTCTCTTACAGGTCAGATTTTCTTGTACAAGACAGATTTCTCGTACAGGACAAACGTCTTGCTCTTGTACTCTAATATCTCAGTGTTTCTCGGACTAGGTCTCCAAGACTCTAGCCTCCGGGTCGTTTTTCCACACAATCATATAAGGCCAACAGTACTCGAAAGCTCATTCTGTATCGTGTTTTGAGGAACCACTTCCTGCTGGCTTCCTCTTGCACGTACCGACAACCGAGACTTCCCTCGTTTCCACCAACCCTTGTTACCTAGTTAGCTTTGCCTTCCCAGTGGATGTTTACGACCTGTACTTGCGATAGTAATAGCCTGCCAATTTTTCCATCCGCCTATAGTAGAACCTCCCGGTTCTAACTTAGGCAACGACGCCAAAATGTAGTTATAGTACAAAATAGATCAATCATGAATTGATATTACCAATACCAATCTAAGCAATTATTACCAATGACAACCGTACCTAATATTCGTGAAGGAAATAGTATTCTTTATTTATTGACAAGAACCAATAGTACATCATTCATGTTCCAATGTTCTTAAATAGTGCTCGGTTGGTTAGCGAGACCAACAAACGCACCCCCTCGCTTCCTAACTAACCCAACCCAACTACTATCTTTAATTAAATAAATGCTTTGTTATGCCCTGCACTATCCACTTTGATCAAGCTCAATAAGGCATGGGATTTCAGCAAAATGTAGACATAGATTCTCATATTTCTTTGAAGAGTAACTAAACATATGAAAATGATCACTCAGAAGTGACTTGCCAATTACATTCAATCTTATTAAAAAATATATTTCGTTGACGTAAAATTGTTAACACTTCATAATCCAATTCAAAATGCTTATCCTAAATAATTCTACTGAGTGACTTGAATGAATCCCTGTCCAAGTGTTTATCAAAGAGGGCGGTGACAAAGTTGAACCAAGAAATCACATTGATAAGTCAAGAAGCTTTGCTAAATAAATGAACCCATTAGAAGGCTTTACACGAAGTAACTCTTGTTGCTCGTGCTCCCATATTTGGTAGCTAAAGACTTTGTGGATGAAGATCTCTCCATCAAAAATAAAATATTATTTAGAAAGTCAGTCACAATGTCAATCACGATAATCCCATATAATGGTTCAAGCTCAGCCTTCCCACATTAATTTTTTTAACATATTTAAATGCCAATCACAAAAACATGACCTAATATAGTGTCAAAGTATGCACCTAGCAATGAGTACCAAAGTTCTCTATATATTCTACTTTATAAAAACGGATAATTTTATGTGACGTTCAGAAAACGTTGTACTATTTAATCCTAACCTGTAATACTCAACTCAAACAGTGACATTTTTCTGTTTTAAACTATATATTGCAATTTTGATATAATAATAGTTATTTCTATGCCTACAAATCAACTGTCAGTAGTAATACTGTAATACTATTCTATTAAAAATTGTATAAAGAAAATATAATTTTTCAACTTTTTAGCTATAGTATCTCCTGTAAAACAATTTGCATAGCCAATTTGGCTGTAATAAATGTGGAGAAATAGAATTGATAGGCAATTTGATCATTACATATAGATTGGGAAAAAAAATTGAATTTAAAAAAATAAGCACATTACAGACCCTTTCAAGTAAAGAATCCCACAAAAACCCCATCCACTAATGAGAAAAGTTGTAATATTTATATACACAAATGTCAAGAACTTGAATTTCACAAATATCTTCTTCCTCCCCTTCTTTATATTGTGTCATATACAAACATGTCCTATTTCGCCTCAATAGGGACTCACATTTTCCTTTCCTTTATTTATCTTGCTTTATTTGTTTATTTGCCTTTTGATAACCATTTTGTTTGTTTTGTTTATTGGTTTTTTGTTAGTTTTTTAAGGCATTCTTTTTATATAGGACTTTTGAAGTTGATCATTCTGTCATAAGTAGAAACTTTGAAACCATAACATTCTCCTTTTTGCAAATTGGACTTGATTGGCCCAATGCATTATATTATTGGACCTTCAAAGTTGGTCATTCCAATAGAAAATGTGATGTCATGCTTGTTAACGTTTCATACCATAAATGAAGATAAGCAGCAAAACAAAATAATGCACAATAAGAGAAAACAAATTATCCTGGAAAAGACCTTCCAACTTGAGGGAGAAAAACCAACCGCAAATATATCAATTACATATCTAATGAAAGAGCAAAAGACTGATTTACAATTTGCCCAAACACTAGCCTAAACTGAAGTGATGATCATTGCAACAATCAATGTGCAGACAATAAAAATATCTATCTGTATATTGTATTTAGAAATTCCTTCAGGAAGAATATATAATTATCTTGACCCTTCACTGTCTTGACATTGCAAGGTGAAGACCCTTTGTTGTCTTGTCCCTTCATTGCCTTCACATTACAAAAATATTTATTTATTTCAAATTGAGGGGGGAAGGATAACTTCGGCTGCTACAGCATCATCACTCCCCCTTAGCTAAGGAGGCACCTTTCCAGATATTCATATCATGGTGTTTCTTAACATGACACCAACAATTGCTACACCTATTTGTGAAAAGGAGTTTATCACGAAATCTCACGTGACAATGTCATGTAGTTACTCAACATGACAACCACAATGGCTACACCCATTTTTGAAAAAAAACCATTATCATGAAATCTCTCAATGTGATAATGTCATGAAGCCACTCAACACGACACCGACAATGGCTACACCCATTTGTGGAATAGAGTTTATCACGAAATCTCTCAACATGATAACATCATTGAGTCACTCAACACGACGACCACCATGGGAACTCCCATGTGTGGAAATAGAAGTTAATCACAAAATCTCTCAACGTGATAACATCATGGAGTCACTTAACACGGTGTCCATCCTAGCTACACTCATGTGTAGAAAGAAGTATGTGCACAAGTGCTCAGCACAAAGTCACTCAATGTGATGTCATCATGGTGTCTCTCAACATAATGTTGTCATGGCTACTCCCATGTGTGAAATGAGCAAGATCTCTTAGCGAGATTTAACTTCATATTTCTCCCTCTCAAAGAAATACGCATTTTAGCATGTGGCAGGGATGATTGATGTTGAGAATCCCTCTAAGCAAGGGCAACATTTCGACAACACTGACCTTGTCTCATAAATGTGCAAATTTCACAATGAATTACAAAATTCTCATTTTCATATAAAGCCACAATTTCTCCAACTGACTGCTACTGTAAGTAGTTCTTCATCAACTTCTTAAGATAACAATCCAAAATTGCCAAGATCCTCCTTGGGAGCTACAACAAGGTCAGAGAGATCTCAACGCAAACTATTAGCACGAGTGAGCACAATGCAAAATAATAGGGCACAAGCACCTGTATGACAAACTCAAATTCCTCATCCTCTCCACCCCCATCTGCAGTCCTGGACATAATGGGCAAAGACATAAATAGCAGTGTCCTTTAAGGAGGCTCCTGATAGAAAACCATACCAACACCAACAATTCAAAGAATAAAACTAGGAAAAATTCCCTCATCCCAATACAAATAAGTATCCCCACAACCGAATGGTCGTTAGAGAACCCAAATATACGAAAAATACTAGAGAGCATGGGTGGGCACATTAAATGGTGAAATAGTCACAAAAGCATATGATATAGCAGCCTCCAAATTGTGTAGCTATAATGCCATTATCAATTCCCTCCCCCCCTCCCCCCTCCTCAACAAACACCACCCAAAAGCCCATATCCTCCAACGTCATTCCAAGCCTAAAATCATTAACAAGCTTAGGAAACACACCTTCCATGATAAGCTCCACCAATCGACCTACAAATCTAGAAATGGAAATGGAAATGGGAATGGGAATAAAAATGGCAAATCATCAATTGTGGGTTTGAGTCTCACTCACCCACATGGGATACTTCCATGACAACACATGTTCGAGAAGACCGTTACGCCCGACGACGTAGAGAAACTAAATTGCTTAGTGATCCCAAAGTAGCACATTGAGAAATACTTTCCATTGGATGTTGGGTCCAATAGGAAGGTGTTCAGCCCGTGGGTGAACAAGAAAGAAAACATATAATCTATGCAAAATACTATACATTATCAAATGCTTTTCAGTACACAACAATGATATTTCATACAATGATAATGATGCCAATATACATAAGTGTTCACAACATTTATAATGTCCGAAACGGTGCCAATGAAACGATACAACTATGTAACAATTTTTGTCGGACAACATCATCCCCCCCCAAAAAGAAAAGTTGTCTCCTAGCAACTTCAAAAACTAACAAAATTAGGAGACAACATACAACATAGAAACAATATAGACTAGGGAAGAGGTGTCGTCCCTGAAGTGCTCTACTGGTGGTGCAACTTGTACACTTGATCAGTGCGGATGCATAAATCCTTCTGAGTCCGAGTGTTAACCTCTACTACCTCCTTCAAAAGAAGCGCTGCGTCCATAGCCTGGGCCTTAGCTGTCTGTAATTCTTGCTCGGCCGCCTATAGTTCGTGCTCGGCTGCCCATGCTGCCTGCTGGCTAACCAATTCAGCAACTAACTTCTCCCTAGTTTCCCTCTCAACTGTCATAGATCTCTCAGCTGCGATCCTCTCTGATGCCCTGTTTGCCTCTGCACGCCTATCCACATAGTATAACCCTACTATCTCATGTGCCAGCTTCTCCATCGGAGTGTTGCACAATCCCAACTCAAGCTCTGTAGCCTAATTAGCCAACATCTTTGATGTCTCCACTGCTGGCCATCCCTTGGCCTCAAAGCAGGAGCAAAAACACTCAAGACAAACCCCTCGAATATAAGCTTGGATCAAATGTAACTCCCTCCTACAAATCAAAGCCTGGCATGCAATGATGTGTCCTTTCTCCATAACAACCTGCATAGCTTTGAGGCATGCCTTGCATCTATCCTCATCCGACCCATAATCCTCTTTTCCCACATTGCCGATAGTCCACTCCCCGTCGATATCCATCCCTGCCTCTCCTGCAGTAGCCATGTCCACATCCGGTGTCGCCACCTCCTCTTCGTGTGCATCCTCGAACTGTGGTACTCCCAACTCCTGTGGCTCCAATATGGCAGCTGCTCCTAGGGATACCTCTCCATGCCTCGAGGATTGATTGGAAGGATCGACCTCTGCAGGAATGAGACAAAACTGCTGTCGTAGGAATGCAATGGCTCTGTCCATCCCCTCAATCTTCTCGGATTGTGCTACCTATGTTGGCTCAATGCTCTCAACTGGTTGTACTAGCTGGGTTGGCTAGGCCTCGACCAACAAACAGGAAGATATGGTGACCACAGTGTCAGAGCCAATCACATCTAATCGAACCTAAGGTTCGAGCTCTAGCACTCGCATCTCCACTATCTTTGCGGTTGGCATTGCCGGTGCAACTGAGTCTAACGAAAAACTCTATGGAGGCATAACATCTGTTGTGACTGTTTCTGAAGTCATAACATCTGTCATGGCCGTCAGTGGAGTCATGATGACCGACACATGTCTCTAACCAAACAAAGGAATGAGCAAGGTAGTGGTTGTCAAGTGTGCCAAAATTGGCAACTGGGGAGGGGTGAAGAATGTGGACCCGCTGGCTGCCGCGTCGCTGCCAACTTCTGGTGAAGTAATCTCTTGCTATTCTTAAGATTGCCACCCTTTCCATCCCTCATCGCCCTCCCTTGCTCCTTCGCAGCAAGCGTCATAATACTTGCCCCATGAACCAGTGGTTTGATTCAGATTGCAAATCCTTTCATCGTGCTATGCACTCTGCTTTTGAGGCTCACTCCACTGACTTGGCCAGTATTCGCTCATCTTATCTCCGCTTGCTTCAGAGTAAGAAACGTAACTTCACTGCCTCAAAGTGTAAGTCACTTTGCTCCACACTGGTTAGCAATCCCCAACTCTTTTGGCGTACTCTTTTCCCCCGTCATCCCCCTCCACCTTCCACCCTTGACTTTCACTCCCTTGTGTTGCATACCATGGCTCTTTATGATATTCCTGGACAACCTTCCACCTTCCATTCACCCCCCCCCCCGCCCCCCCCCGCGCCTCCTTTTGTTTGCCTTTTCACCCCTTCCCACATTTATGAGGCTATTAGATCCATGAAATGTAGTAGAGCTACTGATGAGGAAGGTTTTCAGGCTAAGCTTTTCAAGTTCGGTGACTCAGTTCTGGGTCCCTATCTCTCTATTCTTTTTAATAGAGTGGTTCACACTGGATTTCTGGCTTCCTGGTCTAGGCACTTGATTCATCCCATTCACAAGACTAGGCCTGTCTCTGATCCAGGGAACTACAGAACCATCATGTTGGGCACACTTTTGCCAAACTGTATGCTACTGCTCTTAATACTATGCTATCAGCGGAGCTCGACAGGATTGGTTGTAGGGCTAGAGGACAGGCGGGCTTTCGGACGGATTATCAGACTATGGACCACATCTTCACGCTACGGCCTATTATTGAGGAGGCCAGACACAGATCGGAAAAGGTATATTGTTGTTTTGTTGATTTTGGCAAAGCTTTTGATTCTATTCCTAGGGTGGCTCTATTTGAGAGACTTAGGGAGATCAGTATTACGTATTGCTATTATGAGATTATATGAGACTGTGGTTGGCAGATTCCGGACTCCTGTTGACTTCTCGGATCCGATCCATTGTACTATTGGGGTTAAGCAGGGTTGTCCTCTCTCTCCTACTTTATTTGGATTATATATTGATGAGCTGAGGACTTCCTCTTGGAGTCTTCACTCCCGGGTGATGGTTGTTATCTTTATCAAGTTCTAATCTCGATCCTTCTCTTTGCGGATGATATTGTTCTCCTTGCTTCCTCTCCTGACAGGTTACAGAGACTTCTTGATAGATTGGCTTTTATTTTGTGATCAGAGACAACTAGTGGTTAACTTGGGTAAGACTCGGATCACAGTCTTTAATTGTTTAAAGACCTCTCATCTTCACTTCACATTTCGGGCCCAAGAGATTGAGATTACTTCATCCTATTTGTATCTAGGTGTTATGTTTTTCAGACCGCGTTTTAGCATGAGACCTGCTATTCAGCCCAAAGTTAATAAGGGCATGGGTTCTCTTGCTTTGCTTGAGAAACAATGCTTCAGACATCACTTTCAGGATACCTCATCTAAGCTATCTCTCCTAGATGCTCTTGTTCGACCGACTGTTCTTTATGGTTCTGTGGTTTGGGGTCCTCTCCTTAGCTCTGATTGGGCCTCGATTGAGCGGGTCCAAACTTTGTTCTTGCGGCGCATTATTAGATGTCATAGATCTACTCCTCATGGTATCATTCTTGCTGAGTTCGGGGCTCATCCTTTCAGACTTGCAGCCATTTTTTACTAAGTTTGGTTTCTTCATCGCCTTCGTGGGTTTGCTGATATGGCTGGAGACCATGATCGTTACTCCTATTTAGCTTATTGCTCTTTGGTTTCCATGGCGACTGCTAAGTCCAGTGCTCGTGCGCAGTGTTGGTATGCACAGGTCTCTTCTTTGCTGAGTTCGATTGGGATTGATATTGATCGTTTCCCCCCTTTTCAGTTTTCTTCGGATGCCCCTGCTCATCTTCTCCCTTCTCGGCAAGAGTTGAATGAGCATGTTCGTCTTCATATTTATAGACGTTATATTACTGCTACCTGGGTTAACCCTCCTGGTGGATTATGCCCACAGATGTCGTTTTATGCGACACACTTTTTGGAGATCTCAAATGGGATTATTGCCCGGCCTAACTATCTTTCACGGCATTGGTCTCATGCCCTGCAGATCTCTTTAGATTCTTTCAGAGTTGGTTCCCATCGTCTTCAGGCTCAGTCGGATCATCATATTGACAGGGAGAAGCGGACCTGTTTGTTCTGTTCTTTAGGGGAGGTGGAGGATGAGGCTCACTTTCTTTTTTGATGCCCTATTTATTATGAGATCAGAGGGAGGTTCTTTTGTTTGTTCAGAGAGTGCTTCTCTCTCTATGATTTCTTCAGCTATTATGATCAGAGATGCCTTGTACTGTATCTGCGTGAGGCCACTATGCTCCGGGATAGCATGATTCAAACTCTACTTCCACACCGGCACTCATCTACTCCGCTCATTATTGCCTTTTTTACACCTTTATCCCCCTTGAGTGGTGTGAAAAGGCCCTCCAGCCCTATTCGGCCTAGCGAGCTTTCTAGATGTGTCAGATCCCGTTCTGCTTATAGGCACCAGCGACACTCTTCTGGGACAGGTCGGAGACAGTGTAGTACCTCTACGCATCGACACGTGTATCATTCTGTGACTGATTTCTTCTCACCCAAGAAAGCCTCCTAGTCCTTTCTGTTGCTTGTATTTGTTTGTTGTTGCTTTTCTTCAGACAACTTTGTGTGCTCCTGCTGGCTTCAGCCCTACTTTGTTGTAATCTTTCAATCCCATAGACCTCTTTTTGGTCTTTTGTTGGACATTAATATCATTATCTTATCTTATCTCTTCCCTAGAATCGGCCCCACTACTCTGCAGTTTCCTCCCTTTCGCTGTCTGTGTCCCCATATGCCTCCAATCCTTGCAATACTTTCTTCTGACCGGCCGCGATTCCACCCATGTCTATATGTCTCTAGTAGAATACTAGGGGTTCTCCTGGCGCCAACTTCCCCCCCGGTGACACTTCGAAATCGTCAACTGGAACTTGATGAAGGGCTACCTCCAAAAACAAGCCGATGGCATAATGCGGCATGAAAATGTCCAATGCTGGAGTGTCATAAACTCCTCCATCCTGTCGGCAAGGACCGTGGCTCAATCATGGCCCAATCATACACAGTGAATGTAATCTGCGGCAAGGCTATATCTGAGGCCCGACTTGCCCCCATCAACCTGTTTTTAGTTACATCCATAATACATCTCTAGTGGCCCTCCCGAATAAAATCTCATCGTAGTCCTCGGCTCTTGGCACCCTTCACCACAGACTCCATTTCCTCTGGTGTGAGGTCGCGGCCCACTAATTTCACCCAATACTCCTTACATTCTTGCAACAACTTGCAATTCTTGGTCTCCACTTTCTGACCTCCTTGACCAGGAATGCCAAAAACCTTACTGAAATCTTGTGGTTTGAAAGAGATTGTCATACGGTGCTTCTTGTAAACAAATGTACTCATTCTGCTGTTCTTGTTGTACGATTCTATCATAATTCTTAAGATTGATTCAAACAATCGAATGGAAAATACTGAAAGTTGTATTCCCCAATGTACTTGTGCTCGTATCAGAATTTGTTTGATTAAATCTTTATCTGCAGTCTTTTGCCACCATTTCCGACACTCACTACCATTTAGCCCTTCAAACTGAACTATAAGGTGTGACAAGGCAGCCTTCACTTTCTGCTTCTTACTGCTGGATGCTGTCGGCCCTACAACTCGAACCCCAAAAGCCAACACCCGCATTCTTTTCAATATTTGCCTTCAGCTGATTTTTCTTTTTCCTACAGACTCCATAATAACGATCTCTTGTTTTGTCTTTTAATGTAACCACAAGAAACGGTAAGGGTTTGCTCTCTCTCTTTTTGTCTTCCGCAGCAATGATTCTTAGCGGCAATGATTCCCACGTTGATTGCCTTTGCTGTCCTCTACTTCCCTCCAAATATTCTTTTCTTCCCACGGATGCTATGCTTTGAAATATGGTTCCCGTAGCTTCTCCCTTTTTTTCCCTTCAGCGAACACTCTTCTTATGGCTTCCTTGTCGACACCAATGGCTATCGCAGACTGCCCTTCTCTCCTCCGTAAAATTCTTTGTTCCTCTCGTGGCTGGCTTACTTGCATGTATTAACCTCGGCAAAGAAAAACTCTTCGCGGCATGTATTTAAGTTTGCACCTGCGGCATGATTTCTCTTCTCATGCAACTTATGCGGCGATGACAGCTTATATCCCTTTAGAAACACTTCCTTTTTCGTGCGGTTTATATTCTCATAGAAACACCTTGGGGTCCCAGCCAAGTGTCCACGGGACACTTTGTGTCACCCACGGCCAAGTGTTCACAGGACACTTTGTGTCACCCGTGGCCAAAGCATCCGCGGGCACTTCATCTTTTTCTTTTTTATCATTATTATTATTATTTAAAAAAAAAAAATTTAACTATGTCTAATTTTGCGATGGTTTCTTACTTCGCCTCCCTGTCGTTCCTAATAAATTTTTAACTTCGATCCATTGATAGCATCGGGAATTTCGCGCCCATCCAAGATCCATAGTTTTATGGATCCATTGTCGCCGACTTCTCTCACCTTATATGGTCCAAGCCATTTAACCTTGAATTTCCTTGATTTTATCTCGTTGCGGCCGTTGTACCGAAGCACAAGTTGGCATGGCTAGAACCTCGTCCTTTTCATCGATATTACAATTGGTGATACCCACTCACTTGTTTGCACTTTGAATATTATGTTGACTTCCAACATTCATTGTATTTCCTCATCTATGCGGGCTACGTAGTTTTTGTTCATTCTATACGGGCCATAATTACACTGCCCTGGGGGACGGAGGGACGGCAGAATGAGGGGATAAGTTTCCGAGATGGGGGGACAGAGGGGCCTTAATTTGGCGACGGCGAGGGGATGGTGGGGGGACGGCGGCAGGGGAAAAGAGGGGTGAATATATCTATGCATATGATACTTAAAAATGCTAGTTATGAAAATATGTATTGCAATAGAGGATATAAAGATGTAAAAGAGTGAATACTTGAACATTGCATTGAATTGGAACATTGAACATTAAACATAAATAGTCGAATCTGCAAATAGTGAATATCAGGATGTCCCCCATCCTCGGTGGAGGTGATGGAATCTGGTGGCGCTGCTGGGGATGGGGAAACGGAGTCCCTAAGTCTCCGGTGCATTGAAGTCTCCGAGACGTCAGGCAAAAAGGGGGGACACGCGTCCCCGTGTTACTATGGCATGGGTGCTTCTACATAGGTATGGCTTCGAGTACCAACTGTATGTGGTGGACATAGCCCCGGCGAGACTCCTTTTAAATCCTTGTAAGTCCACGCAAATACATCTTTGTACTCCAAAAAGATTTTGAATGTCAAGCCCTTCACTACCAGGTTCCAGTCATCTCCCACAAGTATGTTCCTTGGATTCTCTGCGTCTCCCAGATTAGTAACCTCAAAGGTAGGCTCTTCGTATCTGTTGTGAGGTTTTCACACCATTGCCCCAAAAATTTGGGGACCCCCCTTCTTTTTTATCGCCTTGGCAAATTTTTGGATTCCCCAAAATTTTTGAGTTTTGAAAATTTCGCGCCTTGGACACCTTCAGGACAAATGTGGATAGACTTAACTTATTTTCACCCGGCTCCGCTTGATTTTCCAAAGCAACCAATTTCATCCTTAGGCCGAACAAAATTTTAAAGAGCAATATTTGGCAGGATAAAATTGTAAATTTGCTTAGATGTTTTCTTTTGAAAATTTGGATATAAATGTGTAAATTTAAAAAATCTTTGAAAAGAAAATTTTTTGCTAAACTTAAGTTTTGGAAAATCTCAAATTTTTCTTTGGTGAAAATTTTAATTTTGTTGAAATGGGGCTAAATTACAAAAAATCGATTTTTGGTTCTAGATGCAATTTTATTTTATTTTTATTGGCACAGCAAAATCGATTTGGGTAAATATTGCAAAAAATGGCTTTAATAGATTAAAATTGCCTTGAAAACTTTTTGCCTTAATGAAATTGGTAATTTAATATTGAAAAATGGCTTTTGGTTAGCCAAAATCCAATTTTAATGACGTATTAATTACTAAATCCTCATTAAGTGGAAATATTTAACATCTCCAAGGCACCATTTAATTTCCTTTTGCAATTTAGAACTAATTGGCAATTTTGAAAGGCAATTTTCATTTTGGCAAAATTAATATTTAGCTAAGTATTTAATTGTGGGCCATAATTTTCCATTAATTATTGTTTTTCTTTCTCCCAGGGTCCAAGTCGGCCAGCTTGGGGGGAATAAGAAAGTTGGGTATAAGAAGAGGCCTCTCTCCCATTTCTTCCTCATTTCTCACTTCTCCTTCTCAAGGTGTTGGTGATTTTGCAAGAGCAGATCTGCACTCTTCTTGCTTGGCGAAATTTGTGGGAGCCGAAATTTGTGGAAGATAAAATTCTGATTTTTTCAAGAGGCTGCAATTTTTGCCCTAGGTTGGGTAATTTTATTTGGAGGTGAATTGCATGATAAATTTCTGATTTGCAAAGGATTTGAAGTTCTTAAGGTCAAGTCTTAATTCCGAAAAGTCGCTGTAAGATTATTGGTTAAGGTGAATTTTCATCATCTAGAGTTGCAAGGGGTCCTTAAGTTGACATCCTTCTTTCGTTCTAGTCTAAGGATTGCTCCTCTTGGTTCTTCTTGCCTTCTGGTCTGCCACTCTACCATCCTGTAATAGGGCAACGAGCATGGAAGATGTTAGTGCAAGTAAGAATCCCAAGCGAGCAAACACTAAGAAAGACAAAGAGGATATGATGCCCAAAACTCCCTTCTTCTCGAAAATGAAGAGAATAACCGACACCAATATCGATACAGTGGACATGATACGAATGAGGGAAAGACTGAAGGAAGGACAATCCCCCTTAGCAAAGAGGATATCAATGAGACAGATTTTGGATTGAGATTGGATGAGTTGGGAAAGGTTGCCATCAAGAAGAAGCATTTGGGCACCCTTTCCTCTCTCAATGCTTTTATTGGATTTGTGAAGGAATATGAGAAGGATCACGAAAAGATACTACTAGTAGCAAGTAGCCTGGCAAAGTCAGCAAAACTCAAGGCGAAGCACGCACCTTGTCCTCCTATGGAGGAAGTTAACAAAAGGCTAGCTAAGTTCATTGCCTTAGCTAAGAAGATGAAAGAAAAGGGAAGATTTATATTAGATCATTTGATGTAAGCCCAAGTGAAAATTTCCCTTTCTTCCAGAATAGGACAAGTGTCTATTTCTGATTGGCCACTATTTTGGTGCCTTCTCATTGGTTGCCACTTTTTTCATTGATCCATTGATGAGGTGGCGGCTTCTCATTGGCCGATGGGGTGGCAGCCCTAATTAGGGTTTTGAGGATCCAATCTGGATTGTTGATCTTGTTTTGATCTCCATCGTCCGTTGTATTTTCTGGCCCCTATAAAAGGCCATTTGCTCTCATTTGTAAAGTGGTTGGAGAAATTGTTGCAAAGATAATACCAAAATTGCTCTCTTTTTCATTGTTGCAATTTGCATGTTGATAAGAACATTGGGTATTATTGCATGTTTTCTACTTCCACATAGTTAGATTTCTTTTCAAGTTGTTGAAGCAAATTTCATTTCAAGTTGTTTAAGTGAGAGTAAAGTAGATAGATAGTGGTATGGTAGCATTGGTAAATGTTTGATAGGGGTCAATACTAGGCCACTAGCATCCTAGCGACTAGTTGGGAAGCTTTGTGTGGTAAGCTAGTTTATTATTCCTTTGAATCATTGCACCTGTGGAAGTGAGCCCGCTGGTCAGCACTCATTAGGTTCGATCGCCGTCCATTTGCTAACCTTCCATTCATAGGAGTAGGAGTAGAATAGTAAGTAGCTGGGTAGTCAAAGCTTAGAGAAGCAAGTTAGAGGAGTAAGTCGAGTATTAGAACACATCCCCATTCACCTTCCACAACCATCACTTTCCCATCAACATCATCACTGGCAGACACATCCTCCATCACCACCACCATCAACATTATCTGCCTCCGCACATTTCACAAACCGAGTCACCATCACCTTCATTCCACCAAAGTCCAAGTCATCCTTGAATGAATAGCGTAAGGCCGCCTACGTGATTATCAGCAAATCACATCAATAAAACTGAGCGAGTATCCAACAGTGTAAGGAACATTGGAGTTATACTCATGTCCTATGAGCAATAACTTTTCAAGAGAGGAGTTGCATGTTTGGTATCCCATATTGAATAGTCAAATCCTAATATGTTATGTAAGTGATACAAAACTAATAGGTAGGACTCTCATTGATCTCTACATTTCCTTCTTTGTATTCCACGAACTGTGGTGGGAATACCTACTCATCTTCAGTTTCCTCGACGCCTAGCATGTATGTATGGAAGAGTTCATAGTCTTGCATCTTCCAATGAAAAAGTTCATTCAGTGAACTTGTCTCGTCCTCTGAACACTCCAACTCTAAAACGCCTTCGTCGTTCGGATCCATTCTTCCCAAATCTGTCTGGTGCTCTCCATCTGACTCAGACTCCGACGACGATGCCATCTCTTCACTTACCACTTGAGTTTGAAAATCAATCGCAAACTTCCGCCCTCCACTTTCCATTGACAGGATATTCTTCTTCCAGTTGTGATTTACTTTCGCGACCACCAGCCATCCTCTTCCAAGAATGTCGTCATATCCCTTTTTCTTCAAGGAGATTACTACGAAATCTAGCACAAATGGATGTGTCCCGATAGTTACTTGTTGAGCCACTAAGGTCCCCAAGGGTTTTATCCCCTATTGGTCGGCGTGAGTAGGTTGAATGTGGACAGCCACAGGGCAGGCTTTCCCAATTTCCTCCACATCTCCTTAGGAAGAACATTTACCCCGGACCCACCATCCACGATGGTGTCCGTCAGGATGGTTTAGAGGATTCCCATCTCGACCACCACCGGATGACAATCGTTGCTTACTGTCAACAACATGGGATCTGTCGCGGACCCTCCTAGTACAGGTGGCTGTCCTTTCGTCTCTAACATGTGTGCGTAAGTATTCAACAATGTCGTCCTTAGTTGCGGTACTACTTGTAAGAGGTTTTGAACTCTGACGAGCACCTCCATTTGTAGGATCTAATTGACCAAGTTGTTTTCTCCCTCTGATCGCCGAGGAATAGCATCTTTCATATCCTTCATAGCCTTCATTGCTTTTTCTACGTCCTCCCGTGCCTCCCGCAGCCTTTGCTTCTCCGTGCAGGGGTCAAGATAGGTGGCCTACTTAGCCTGGTTACAGGTGACAACCAAAACCTTTTCCTCATCAATGTTAATGAGATTTAATTGTTTTGGGCAATTAGCATCTTTGTGGTCCCCTAGACCACACCATCGACATAATTTTTGCGGAGTGTCATTCTTCAGACACTCTCTGGCGAAGTGGCCCCACCGGTTACATGCCCGACATTAGATTTTGGGCCTTCCCTTGGAATCATATCGTATTCAATTTCTATTGTCATTCCCACCCCGCCCCACCCTCCTTGGTGGCTATTCCAATAGCTGCCGGATGTGGCATTAATGTTGCCCTGGGTCTCATTGTTTGTGCCCGAAGTGAATGGTTGTTCCTGCGTGAACAATATATGTTGGCTTCTAGTCTTCATGTTGAACGGACATTCCTTTGTAGAATGACCTAGGACTTGATAGATATCACACATTGCCTTCTTGGGGCATGCTCCCTTTGAATGACCTTTTTCTTTGCAATCTGTACATCAAATTTCTCCTTTCTCCATGCGGCCACTGGTTACCATCATGGATTTGAATTCCTTTCGCATCCGTTCTAAGTCTTTTTGAAGTGCTTGTACTTTCTTGCTGGGCTCCTCCTCGCTGTCTACACTAGTACCCTTGTCGGAGGATTCATCGCTCTTGGAGGAGGATGAAGATTTACTTCTCCTCTTCTTCTTCTTTGCTGTTTTGCTTTCACTTTCTTCTAGATTTAGGGCAACGGTCGTATGCATCGGTGTAGGACGTGGGCGGAACTATCTTCATTTTTCTTCTCAATGCTTTGCGGAGGCCTTCTACAAACCAACGTTTCTTTAGTTCGTCTACTAGTTGAGTACCCATCCAGCTAAGATCTTTAAGCCTTCGATTGCAAGCTCGAACAGTGTCCTTCCCTTGTTACAGTTGTAAATTTTTACTACAACCTCGTTATCATCCTAGAGCAATCGGAATTCTACTTGGAATTCTTTCTTGAGATCATCCCATGTGGAGATCTTTGCCTTGTCCATGTTGGAAAACCAATCCATCGCTAACCCCCGTAAGCTGGCGGGAAATTGGTTCAACCATTCATCCACATCCGTGACCGTGTCGGCGGTCCATATCGTTTCACACGTACTGCAATGCCGTACGCGATCTTCCTTCCCGTCACCCATAAACTTCGAGAGTTTTTGCTTTTGAGACATAGTGCTTCTTGCCCTTTGATTACCACTAGATTGTGCTGTTGAACTATTAGAAGTTAATCCCGGTAGGTTACTCTGACCACCGTATTACCACTAGATTGTGTTGCTGAACTATTAGAAGTTGATCCCGACAGGTTACTCTACCACCGTGCCGTGTCGCTCCAGCACTTTCTTTTGCCCTAGTGTCTTCTGTCGGCCTCTTCTTTTCTCCTACTTCTTCACAGGTTCCCTCTCGTAGTGGTGTACGTGATGAATGTGAAAATTGCTCCTTTGTCTCCTCAAGCACTACCAATCGATGCCGTGTTTCCTCAAGCAACTCCTCGTTGCTCCGTCCCCGTCATTCCGACGAACTGAGGCACCCTTCGTTGGTTCCTGTGAACCCCGCTACGACCACCACACTAGGTGATTTCTCCAACTGACCCTCAGTCCGTTCCCTGGTGCGTTGTCTTATCCTTTGTCGTCTTTTGGCTTTGCCACGCACAATTTGTAATTTGTCGATTTCTTTCCCCAAATTCCTATTCTTATTTAAAAGATTGGGCATTTGGCATATAGTACCATTATAAAACAAAATCAAAACATAACACTCTTTTATTTATTTATTTTGTATACATCATGTGTCAACTTATGCAACAATTACAGATTTTTGAGTGCCCTTGACACCACGACGCAACCGCTCATGGTTCAGTTTTATAATGTCGTGCATCTCTCCTCATAGAATTTCTTCAGTGTCTCCTGATGGTGTTCCTCACATTCCGCTTCCTCCCGGCATCTCTTTTGTGCCACGTAGGCTTGTGCGATCAAACAGGGAAGTTGGTCTAAAAATTTGTTCGTGGTTGGGCTTGCGTGCATAGCATCCTACACATTGTCTGTCGTAACCCCGTTTTCCATGACTTCTCTCCATATGAAAGTTTCCAAACCTACGCAATACAGAATGTGAAAGTTTTGCGCTGCCTCGTGCTCTCCTTCAAAAAAATTTGTTTCGCTGTCATCATTCGTCTTGCAGTTGTCTTGTACTGTTATTCCCATTTATCCCCGTCCTTCCATACTACTCTGAATTCGAACTAGCAATAGCGCCAAATGTTCAGCCCGTGGGTGAACAAGAAAGAAAACATATAATCAATGCAAAATACTATTCATTATCAAATGCTTTTCCGTACACAACAATGATATTTCATACAATGATAATGATGCCAAAATACATTAGTGTTCACGACATTTATAATGTCAGAAACGGTAACATTATGCCCCTCAATCCGAAGGGTACTAATGCTAATTTTTCTCTCAATTCCCATACTGGTCTCAATCAACTGCTTCAACAAAGACTACATAATTTCCTGGATGAACTCTCGAACAAGTGCACTCCTTTCCACACAAGCAATTGTGAACATTACTAAATTTATAACTCGTTGATTACACCGATGCTTGGAAATCTATAGCCTAGACTCGAACTTGGCCACATAGAAATCTACCACTTCATTAAATGCAGCCAGGGAAATAAACTTGTCATTGCTTATTCTGACACTCTGAATACTGAAACCTTCCACCATGCTTGCCTTTGCAAAACCTCAACATTCCTTGCAAACAAAGCCTCCAAAAATATTTAATGCAAAAGCAGCACAAGTTGAGTCCCTTATTTGTTGTTACCCACCCTCCTCTAATACCATGTTAATGTTTGATACCAGAAATGAAGATAAGCAGCAAAACAAAACAATGCACAATAAGACACAACGAATTATCCTAGAAAAAACCCTCCAACTAGAGGGAGAAAACCTAACCACAAATATATCACTTATTTATTTAATAAAAGAGCAAAGGACGGACTCACAATTTGCCCAAACACTTAGCTAAACTGAACTGATGATCACTGCACCTATCAATGTACAGAAAATTTAAAAAAATCAATCTGTATATTGTATTTGTGAATTCCTCCTGGAGGAATATATAATTATCTTGATCCTTCATTGTCTTGATATTGCAAGGTGAAGATTGTTCTTTGTCTTGTCCCTTCATTCCTTGATTTTACAAAGTGAAGACCCCTCATTGTCATGTGCCTACATTGCCTTAATGTTACAAAGTTATTTATTTATTTCGAATTTAGGAGGGAAAGATAACTCCTGCTACAACATCAACAACCCTCAGCTAACCTTTTGCTTTACGTTAATGTCAAGATTTACACCCTTGTTCCTCCTCGCTTGTACCCTCTAATGTTTCATGTAGCCTTTCTGTTTGTAGTTATTTCTCTTCACACTCTACAATCTACAACTTTTGCAATCTTTTTGCCATAATTGATCAGATTCAACCTTACTTTGCAGCAGATTTTTGTATCTTGTTGCATATAGCCAACAATTGATTGTGAAGAGTGTTCTTTGCCTTCTCTATGGTTTCTTATCATTATCGTACTGGGTAAAGTTTCCAAAACTGACGTACCATTAGGGATTTCTTCAGTTTTCCTATGTTTATTTTTGTTCTTTCACATTGTTGAAGCTTTTGAGAATTCCTTGTGATTAGGGTTGTGTGTGCCCTTGCTTTTCTGTTTTCTAGTCTTTTCCTCTTTTTGTTTCAATTTTTCTTTTTGTCCTTATCATTTTTGCATGCACTTGATTTTTGTTTTTGCCATCAAGTTGGAAGTTGTTATTCTTGTTGATGTAAACCCATTTTGGAGTGTCTCTTTGATATTTCTAGGATGTCTTTCCCATAACTCCAATGCCAGCCCTATGCTTATGTTATCAGCGGTATAAGCCATGAATATTTTTTCTTACATCATTCTTCTATCAAGAATTCCTAAGAGCTCTAGCCAATTTGATACTTAGTGAGCTTTTGAGATTTCCTTATTTAACTTGTTAGGAGTTATTTCAAAGTCTAACCCCGCTAGAGTTAATCATTATATTCTTTATGAAATTGACATTTCAGAATCTCTTTATTGTGGATCTTCATTAAGGGTCGTTCCAAAGTTTGATCCTAAAAAAACTCATTAGTAATATCACTAAAATGTTGGTCTTCCAAGATTTCTTTATCTAAGCATCCTATTAACAGTAAACATGAGGTTTGATCTTGACATGTCAACAATGCTTTATTGTTTGCATTGTTGAACTTCCCTTCTTCAAAGTGCCTATTTATTAGTATCCCCAATTCATGAACCTTAAGGCTTCTTAATGGTCTATTTTCCTTAGTTCTAGAATATGTTTCTCAATTCCATGATGGCTATTTTGAAGGGAAATACTACATTTCCAAGCAAAAATGTCTCCTTCAAACTAATTGAAACCACCTTAAACAACTTAATTAAATTCTGTTAAAAGGATCATTAGCATATGATTAAAGAAAATTTTTCTAAATGTCTATAATAAGTCCATGTGTGCCTTGTAACACACAAACAAGCAGGCCATGGGCCTTGAAAAAGACGTGATGTTAGAATATAAAGGATACCAAATGGCTTCTAAGGATCCTCCCCTGGAGTAACACTGGGGACCCAAATCTAGGACATGAATGTCCAACAAGACCTTCCTATGAAAAGCATTACCCAGTTCATCTCTTATTGTTGTAGATGACATGAATCTATACATAGAGAAATGAGAAACCTCATGTAGATGTTGTCAGTGACAGGGTCAATAGATTAGTAATTACTAAATAAATTCCTAAATAGACTATCAAACAATGACAAACATTAACAAACTATCTACGGGTGGAAAATGTTGAAATATCCAAAATTCCCCCTTATTACATCAATGTTTTAGAGTACTAAGAGTCTAGAAAACTTTCAAACTTCACAAGTGCAAAAGTCTTGGTGAAGATGTTGGGGTGCTGTTCCTGAGTTGAACAAAGTTGGAGCTGAATATTGTTTTGTTAAACATGTTCTTGCATGATAACATGTGGCTTCACAAACTGCTGCAGTTGTACAATATTCTGCTCCTATAGTGTGATGACCTTTGACTGTCTCTTCTATCTAATGCTGATGGATTGCCAAATATTCCTCTGTTGTTTTATCTTTTTTAATGCAGAGGTCAACAATGGAAGCACAATACAAAGGCCCAATCCCCAAACACCACTCAAGATGATTCAAGGCTTGAACTTATGATTTGTTCTTCTACTACAAGTATCTATCCCTCCTATGAACCACTGTGAAGGTTTTCAAGACTTGCCACACCCAAGTAAGACACAAATTAACTTGATCCCAAATCAAGCCTTAAGGATAAATTCCTTTAAATTGGGTAGAATAGAGATTTTATGGTTCTAGGCCTCACAACTTTCAACAAAGGCTTGAAACTACTTGGTCTCCACCGAACTAAGCCAAATCCACCACTGGTTGCAATCCCAACAACCCACAACACAATTTGCAAGAAAAGACCTAGAATCCTATTAGGTCTCCTAACTCTGATTTTTGCCAATAACTTCAAAACTTTCCAAAAGACTTGAGGAACAAATTACAGTTTCAAGCACCCTTTTCCAAGTTCTCTCAAACCCCAGAGTTGCAGAGACTGACTCCCCTCCAGCATATCATAACTCAGACTAAGTCCACAGGCCTAATTAGCTAGGTTAGGCTTGGGTTTCAAAGCAAGTGGTTAAGAATGGGTGCATAGAACCAAAACTCCACTTCCAGGGTGTTCTACTGACTCAAACAAGGGCACTTTGTTTTATCATCAAGTCCTCAAAACCTCTCCATCTCCATAACTCATTCGATTTCTTCAAAACTAGGTCAAATACATGGTAATATTTGACCTAGGGCTTGCTCCCAAAATTCACAGCCTTCAACTCCTATTCCAAAACTGCAAAAATCTTGTAGCATACATCCCTAGCTTGCATCATACGAGTGGAGAAGTAATTCCACCGGTGGATCAGCAAGTTAGGGCCATTTAAGTGCCCAAACCCTGAAATTGAGGGTTTCACAAACCAGCAAGTTAATAAATTCAATTACTTTTGAAAAGGAAAAGATGGAAACTTCTAACCAATGCCAAAGACCTTCAGACAATTAACTTCAACTTTTAGATCACAACCACCATCCTCCAACCCTTATTCTTCCGTACTGTACTTGCAAAATAACAGCAAATTGCACTGAAACAGCAGTATTTTATTGATTTGAAAGCAAGATTAACATTGGATCTTCTTCTCTGATCCATTTTCGAATGCCTCAAGCCTATATAGGCTGTTTCCAACCACTTTACCCAACCACCAAATGGTTTGGACTGTTGGGTTTCTTAAACAAAAAGTTGCTTAGCAAAATTACAAAAGTTGCTGACAACTTTTAAGCAATTTTTGCGCTATAGCAAGAAATGTTGCAATTGGACTTTATTGACACTTAGGAACCATATTAGGTTTCCAAACCCTAAAGACACACCCTAAAAGACATAAAATGATTAAAATATCACCCATTAGGACCAAATGATGCCCAAGGTTTATAATCACACCAAGGGGTCTGTGTCCTTACAAAATGGATGGGTCATAGGGAGATCATTAGATCCATCCCTAGACCTTATTACAAACATATAGATGAATGAAAGTTAGGTGCTCTGCACCATTTTTTGTGTTTTTTTGATGATGCATATGAAAAAGGAGACACTAATATGGGATTCTGAATATAAACAATACTCCCAACACAGGAATTATTCTGAAGTTTTTATTTAATATCATCAATGGCTGCAATGATATAAATTATTGCAAGAAATGAACCTGTCCAATATATAGTTCGTGGAACGGTTGCAGAAGGCTTCACGTTGCACACTCCCCTTACACTAGCAGACCCAATTTTGCAATGCCTGATATAGGCTGCGCATCAAATTCAGCTTGGGCGGTGATTTGAAGAATGTAGCCCAATTAGTAGTCACATCCACAGGTTCAGAGGCCAAACAGGGTGCAATCAGTAACACCCCGATAGGGTAATTCAACCCCCACACTATCACAGGAGCCAGCACCCAGTTCGCAAAACAAGTGGCATTAGGAAGCTACAAGAAATCACACCCTGTTAATGTTTGGTAGCTTCAGTTGAATAAACCTTGAGACAATACTATTGTAGATATACATACATACATATATATTTATGTATATGAGATAAATTTATATATCTTAGTATTATTATGTGAGACAAATTAATATAATAATAATTTATGGAAATTATACATACATACATACATATACATATACATATACATATACATACATACAAACACACACAAAAAAAAAACTATAACTTATTATTATATTTAACGAATAGACATGTCCCTATGTCTCTTCTTCGATTATTCTCAATATATAAATATAAGGGGTTGCTGCCTTTGGAAAACACATACCAATATCAGGCAATGCCATTACATCTGCAGCGATCCATGAAAACTAACATGGTATCAGAGCACAAGCACATGCACTATCAATGATAAGGGAAAAGAATAGGTCCAATCACCATTAAAGTGGATTGGCGACATCAATTGGAGAGGAGATAGGCAGAAATCAAAGGTTAGAAAAAACATAATAATAACCAGCCTCCAAGGCTCATAGAAGGCAGTGAATCATACCATTGATGCACGCAAAAGCACTGACATAAGGGATCGGAAAACACATAGAAACCAAAAATTTCAAAAGAAAAGAGCATCACGCACACATAGTTAAAGGCACACTGTAGAGACAGTTAGAATGTAACCCTCCGCCCACAAATAAGATAGCAGGAACAGTCGATGGGTCTAGTCAACATAAAAGTATATCGGTCCACCAGTTCGAAAAATCACAAAGCATGATTATCCACACTACACAAGAAAGTGTTATCATCATATGAGTTGTAGTGCAAATCATCATTGGAGTCCAAAGAGCAGCCAAATGTCACCGTCGTCAAGAGTGATCACCGATATTTGATAGAGGAGCCTATGCTAACAGACATTAAGGACAAGAAGGGTCCTCCACACATTATAACAGACAAACAAGATTGTGGAACCAAGGTGAGGAATCGACAGACTCATATAAAGGAAGAGAGCATCATGGAAAGAGAAAGGAAGTGGGTTGATAGTCAAGGGAAGCCCCACATCATCAAACAATAGGTGGGTGTAATACCACATGTCACACAACTTAAGAGTGACAAAACAAGGATAAGAAGGTGCGATTAATAATCTAAGTAGGAGGAGTATGTTTGTTTTGAACAATGGGAATTCCAATCAACATCTTGCGCACACCAGGGAAGGCACTTTGACAAAAGGACAAGTGTCAGTTCGATTGGCAAAAGCAATATTAATCCAATCCAACATTCCAGATAAGTCAAGTGAAAATGTATGATAGTCCAAGGAAATTCAAAAGGGTGGACCCACCAATCACAAACAAGAGGAGTAAAACTACATAAAATGCCAACAAAGCCAAAGTACCATGGCACTCACGAATAGGACATTGACCAACCCATGCAGACCAAGTAATTCCCAAGAAAACCAACTGAGTGAAGAAAGTACAGACTAGCAATGAAAGAAGAAATATAATAATAAAAGGACAAAGGACATATTAATAAGGGAATATTACATTAAGTTATATCTCGTACTCTCTCCAACATTCATGCATAGGGGATCAAAAGTCAAAAGCAAGTTGGAGGCAAGTATTTATCTATTCCATTATGACTATGCATTTAAGTCAGTATTGATTGAGAAATGGTTAGGGGTATATTTGATATTAAAATAAGGAATAATATGCTGAAATATAGACAAAAGTATATATATAGAAGATGGAATATATGCATATATGTTAAAAGTATATATTTAAATTAGATATTTATCTATATCATATTAGTATAATCTTATATTATTTTGGAGAATTGTTTATTATCCTTGAGTATTATATTAGTCTCTCTTATTTCAATACGTACTATAAGAGCTATTTGCCTTGACCTTTTCCTCCGACTATGTTCTTGCAAGAAAAGGGAGATTGAAATCAGATTCGAGGGGAGTCCACCACTTCTTCAAAGGCAACTTTGGACGAGGAGCTCAGAAAATTGATATTAAGAGGTGTGTAATTGCATGATTTTTTGTGGGCCTGCCCCAATGTACTCGTGAGGAAGTAATGACTTCCAAATGATTATCACTTATACTGGTAAAAGTTATTGGAAGATGACGATCTTTCAATAACTTAATCTTCTATTATGATAGACATCTTCTGATGTCTGAAACAGATCATGATAGATGATAACTTGCATGGTGGATTAAGTTCCTTAAATAAATCATGGCCACCTATTGTGATAGACATCTTATGATGGCTGAAATAGATCATAATAGATCATAACTTGCATGGTGGATTAAGTTCTTTAAATAGACCATGGCCCTCTATTGCGATAGGCATCTTATGATGGCTGAAACAAATCATGATAGATTATATCTTGCATGGTGGATTAAGTTCCTTAAACAGACCATGGATGTTCATATGGTAAGCATTATTGAGAATGCGTGTGCACATATCTTATGAACATTTTGAGTACTTGGTGAATGTTATGCAAATTGATGTTCACGAGGCCATTGCTCAGAGTACTTGGTGAATATCATGTGACTTGATGTTTAGAGGCCATTACTCATAGTACTTGGTGAATATCTTGCAACTTGACATTGAAGAGGCCATTACTCAAAAAGTACTTAGTGAATGCCATGTGTCTTGACATTCAACAGGCCATTACTCATAATAGCATGAGATGATATATACATGGTGGATATCTTCTAATCAAATATATACTTAAAACTTGTCAGTCCTAATTTTACATTGAGGTAATATTATATCTTGTGTTTATCCTCCCTAGCTAAGAGGGAGTGTCAATGTTTGGTAGCTTCAGCCGAATAAACCTTAAGACAACACTATATATATATATATATATATATATATATATGCGAGATATAATATATATATGAGATATAAACTTATATATATCTAAGTATTATTCTGTCAGAGAAATTAATATAATAATAATTCATGAAAATTATACATATATATATACACACACACAAAACTATAATTAAAACTTACTATTATATTTAATAAATAGACATGTCCCATGAAGGGAAATGTCTCTTCTTAGATTATTCTCAATATATACATATAAGGGGTTGCTGCCTTTGGAAAACACATAACATAATTAGGCAATGCCATTACATTTGCAGCGATCCATGAAAACTAACACACCCCAATGCAGATGACAAGACATTAGTTAGCCAAATTCTCCCACATTGACCTAGCACCAACTCCACGCCTAGCTTCCAACAAACCCTCTGATGTAATTGCCCAAGAGTGCAATTCTTAGGCGAACGAGAAACAAATATGCAATGATAATTTCAATCGATAATGCTCACCTTTGGTAGGAATTCTAAATGCCTTGATGATAATGACAAACAGTGAAGAAAAGAGCTACCCAATTTGTAGATTAAAACTGCAATTAAGACTCCACACGAACAATGTCTCCCAACAATAGTAGATACACAAGGAAGACTCAATGATTTAGAGCTGAACAATACTCAGAATTTAATCCATAATACCTCAGCTATGGATTAATTGCACAACTCAGAATCAAATCCTTATACCTCGGCAAGGTTATATTACTTTTAACTATGATGATATTATAATCTTATATTCATCTATTAATAATTAATTTTTGTTATGTTTAATTTCTTTTCTTCTTTTTATTATTATTTATTATTAGATTCTACCCTAGGAGAGGGGACATTACAAACGCCATCTTGCACATTTCCCAATGTACAAAAAAAAGAAAAACCAAAGAAGAGGCGACAACACAAATCTAAGATACAAATCCCAATGCACACAACAAAGGCAACTCTAGGTACAGACTTCAAAAAAATGGTGAGGTACGGATGGCACGAATTTTGAGAAAAGTTCCTAGCTGATCCAAGAAATAGGACAAAGACCCAGAAGGAATCTGAAATCATAATAAATTTTAGCAGCGCAAAGTTTGAGGCACGAAAAATGAAGTACCTAGAAAAATCAGACGACCCAATAGAGATCTTGAAAAAACCACCAAAAATCTACAGAGTTTTTTCAAACCGGCACAACAAAAGAGAGTTTCAAATGAAACCCTAACTGACTAAAAAAACTAAAAACAATTGCAGAGTTCAAAGTAGAAAAGTGGTGGAAAAGATCTGGCTGCAAATCAAAGAAAGAGGATTGTTTTCAAAACCCTAGATGGTGTGGAAAAATGAGTTGGGACGCCAAAATAAACGAACCACAATGGTTGTATGAAAACCCTGCAAAAAGACATCACGTGATTCCTGCGAACAAATTTTTGAACACGCCCAGGCTAAAGAACTTTTTGAAAATTACAAGTCTAAAAATTTCACGAAGAAATTAGTGATTTTAAAAACCTATTTCGAAAACTAACTCACGAAATTTCAGTAATGAAATTATTATTTTTCAAAAAAAATAGCTCGAATACCATATTATGGTAAAGTAATGAATGTGTTATTAAACAGAGATCATAAATGATCTATATATACAAGTATACACAAAAATGATCTATAACGAACAAAAAGAGAAATAGAAACATTTTGAAGAGACAAAAAGTTCCCATATTTGAATAGAGAGAATATAGAAACATAGAAGAAAGTGTGAAAGAGAAAGTTTCCATATTTGAACAAATGGAAAATATGAAAACATAGAACAAGAGTGACCATTAGAAATGGAAATAAATCTACAGAAGAGAGAGACAAATATAGAGAGATTTAAATCTAATAAATTTTTTGTTGCAAAGAGGAATCGCCCACATACTACACCATCCACTCTAACAAGAGGGACAACCTTAACTCTCAAAGGGCAAGCAAGTTAGCGTACATTCATACTACTTTGCAACTTCAAAAGACAACAAAGTATCAACAAACTCCAACTATATGGTGAGATGTTGACCATGAAGATGCCACACAAATTGAAGAGGTACAAGAGGGATTAGAGGTGGTTCCGTTAAATGATATAATCCCTCATATTGGAAGTTACTCAGATTCAGAGTTTGGTTTTCATCTAGGAGGAATTTGAGGGAGAGGTATAGCAAGTAATCTAGTTGTCTAAACTTTGTCATTTTGAAGTTCTAGTCATTCAACCTTCATATTTTGTTGGGTATGCACTTTGGTAATGAAACTTAAAAATGATTATACATTGAAATTTTGTTTATCTCTACGTTGACTCATAAATTCTCAATCCAGATCTAATGTTTCATAATAAGCTTATATAATATATGGTATGCCTTCATATGAATATTTGAATTTTTATACATTTCTTAATTTATCCTATTTTGCAATTGTCGTCTTTTATCATCCCTTGAAAAAAGGTCTGGTTGTCCAGTCTCTCATCACTTAAAACTACTCTTAAAAAGGCACAGCCTACCATCCCAGATATACATCTCTCTATTTTTTGTCATATCCGCCTTGCAAAAACTTGGTGTGACATAGATACAATATGTAGTTCACCCATCGAAGCCATGAATGGTGAGGGGATTAATTCTGAATTGTATAACCATTTTATTTTATTCTTTCAACATGTTTGAAGTCTTTGAAAAGGACTAAGTTTTTGGATTAACACAAACAGAAACAATTTTACTTTAATTGACTATGTAGTTGTTTGAGACAAGAGGCAGCTTGCCTAGGCTACATAAGACAACTAAAAGCATTATTTCATGAAGTAAGAAAGCTTATAGGAAAAATAAAAACTTAAATGGTTATTAAAAAAATTCTGAGTATTAAAATCATTTACTTTTAAATGATTTATCATGTTACATAGAGAGGCAGCTGTGCAAACAAATAACAACTATTTAATAAATATTAAACTTCCATTACAGATAACACTAAGTGCTCCAGCTAAAGGTGAATAGAAATACCTGGGCTTGTATTATCAGGCTCGCCAATATCAATTCGCTCAATAGCAACCTGTTAAGAAAACAATAATTTAAAATCATAACAATATAGATCCACATCACAGTGCAGACATTGGAAACAAAAATCCAACTACAAAAGCGTGAACATTAAATTCCTAAAATAATTTGAGTTTGACTATCGTGCCCTTCATGGACTAGAATGACTAATGTTAACTGAAGAATACAAAGAAAATAAGTTAATCTAAACACGTGGCTGATGCAATTGCAAACTATTTCAATTGCATCACGTTATTGTCTATGTAAACCTATGTCTGTTCCAGTGCCACTAAATTTGCTCATGACTATAATCAATATTCTAAAACAGGTATATTATTACGGCCAGAACACGCTACATCTGTTCCAGTACCACTAATTTGCTCATGACAAAATTAATCCTCTAAAGATTTGCCTGCAGAGTGCAATCTCTAAAGGGTGTTATAGTCTGAATTTTTTCACTATTCTTGAGATGAAAATTACAATTTTGGCATTCTTTTGCTAGCAACTTTTATTTTTCTGTCAAATACTTTGAACAAGTGTCACTTCTACCACTTTTGAGGTATCAAAATTCCATGAAATCAGGACAATTATAAGGATTTATTTAGTACAATTAATCAAATGCTCCAGAGAGAATCATGCTATCATCATCCCCATTTCAGTCTTTAATGACTTTTTAAGAGCACGGTAAAATATGGAAGTCAAAAAAAAAACATTGATGAGTGAACTGGATTACATCTAGATAATGCTATCTCTGCACTTAAGCAGAATATAACATGTTGAAGAAGTACACATCTATTCCTAAAACCTCTTCAGCTATAGGCTGCCATGAGCAGAGGGAACCAATCCATCAAAGTCAACCAAGGGTCAACCCTGATTCTAGAGGTTTGAACCCTAGCAGATTGTGTAACAGGAACCTACCATCATCCTCACCAATTAGGGCCGATTTGGCTGCAAGAATTACCAAATGCGGCATTCATCTATGCTAGAATAAGCTCTCTTCTGGTATTCGTGCATTCTTAAAATAAGTTCTGGAATATCATTTGGACCTGCTTGGTTGACCTGGAAGAGGAGTCGATATATGCATATTCTATGTTTGGTTGCAACAATTGAAATAGGAATTGGAAAAAGTTTTGTTTTAAAATTTTAATAATTAAATTATTATTTTAGTTTGGTCATATTTTAGATAAATGAGATTTTATATTTATAAAAACTGATTTTTTATTAATTTTTTATAAAGCCAAATTATTTTTAATTAGACTTTATTTTATTTTTTAAATTGACTTTATAAGTGAAAGATATACCACAACCTTTGAAATTCATTGAAATTCAAAGGACATTAAATTGTATATTATAAATTTAATTCTAAATTAAATCAAATTATTTTAATGAGTATAAGATCAAAACAAAAATCATTTTATTTTTAAATATATTAAAGAAGAAAAAGAATACAAATAAGTCAAGATCATTAATATGATACTTAAATGATCTTTCATCATAGTTTTAATTATAAGACCAAACACAAGATTTATTTGTGAAGATAATTTTATGAAAGTTTAGAAAAGATATCAAATATGATACTAGTCTTTTTTGTCATTTTAAAAATAAACACATATTAAACGTTAAATAATGTTGACCTAGTTTATTTCTTGTGATGAATGGAGAAAATAGTCCAAAAATGCATAAGTGGCAAAATACAATCAAATGGCAAAGTCACGGACCCGACAACCCATCAAATTGAGCTTATTAAAAACTGGAATAAGAATAAACTATTCTTATGCCATCTTTTTCTAGGAATTCCGCTATGCTCATTTTGGGGTCAAATTAGAATAGGTGATTTCTAATTCCAATTTTGTATTTTGCAAACAAACGTCAAATTGGCAAATGCGGGTATTTAGATTTTCCTATTCCCCCCCCAATTCCTGCAACCAAACAGGGCCTTAGAGCCAAAATATTTTGGGAATAGTGCCAATTTTGTTTTTCTAATATCCTAAATATTCAAAAAAGTTTTTCAATTTTCTTTTAGATTCCAACATTTCAAACTTTTGCTTGCTGAAGGCCGCTCAGCAATTCAATAGTTCATATGAAAACACTTTAGACTTAATTGGTTGGCATAAATTATTAAATACCTGAAAATAGATGCAATCTACCACTATATATACCCATGTAGTAGATTGCTTCTCTATCACCCTTTAAACTTAAATTACACTTAACAGTCACACTGCACATATGAAACTTAAATCTTCACACTATCACAGATTTTGATTATTGATCACACACTAAATACGCTAAATCTGTTAGAGACAGCAATATAAATCGTTGACAAATACTACCCATATAGCATCTATATTTTAGAATAGCATCTACACCCAATTGCAGAAATCCAGTTCCCTATCACACTTTGAGTTTGATTTGCCTTGGTATTCAACTTAAATCATTTATATTGCATGGTTGAATTTTTAGAATAATGCGAGAATTCAGCCTACTAAAAAAACATTCTATATACTCTAACAGCATCCAAACCCTTCATAGAACCTGTTTGCTTATAATACTTTGAACTGTCTCAAAAAAATTAAACAATTTTAAAATGGCAATTCATAATTAACAAGAAAATTAAATCCTAACTAGTAGCGATAACTCAAATCTGGCACAACATAATATTCTATTTGCGTATCTATCCCCTAGTTCCCCTAGTCTTAGTGATATTATTTAAGTAGTATTTTGAATAAGTAAGATTAATGAAGACTTAAGTCGTGCATTAAAAGTAAGTGAGAAGTTACTATGGTTCCTTTCACATTGAGAACACAATAAGGAAAAGCCCAAAACAAAGTCACTGTTGTATAAGTACTCCTGTTACAGTCAGAATTACAAGGGTATTCCATCACTGGCAAGCAAGTAGTCCCATTCGTTCATGTTTGCATTTTTGTTATTTAATACAATTTTACACTCTTTGTCCTGCAATTTACTTGGGAATACAAGTCAAATCAAAGCTTCAATCAATTATCATGCCACAAGAAATTTATCTAAGATGAGCTTAACTAGCACTTGCACCCAAAGGAGGTACAATGGTTACGTCGTTGCTAAGTTGTATAGAAGACTTAGATTTTGACAGTCCATAGCAATTAGAGAGTATGTTTTTTAATTCAACTATGTCAAATTTTTTTCATCAATGTTTCAGATCATAGTCAATGATCCATCATCAGGATGAAAGAGAGCTGCATGAAGATAATGGAGAGAGTTGAATCCAGAAATGTACACTCTAAGTAAGGTATATGTTAAATAATATATTGGAGGTTGCAAATTGAAAGAATAGTGATAAGAATTTGTAATATTCCATGATAAACAAAAATCAACAGTTGACATCCTCCCCATGAGTACCCCAAGATCCTTCATTATAAACTGTAGCTTTTTACACCATAAGTAGACAACAAACTTATGACATAGCTTACAATGAATAAATATGATCTGTATTATTGATATGTCTTGTGTTAGGGTTAGGCTTGAAATGGTAATTCATTGCTCATAAACAAATAATACAAATGAGACTAGTCTCCTTATATAGATTTACAAAGATGAAGTTTGTAAATGAAACAATTGGTAACTAAAATGAAAAATAGAAATCAATGAGTAAACTAAAGGCTAACAAAGATGAACATTAAGAAACATTACAATAATCTACTACTCTCCCTTAATGATCGTCATCTAACTACCTTACAAAAAAACTCTACATGCCTTGTGGGCATACATTCTTCAAAACATTTTGCTACTGTTGAGACCCTCCCTAGATCTACAGAATATTAATGAGCAAGAGTAACCGAAATTCGTCCAAAAAAACAAATAAGGCTTTCCCCTACTTTAAAATGATCTACAACAAGAGACAAGAGTCTGTCATTGACTCTGCCTCGAAGATGAGTCTATCACTAACCCTCCCTGAATCTGCAAAACTTCTGACCAGAAATCATCACAAAATGTCCAACCTGATGTTGGATAGCAGAGTATGACAAACCACAATTTTGAGAAGAATTTGACAAACCATTCAAACTTTTGTAAATGAGCATGCTGCCCCAAAACAAACTACAAAAAATTCCCAATTTTGAGGAAACAATCACCAGATTTGAGATTACAAATCATCAATTTTTCAGAAAAATGGTAAAATCACACAAAGGAATCACCACACAACTTTGCAAATTACAAAACACAAACAGTTTTTGAGGAAAAATATCGTAAACCCTCTTGAGATTTGAAAGGAAAGAAGTCATGAAAACCCTTGATTTTTTTTTAAGAATTAAAAATTATAAAGATCATGAGTAAGGTTATGACGAAGTGCAAGGCACAAAGAATCCCAAAAGCAGATGCCCAAGCCCCCAGCATGAATCACACAGCAGAATCAATATAGTATAACAGAAGTAGAATCCAAATAATAACTCTTCCATTTACAAAATCATTAGATTTTCATACAATATGTCGGGATGTCAAGGCTTCCTGTATACGATCACAAACAAAGATTCAAACTCAAATTGAGTGCGATCCTTCCACCACAAGCTATCAACCTTCAAGTTGCCCCTAACTTGATTCTCACCATCTATGTTGATGAATATAACAACTACCCTAAACTTGTACCTAGTGCCTCTTAACTCGACATTCAAACATTACAAATCCCGCACCAAATGTATTAAGCCTGTTAGCTGACAATTACAAATAAAATCACTAAATCTAAAAGCTCTTGAAATCCATTGATCCATCTTGTCAACCACACAAAGATCTACCTCAAGAATCCAACCTAAACACCCAAACAATCAATATCCACAACCACAACCACCAACAAGCTAATTGGTAAGAGCACCACTAATAAGAAACATTGTCCACGAATAAGAACTCCACGCCATCAATAAGGACTCCAATTATCGGTAAAAGCAACAAACTAGTACACAAAAACCAACTACAACAAACTAGTGAGATAACAACCAATCAAACCAATTACCCAAATCAACTTAGAAAGAAGTGTGATCAAAGACACAACTCTAGGAATCTCTCAACTAGATCCCATGACAGCAGCTCACAACTCTATAGCAAGCTCTAGCCACAACCAAACCTCCAAAGATCTATACCAAGAACCAAACAAGTGCACAAACTAGCAAAATGATGGAAGATCTCAAACTACCCAAGGATGACCCTGCATCAAACACCCAAGGTGACAAGAAGATGTTCTCATGAACAAGAACATCTCGAGGAATTCACCACATGAATCCCATACTTATTCTTGACCCAAACATCCTCAGCAACACCATTCAACCTTTGTTTACCTCTGCCCTTCTCCAAATCCTTTTCCCTCCCAGTTTCTCTATCTACAATGAGCACATGAGCCCAAATGCCATGCCCTCTCTAACACTTCAGGTTCTCTATAACTACACGAAGATTGCTCCTTCCAATCTTCAACCATCTGATCAGCCATCATCTCATCCTTCTTACCGATACTCAAACTCCTCATACTTGTCTCGACTTCCTACAAAGGAATCATGGAAAACTTCCTTCTACCTTTCTCAATCAAGAACACATTCTTGACACAATTGTGCCATCTCTACAACAATACTGCCAAGGTCTTCCAAGCAACACATGACAAGTACTCGTGTTCACCACATCACATAGCACTTGATCCACATAAGGCCCAATGTTGAAATTCACTAGGCACCACTCTCTAACTTCTAAAGCATGTTCATCCTGTAACCAGCTTATCCAGTAAGGACAAAGATATCTTAATCTTTTCAAACCAAGCTTATGCACCATCTCCTCAGAAACAAGGTTGTTGCTAATACCGCCATCCACAATTACCTTGCAAAATTTCTTCCAGACTTGCAAACAATTCACAACAAACTTCTCCTTTGTCTAGAATCCACTTTACACTAATTCACCAATGCCCTACAAATCGTCAAGTTCTCACTAGCCTCAGGTGTAGCAGCATATGCAACAAGTTCCTCCTACAAGATAAGAAGTTTCTTGCACTCAAAAGCCCTATGCCAAATCAGCCCACACTTAAAACAAGTACCTCTAAATTCACCACCACCTATCCTCTTTCTAGCTGTTTCTGTCATATATCCTTATTCAGCTACCTACTTATCCTTCACATTAACTTCCTACTTATCCCTACCTCTATGGTTACACTAATGTTTCCTCTTCAATTTATATTTTTCCTTCAAGGCATACTGATAAGCATCCTTGACCAAATCTATTCTCAACAAGCTTAACTTGTCTTAAATAGCAAACTTCAAACCATTAACATACCTAGCCACCTTCTCCTTGCAAAGTTCCTTATGACCAAATCCAATAGTATGCTTGTAAAGATCCTTGGCGTAATCCTACACAATCATGTCCTTATGCCTTAGGTTCCACAGTTTCTTAAAAAACTCGAGCTCATAGTTAGCCAATGTCAACTTAGCCCTTAGTTTAGTAACCATCAGCTTCCATCTAGTGATTCTCATTTCAACTTATTCTTCCCTTTCTTTTTGCAATTCTTTCCACCAAAGTGCAGCATGTCCTTTCAACTTAGTCTAGGCCAATTTGACCCTAAGAGGATCTTTAATATCCTCAAGTTCACCTATCCAGCCAATTAGGTCTTCTAAATTCAATGTACCTGAGTAATTTGATACTTGCATCCTACGACTAGTACTCAATCTAACCATAGATCTCTCTAATTTGTGAGACCTATCATGTATATCAGATCTTTCAACCTCAGCTCCAAAAGTAACTTCCTCATAACCATCACCGTATCCAAGTTTTCTCTACAAACAGGCAATGGCACACATGATCTCATTCCTCATGCCAGTCATCTCAGATCTAAGCTCTTCTAAAAGATCTGTCTTGATTTGCTCCATCATCTTAGGGTTTACTCTTTTAGGAGGCATCTTCCAAGACTCAAGCACAACCGCCTCAAGTTCAGTGGTTTGTCCACCAAAGGAAGCAAATCCCCAGGCTCTAAACCCTCTACAACAGGTCCAATTCAATCTCCCTTGTGCACACCTCTCACTTGTTGCAAGGCAAATATGAAATCTGCCACAAGTTCACAAGTACTAAAACACGGATTTGTAGCCACAGGAATCCACTCGACATTCTAATGCCATCTTAGACAGTGTAAGGCACAAAGAATCCCCAAAGGAGATGTCCAAGCCCCAGCGAGAATCACACAGTGGAATCAACACAATATAACAAAAGAAGAATCCAAGTAACAACACTTCCATTCACGAAATCATCAGATTCTCATACAATATGTCGAGTTGTCAAGCCTTCTCGATTATGGCCACATAAAAGACTCACACTCAAATCAAGTGTAATGCTTCCACCACAAGCTATTAACTTTCAGGTTGCCCTTAGCCTGATTCTCATCATCTATGCTGATGAATCCGACAACTACCCTAAACTAGTACCCAATGCCTCTTAACTTGGCATTCAAATACTACATATCCCAAGACAGACATATCAAGCCCATTGGTGACAATTGCAAATAAAATCCCTAAATCTAGAAGCTTCTTGAAATCCATCAATCCATCCTGTTGACCATGAGAAGATCCACCTCGAGAATCCAACCAAAAATGCAAACGATCAAAATCCACGATCGCAACCACCAATAAGATAATTGACAAAAGCGCCCCCAATAAGAACGTCAAGGCACTAGTAAAAAATGTCAACTACAGATAAGAACTCCAAGCCACCAATAAGGACTCGAGCTATTGACGATGGCAACGAACCAGTACACAGAAACCAATTGCAACAAACCAATGAGACAATAACCAATCAACCAGTCACCCAAATCAACTCAAAAGCGCGATCAAAGACACAAGAACTCTAGGGATCTCTCAACCAGATCCCAAGATACCAATTCATAATCCAATCTCAACCTCCAGCCACAGCCAAAACTACAAAAAACTATCATCAAGAACCAAAGAGATGTACAAACCAGCAAAACGATGCAAGATCTCAAACTATCCAAGGATGCTCTTGCATCAGGTTAGGTTAGGTTCAAGTCTTATATTAGGTTTGAGGGATGGAAATGGGATTAGGATTAAGGTTACAACCAAGATTATGATTAAAGAATTACAAAATGAACCATAACTTTAATTACATCCTAACCCTAAACTAACCTTAACCCTAATAATTGTCTCTAACCCTAACACTATCTCTAACCCTCATATAAAGCTTAGGAACACCGACTCCTATTCTTATAAAACTCCAAAGCTAATACTAACCCTAATCTAATTGTATCTGCCTTATCTTGGAATGGTCATCCAGTACTTGACGTGAAACACTAACCCTTACTTAAATTCCAATGCTAACTCTAACCCTAATTGGTGCCTAATACTAAATTTTGTCAATAAAATAGCAAGACCATTTAATTATTTTTAAAGTTGAATAATAAATAATTGTATTTAAAAATAGGAATCACTACATATCTTTAAATTCTAAAATAGTAGGCCTATCAATCAGCCTAAATGGGTTAGTCCATTTGTGTCAAAAGTTATCCCCTTTTTGGCTAGCTCAGAAATGTGGGGAAATTACCCAACTTCTCACACTCTATCATATACTTGCATTGAGTAATGGAGGTTTATGAAAGATCAACTACTATGTCTAAAGTAATCAATATAAATTTATGCAAACTGATATCAATGTGTGTGTGTGTGTGTGTGTGTGTATTTATATATTATGTTTGATATGTTCTTATGAGATATACAATGTAAACTTATACTAAATCTGATATACAATAAGAATAAGCAATTGATATTTACTATTGTACTGTCTTCAAATGTTAGCAACCATTTAATTGGAGGCTATAGGACCTATTAGACCTCATTTTATTGACTTCAAGATCCAAGTGTATTTACGTGTGATTTGCAACACCTTTTATTCTCTCCTTGAGGCTTTTCACACTTCCAAAGCCCTATATTTGTTTGAAATTAACCCTATCAAGACTAGGTCAACCTAAATCGGCCTTGTCCTTGAGCATTGATTTTAGGCAAGCTTTAGGCCCAACATGGGGGGTTTTCTTCTAGATCTTTACTTGTGGTCATCTCGACAATACTGAATCCTGAAATGAGAATAAAAGGACATCAAAGCTTCTCATTTTTTCATCCACCATTATACCACAATCATATGCAATTGAACTTATGCAAACAATTATTGGTGATTTCAAGCGCAAGTATAATCAAGCTAATTGAGAATTGGGATTTAATATTTCAAGGCAAGCATCCAATTCGAGATCTCAAAATCTCCAAAGGAAATCTTCTCTCAAAAGTGCAAGTTTAATCTCCTATTGTGGCCGAGTAGAAGAGTTCACAAGCAAGCAAGAAGATCTCTCTCTCTCTTTCTCTCTCCATTGAAGTGATAAGCATACATTCACTAAAGATCTTGGATTTGGCATGTGTAGATCCATATTTTTATGAAGACATCCTTGATTATCCAACATAGAAAGCATCTTCATGATGCTATCAGATCCTAACATCCATCCATGAGGATTTCTCGAGAAAGGTGAGTACTCACATTTATCTTTTTTACATGCAATCATTATTTCACTTCAAGGTTAATTCCTAGACGGGGCTTGACCAAGGCAAGCCCCTTCTCACAACCACCCTGTTGCATTTAAGAGCCACAAACTCGTGGAAGCAAAAAATAATTCTTAATTTATTAAAAGGAGATGCTAGCCATTATGCATGCCTTGACTAAGTTCCAATGCTACTTGGTTTGCAAAAAATTCATGGTAAGAAAAATCATAATAGCCTAAAGAACTACTTGAAATAAAAGGATTCAAACGAATGGCAACAAAAATAGTCAATAAATACAAGCTTTTGACACTGAATTCGCTAAAGGAAAGAAAGAAGTAGTTGTGGTGCCTTACCCAAAAAGGCTAATTTCTGCTCAATGTCACACATCACAATTAATAAGAAAGTCGACATTATAGTAGATAACTAAGGATATATTGACGTCTTGGGAAGGAAGTTATTGAATGAGAGATACACAGTATCCAAGGAACTCATTCTCTAAAGAAAAGATTTTATGTAGTATCCAAATTTTAAAAATGAAGGAAAGAACTTTTAGGGCAATTCATGACAATTCCTTTGGCAACAATTTACAATATTTTGCAATGTCCCCATTTGAAAAGATTTGAATAATTGATAAATTTTATAAGTTTAAAAACACTATATTTAATTATTTGTTATTTATATCAAATAAATGATAAATATTATTAAAAAAATTAAACTTTACAAATTTAATTAATTAAATATTAATTGAATGGGAATGTAACTGAAAGCATTTTTATATAAGACTTCCAAAAAGAGTGCAGGATATGATTTGGGAATTAATATTATTTTAATTGATTTCAGATTTCTTCTCCAATTCTTATTTGGATGTGCCTACAAAGCCATTTTCATTAGTGGAAGATCTGACCTAGATGTAGCTTGGAAGAATCAAACAAGTTCAACAAATGGACTTTTAATGAAGATTATAGAACTAGACTCTATAAAAGACAACATCTAGTGCAAAAACACTCACAGATGTATTTTATCATTTTTTGTGAAAGATTTATTTCAAAATAACTATAGATTGATAACAAAATATTATTGAGTGCCAATAAAATATTAATTTATTGTGTGAGAACATTAAATGTTAGCATGAATGCTGATGATACTACTTTGGGGGAGTATACTAAGCATTGGAGAGTGGTGACATGTTGCATTCATGATTGTGTTTGTCATTGATGTCATCATAGCATGGTTTCTGTAAGGACTGGTTGAGTAACAAATAGAGATCTTAATGGTACGGACAATGGTTTGATTGTCTGGTGATGTGCAGTTATGGACATCTTAGGCACAGTGTCCTAATGACGTGGTCAAGTGTGCAAAGTCTAAGTCGAAGATGTATGAAAGTTGTGCCTAATTTACAGAGAGCAGTTCAAAGACAAAGTATTGGGAAAGTAGTTCCTAATATTTGTTCACTGTCTTACATCTGAGATGCAGTAAGAAGATGCACAATCAAGCAATGATAGAAGACAATCTATTCATGACGTCAATGAGTGCGCAAGCCCTAGTATCGCACGTGTGAAGTTTTGTATAGACTGTCAGCGGACAATGTTAGTGTAATTGTAATTTATTAATTATCTTATTATAATTAAATGAGAAAACCTCAAGGCCGACTCGAGGAATTATCATGAAGATATGGTATAAAAGAAAGATGTTTTCCTTGTTTGTAACAAGAAAGTATGAGTATTGTGTTCGTTGTATGAAGTGCGAAGTACGAAAAGGAGCAGAGTGCTTACTGAATGCGAGTAAGCGATCCAAGGAATTATTGCATGCGAGATCTGTGATCTAGTTACAAGATTAGAAGGAGCATAGGTCCGGTTGACAAGACAAAAGAAGAGGAAGTACATTTCATTTCTAATATTCTGCAAGGAATAATGCAAAGATCATTTGGACAGTGGGTTCATTGGTCTTGCCCTTGAAGCTGTTTGGGCAGTGGGTCCAGCTGTCTTCCACAACTCCTAACAGGGTTGGCAAAACTCCTAATAGGGTTGGAATCTCCTAATACGGATTCAAAGTCTCCTAGCAGGGACTCATATGTACTGAACGTATTCATAGACTCCTAACAAAGTCCATCCTCTAACAAGGAAGATTTATATTAGTACATCATCTTGTGGGAACTATCCCCACCGGGGTTTTCCCTCCGATCAAGGGTTTCCCTAGTTAACATATCTGATGTTATTGTGTATGAGTATCTTGTTGTAGTTTCAGTTTATATTGCTCATATGGTTAAGTTTGTTTAAGGTTGATAATTGTGATAATAGTTGAATAACTGATTCACCCCCCCCCCCCCCCCCTTTCAATTATATCAGTGAACTATATATTCTAACATTATATTAGTTGGAACATTATGTAAGAAAAATGATTTATGGAAATAAGGATTGCTGAGGAAATAAGGGGTATAAGGTGAGGCTCATGTTTACAGTGATTTATATAACCTATCAATATATTTGATGCTTGCTCGAACATGTCTATATTAAAATGGTTGATCTCATATTATTGAAGCCTAATGGAATATATTTATTTCAGCTTTGGAAAGGCCTTGACAAAAGTTGTCATGGAAATAACCCTCGAGTCTTTATATATATATATATATATATATATATATATATATATATATATATATATATATATATATATATATATACGGTGAGGCTCATGTTTACAATGATTTATATAACCTATCAATATATTTGATGCTTGCCCGAACATGTCTATATTAAAATGGTTGATCTCATATTATTGAAGCCTAATGGAATATATTTATTTCAGCTTTGGAAAGGCCTTGACAAAAGTTGCCATGGAAATAACCCTCGAGTCTTAATATAAAGTTATATATATATAAAGGAGATTATTTCATATATTGTAATGTATTATCAACTAAAGGAGCGACGCACATTTGTGAATGTAAATGTTTGCTAGAGCGGAAGTTGCTCATATTCATTGTTCAACGTATAGGAAGACTACAAAGGAAATGCACACTGGGAGGCATAATCCACTCCAAACATATTGAGTTATCTGATCCAACAAGGCCATCGCATTTTAAAGTCACTCAAGCACAGTGTCCATCAAGCACAAAATCAGAAAAAGATGTATGCAGGCTGCCATATCGAAGAAAGAACATTTCAAATTGGAGAGATGATATGTGTGTAACTACAACCTTACAAACAATCCTCCTTAAAGGGGAGTGGATCCGAAAAACTCAAGCATCATTTTTGCAAGCCTTATAGAAATCTATAAGAGCTAGCAAGTATTCTATGAGCTGGAATTGCCAAAATAAAGCAAGATTCATAGTGTGTTTCATGTGTCCTACCCAGAGTAACGAGAATCGCCATAAAATCGCCTGAATCGGCGATTCAGCGATTAGATTCAGCAATGGCGATTTTTTTGGAGTCGGAAATCGCCATTGCCGATTTCTTCAAGTGAATCGCCTGAATCGCCGATTCAGGCGATTCAGGCAAAAAATCGCATGAATCGCCTGGAAAACTCGGCAGGAATCGCCCGCAGCCAATAAAGTATAGAGTTGTAAAATTTTAAAAAATTGCTTGGTGTTTTTACTTTGTTTTTGACCATTTCTCTTTGTTATAACCCTAAAGGGTCTTCTATTTATTTAACATGAGTAGAAGAGAGGAAAAGTGAGAGAGAAGAAGAGAAAAGAAAAGCCATAGGTTTCTAACCGGCAAGAAGAAAGAGCACAAAAGAGATCAGCAATCCATTTGGGGAGGCCATCAATTGCATTGGGAGCATTAGGGAGCCAATCTCAACACTCCTCAACTCATTTGCAAGAGGTAAGTGCTCTTTTTTTTTTTTGCATGTTAGTGTATTATGCATTTTTTGTTAAATTTTTATAGTTTTCAAGATTTTTAGTTTAGATCTTGAATGTTCTTTATTTTTACTAAGTTGCAAACTAGGGTTTGTTGTTTTGTAGCTTTTATTAGCTTCAAACTTTGATATTTTACATATAAATTTTTATTGCAGCAGCCTTTGCTTTCATTTTTTGCAAATTCGCAATGGGTAGAAAAGATGAATGTTGGAAATATAACGAAGAGTTTCCTGGAAGAACCAAATATCAAACAAAATGTATTTTTTGTAAAGAAAAAATAACTTCTGGGGGTATTTATAGATTGAAATACCACATTGCTGCTATACCTGGACACGATGTTACAATTTGCACTCACCAAACTCCTGAGGCAAAACGCACTTGCTTAATGGCATTAGAAAAAATTGAAAAAGACAAAGCCAATAGGAAAATGCAACTTGAAGGGTTAAGGGGTATTGGCTCCCATGTTCCCGCATCCGCATCTGCAGCCGCATCCACATCTGCATCTGCATCAGCTTCTGCATCTGTAGGTTGTGTTGGAGAGGGTTCTTCTAGGCCTCCTTTTTATCCTAGTTCTTCTGCTCGTGCTGGTGCTAGTCGGTCACATACTGAGACAGAGTCCCACACCAACCTATTGCAGCCTAGAGTGCGGAAAAACAGAATGGATAGTTACTTTGTGCCCCGCACTACTCCTGGTTCCCAACCCACGCTTGAGGGCATGGGTTTGAACAAGGAAATTCATGATGCTGCCAGAAAGGAGATATGCAAATTTTGGTACTTTTGCAACATTCCATTTATTGCAGCCAGGTAATTGATTCTTTTTTCGTTGTTTTCTTTAAAGTTAAAATTAAAAGTAAAAGTAAAACTTTAATTATATTTACTTGTTTTATAATTTGAGTCTTTGACATCTAAATTTTTATTTGTGACAGGTCTCCTTATTGGCAGAACATGATAGACGCGGTTGCTATTTGTGGTCCGGGGTTTAAAGCCCCAACTGAGGCTGAGTTGAGCGGATACCTCTTGGATGAGATGGTAGAGGACATGAGGGCTGAGCTCGAGGAGAACCGAAAGGAGTGGATTGCAAAAGGTTGCACCATCATGACTGATGGTTGGACAGATAGGAGGAATAGAACACTCCTCAATTTTCTTGTATCCTGTGGAGGTAATTGATCATTCTACTTTCCTACATACATAATTGTAAATTTTGATTTGTTGAATGCTAATTTGTTGATGATCCATTTAATTTTAATATTCTAATTCGTTGTTTTGTTACTTGTAGGATATACCATGTTCATCAAATCCATTGATGCTTCCGCACATGTAAAAAATGCCACATACTTATGTGAGGCTATTGAGGAAGTCATAGCAGAGGTGGGAGAACAAAATGTGATCCAGGTGGTGACGGATAATGCAGCAAGTTATGTTGCTGCAGGTAAACTTTTAACTTTTCAAGTTTTGAAAATAAATTTATTTGAATTTTGAAATTTGAATTTCTAATTGACTTAAAATTGTTGTAGGTAAACTTTTGATGGAGAGGCACCCCACCATATTTTGGTCCCCTTGTGCGGCACATTGCATTGACCTCATGTTGGAGGAAATTGGCAAACTTGAGTTTGTCAAGTCATGTGTGGAAAGGGCAAAAAACATATGCAAATTCATTTATAATCATTCATTTGTCCTTAGCACAATGAGGAAGTACACAGAAGGAAAAAAGTTAGCTCGCCCAGGTATCACGAGGTTTGCCTCGAATTTCATCACCTTGCAGTCCTTGTTGACATCAAGGGATGAATTGAGGAGCATGTTTGTTGGGCGGGAGTGGATTTCCTCTTCCTATGCTACAACCACTGTAGGGATAGATGTGGCGGATTGCATATTTGATGAGGATGGTTTTTGGAAACCCGCTAGAGAAATCCTGCAGGTAAATTTATTGCAATTTAACATTTAGTATTTTACTTTTACTTTAAGTTATATTATTTTATATTTAAGTTTTGACTCAAGTTTTTTGTTTTACTTTATATGTAGGTCACTGAGCCCCTTGTAGCTTTGCTACGAACTGCTGATGGGGAGAAGCCCTCTATGGGCTACATTTATGAGGGCATGGATAGGGCAAAGGAGGCCATCAGAGCCCAATATGCAGGAGTGCAGGAGAGGTATGGCCCTATTTGGGACATCATCAATAGGAGATGGCAGAATCAGCTCCATCGACCCATCCATACAGCAGCTTACTTTCTGAATCCGGCATATCGTTTCCGTCCTGAGTTCAAGGCGGATGCGGAGGTTCTCACTGGCTTATACACAGTGATTCAGAGGTTGAGTAGCGATGAAGATAGTGCTGCTGCGATTGTTGAGCTAGACCAGTTCAACAATAAAGAGGGGCCACTTTTCTCTAGCAGGATGGCCATAAATGCTCAGACAACACTACAGCCAGGTAAAAATTAAATAATATATTCAATGTTCATGAATCTAGATTCTAATCTTAAAGTTGATTATGTAATTTTAGAGTTAACTTGTAATTTGTAAATGAGACTAATTGTTTCTATTTTCAATTTTTCCCTTATTGCAGATAGATGGTGGCAAATGTTTGGGGCCACAACCCCAAAACTTCAAAAAATTGCCATTCGTATTCTGAGTCAGCCAAGCAGCGCTTCTGGATGTGAGCGCAGTTGGTCCATGTTCGAGCACATCCATTCGAAGAGGAGAAACAAGTTGACAGTGCAG